>OZ023267.1:2996883-3596883 GCA_964006375.1 Tillus elongatus
TTAATATCCTTATAGGTAATATACCAAAAATGTAGGTCAAAAGACAAAAAAGTTATAGGCATTTAAAGAAAAATAAATTGGGGTTTTCCTCAAAACGTCAAAGTTGCGATTTAAAACGTCAAAATCGGCAACATTTAGGCAAAGAACTTGAATCTAATACGGGATATGGAAATCAAATACCTCAAGAAGGATGTTTCACAAACTCTGAAGTCTTAGTTTCAACCGTCATTGTCCTTCATTTTACTAAAATGTTTCCAGAAAATTCATTTCAAATAGACCCTTTCTCTGATGCTTGGCAGTAGCCTTAGCTTTAGAGTTTATCGTTTAATGGTATATAATTTTTGTCGAATTTTCGTCAAAAATCAATAAAGCTCAATATATCCGTTATTATACAAGATATGAAGAAAATTTGTATATATTAATTATAGGGTGTCTTGAGCTACATCTTAAAAAAATATTTCTACAATCACAGAATGGCCCATAAGTCGTTGGTGATACAAATTTTCTTCTTTTTTTTAATCAAACACGCCTTATGTTATTGCATTTTTGAATTTTTCAGCGATGCATGTTTGTAAGAAAGAAATTCGGGACGCAGCAAGTGCGTTATGGTAGCGAATTTTCATTAAATGCTTCAAATTTGATTAGCTCAATTTGCTATTAACCTATAAGGTTGACCAAGAAACGAGTTTTTCCGGGAACACTTTAAGTTTGCTTTTGGAAATTTTTGTACATTTTCACACAATAAAGTTATTTTTATGAAACATGGCACATTGTTTTTACTATATAGGTTATACTGGTAACCAAAATTGATGCCTGCTTTCTTAAAAAGGAAACACACATATTTGCAATTAAAAAGATTTTTATGAAAATTCACTACCATAACGCACTTGCTGCGTCCAGAGTTTTTATATGTATGTATTTGTATCTCACCGATAACTTAAATGATGATGGACCGATTTTGATACAATTTGGTGTGTACCTTCCTTTTGCAAGTGGCTTGAATAAGTTCGTTAGCCATGAAAATCGGACCAGTTTTTCCTAGAACATTTTGTGGTTTCTTTCGGAAAAATGTTATATCTTCGGAAATAATAAAGCTATAGTATTAAAATTTGGTACGCGGGTTTATATCATTACACCTAAACCACGTACCGAAATTAATATTTCTAAGTTAAAAGGGAAAAAAAGTGATAGGCATTTAATACACAAAAAATTCGGTTGCTCTGGAGGCCAAATGAGGACACACGAAACATTTTTTCATGATAAACTAAATTGATGTAATTTTATAGATAAAAAAAAACATTTCGGGTTAAGGTATCGAAAAATATTAAAATAGTAAAATAAGCTTTCGTACTCAAAAAAAAAGTTCGGGACGCAGCAAGTGCGTTATGGTAGTGAATTTTTATTAAATACTTCAAATTTGAATAACTCAACTTTTTATAAACTTAGAAAGTTTAATTCTGGTAAGTAGTAAGGTCTTTCCTAAGGCAAGATATCCACCAAATTTAATTAAAAGAACTTTGTAATAACATATAAACATTGAAACTGGCCCCGGATATGGGTTCTAGGGATCCAAGTTCGCGCTCATTTGAAATTTTTTTTGGAAAGTGTCACCATCGATCTTTTATAAAAAATTCACTAAAAACAAGATTCTTATAAGGCATAATATAATAGTGCTTAATAGGCCATGGCAACAGTACATGTCATACTCAACTGACAAATTATGTTGACAAATGTCAGATCTACTTCCAAAGTAACATGTAGATCAATATTTTCTTTTCTGACATGGTCTTCATACATTTTTCTTTATTTTGGCCATCACAATTTTACTCATAGAGTTGGATATAATTTTAGAGACTGAAATTTTGAAAAGATTCCTTCAAATGATCGCGAACTAGGCCCCATAGAACCCATATCCGGATTGGTTTCAGTTTTATCTGTTTTCATATATACAGGGTGACGCATTTCTACGGTACAGCTCAAAATACCCATTATTATACAAGATACAACAAAAAATTATATACCTTAGTTATACGGTGTCTGGGATTGCATCTTATAAAATTATTTATACAATCACCGGTGATCCATAAGTCTCTGGTGATATAATTTGTTTTCTTAATCGAACACGCCTGATATTATTGCATTGTCCATCGAAATATAATGCATGTTTGTAAGAAAATAAATTCGGGACGCCGCATGTGTGTTATGGTAGCGATTTTTCGTTAAATGTTTCTTTCAATAGCTTAATTTGCTATTAACCTAAGGTTCGTTGACCAGGAAGCCAGTTTTTTCGGGAACATTTTAAATTTATTTTCGGAAGATTTTTGTACATTTTCAAACAATACAGTTATTTTTATAAAATATAGTACATCGTTTCTTCTATATAGGTTTACTGGTAACCAAATTTGATGTCAGCTTTCTTGAGAAATATATAGGTATATATATATATATATATATATATATATATATATATATATATATATATATATATATACATATATATATATATATATATATATATATATATATATATATATATATATATATATATATATTTGCTATTTAAAACATCTTTACAAAAATTCACTACCATAACGCACTTGCTGCGTCCAGACTTTTATTCAAATTTATTTGTCAGGAATAGCTTACTTATGGGAGCATTGTAATAGCCTTAAAAGTATTAATATAATTAATTTTATTAACGACATTTGACCTCAATATAGTCGCTACAATGGAAAACAATGTCACGGTATTAAGGCAAGGTCGATGACAATGCAGTTCACTGTTTGTTTTTTATAAGCGTATTCCTATATGCAAATTTCAAAAGCATTATTATTTAATTTGATTTCTTAATGTTTAGCGAATTACACAGATTTTAAGAACAATTGTATTTGTTTATATGTGTCATTAGAACTGACTTTTAGAGATATTTAGGTATATAGTCGATGTTATCTGTTATCAATTATTATTCTTGATTGATCATTTAATCACTGGTTTATTATTACGTTCGGTATATAGTAAAGTTTATCATCATTTCAGGCTGTTTACAAATTCCCCAGTTTTATCCACACATGATGTGTTTATATGAAGTGTTTACATATTTTTCTAATTTAGTTTTAGTAAAAAGCTGAGTTGGTAGAAATGGAAGAAAACGATCGCAGCTTATTTCCTAAAGAATGTCTTAATTATTCACGGTCGTGGTTTTTGTTACCAGATCCCGAGGATTACGAAAACATCCCTAGAAGCTTTTATATAAGAATAATACTTCTATATGCGATTGCTATTATACCGGTTGGTACAATCCTTTTGCATTTGACGGAATACAATAACAGTAAGTATACATATTAATAAAAACAAAACGAATAGATAACAACCCACCAAACATGAAACAATAATAAAATGAATTACAAAATATATGCAATTTTGAAAATCATTTGAAATTGAAATTGTAACGTTTTATAAATGACCTAGCATATGACAATTGTTTTAATCCGACGGTGTTCGACGTAAATTAAAAGTTTTCGCTCCAACATCGCACAAACGTTTTCAAAGAAGTTTCTATTACGTTTGGTACAAAAGTGCATAGTTTTTGTCTATGTACAAATGAAATGACAAAGATCAAGGCTTCAGTATGGCCTTTGCGAATGGGGATTTGGGATAGTGATTTGCACAATACCGTGCTAATAGAATTTATTACCATTTTACTGTTGTTTACTAAGAAGCTTTTAGTGCGTAAATTACTAGTACTAGTAATAATGGGTGTTTCTGTTTGCTTTGCTGTGGTTCTACATTTTGTGTTAGCTTAGCGCAGTACCTACTCAAGAATTTCATGAGGCTGCTCAGGTAGAAATACATTCTTTGGATTTTAATTCATTAGCTACGCACCTGGAAGGTTTTTTAGTGAATTTTTACTTTGAACAAATTCGCTAATAAAGAGGTATCGATGGTGACGCTTTGCAAAACATTTTTCAAACACGCGCAAATTTGGGTCACTAGAAACCGAAACCAATGTCTGAATTTTTATGTTTATATATTTTAAATTGATACCCTGTGTATATATGTGTTTTTGAGTGGAAAAACCCCAATGTTGGAACCCAACAGAAATATAATATTATATTTTATTGAAATAAAAAAATTAGAACTATTGTTTAATATTTTTAGTAAATTTACTTACTATTATTATTAATATTGTTTGTTTATTATTATTTATTTTTGTATTGTATATATAATGATTTGATATTAAGATTGATATTAAGAAGAAGCTGTTAAACAACTGTGCACCTATATTATAAATGGAAAATTTATATGTACAAGGTGTATATTGTTTACCTACCCTTTTTCACTTACGGACTCTTGTCAATGTTTCCCATATGAGCGCGATCCAGTCTTTCAGCGACTTCCTTTTCCAGTGTACTTAACATAGTGTCACAGCGAACACTCTGGAATGACATTTCTAGAATAGACCAGAAGTGACAGGTGTAGAATAGTGTAGAATAGTTTAGAACGTCTAGAATCTCTATAGACAGTATAAATAGACGAGAGGTGCGCAGAGTAAGTGAGTTCAGTATTGAATACGGTAGTGTAAAAGTGATCATAGAGTATAAAGCGAGTTAACATTAAGTGTTGGTGTATAGGAAGCGATCATAGAAGGCGATAGTGGAATATAGTTCTATGGACATTTAATAATAGAGAAGAGATATATTTTAGTTGACACTGGTGTTGGAAAATAGTTGGTAATAATAAATTAGTAATTTGAAAAGCTGTGTTTTGTTAATCAACATATCCAGAACCCCGTAGAACGTAACAATATCATACTTGAGCAATGAGATTCCCTCTGAGGGGTGTTTTAGAAATAGGCCTTTAAAATAAATTATATCAAAATTTGAAATTATACCACATGAGTTTCAAAGTATCTAACTATATTTTCAATAATAGGTTATGAACAATTTTATTACACAATTTCTTATTTCGTGATCACGTTTTTAATTTTATATAAATAATATTCACTTACTCTATAAATACCTTACTATTACCAATAGCATTAAATCTAATGCAACGCCTCTCCTGTTCTTCATTCTCGCCTATTTGATTTCCATTTAAACGCGTCTGTACGTTTGGTGATGTAGACGCCAGGGGCCTGCGGTGACATTTTAAATAAGGGAAGCAATTCTCAGAAACTTACCTATTTGTAGTGTAACTCAATTCTTCTGTCGTCTTTGGCAAATTCGTTAATAATGTCGTCATAAAATTGTGGATTCGGACATTTCCTCGACGAGGTTATTTTCAGTTGACAAAATTGAAATTTGAGAACGTCTTTCCTGTGCCGTTGAATTCCTAACAAAACTCTTGATACGTTTCAATGTAGAAAAATTTCATTCTACAGACGCACTAGTAGCAGGAATTGTTAATACTAATTTACATAATTTGAACACTTCAGACTATGCATTTTCCAATTTTGATTCTTTTAAGAAAGTTAAAAGTTCACTCGCGTTAGTTTTTGGGTCAATAACATCGGTTTCATAAATGACTGTAAGTTCTGATCGTAATAAGGCTTTGTCAAAATAATGTCCATAGTGGTAGAATAATGATTTGAATGAATCTTCTGGGGAAGGTGTCCCTTTAAATCCTCCCAAATTACACAATTCAAGAAAATCCAGGTCACTGAGATGATCAAATCTGCTGCAGTTAATTTGCTGCTGAATTTGATCTATGATTTCGTAGAAAAGGTGGCGATAAGAAGTTTGAAGGTCTTTCACATTATCAATGCGCAGACGCTTTCTCTGTGGCTCCACTTCTCCTAATTCAATTGTTTTTTCCCAGAACTTATCAAATTCATTCCTTTTATGAATTATAATGGATTTAAATTTACTAATTTTCTTCAGGCAAAAACCAATGTCATTTGTTTTACATTGCAATATGTTCAATACATTATCTGAAAATGGAATTATTTCCGAAAATATATTAAGTAAAAAATGAAAATTAAAGTCTCTTTTCAAACCATTCAAAAATCCTCTAGAACTATTTATTGTTTTTGCGTCCCAATTTTTTTATTTTCCATTATGTTTTCAAAAAGTTCAATTAACGATTCACGGTGTTCAAATATAGTTAACACAAGCCTGCCGTTGTAGTTCCATCGGGTTTCAGCTACTTTAGGTAAATGTTTTTTAACAATTGAGTCTAAGGCTTGTGTGCGCTTCATAGATTTGGAAAAAAAGCAGCCATTTCACTTGAGGTAGCAAAAAATACTTTACATTATTTAATATAATTTAGAGATTGGAATAAAATTAAATATAATTTATGAGCACAACAGTGTACAAATAGAGCACTGGACAATGTTTCCCGCACTTTAGCTTGAAGACCTCCTAAATGTCCGGCCATAACAGCAGCCCCATCATAGCTTTGGGCAATTAATTTAATATCAGCCTCCTCAATATCTTTCATAATATTAAGCACAATTTTTAATAGAGCGTTTGCGGTACGATCTTCTGTCACATTTTTAAAGCCTAAAAATCTTTCTTGTACACTCCCATCCATTTTTACGTAGCGTATTACTACAGATAGTTAACTTAAATTAGTTACGTCGGTTGTTTCATCTAGAACAATAGCAATGAAACGAGCCTGTTTAATTTCAGATTTAATTCTGTTCAAAATAATAGTGACAGCAGCCGGAATTAAGTCATTCTGAATGCGATTTGATGTCTCGCGAAAAACGTTACACTGTTCCAATTCCAAGTAGTTTTTTAAACAAATGTCGTATGTGGATATTAAAGAAACTAGGTCTTGAAAGTTTCCTCTGTTTGCAGATGTAGTTGTTTCGTCATGACCCCTGAAGTCCAATTCATGCTGACCAAGCAAACACACATCAATAAGTCTTTTTAATATGTTTCTGTTTTTATCAACCAGTCCATTGTGTTGGAGATGACTAATTTCTATCTGCTTGTCAACGGCGTGTTCAATTCCCATTTTTTCAAAGACACTTAATTTTAAAATGGTCTGTAAATGCGCTTTAGACCTAACATGTCGTTTTACTACTTTATGTGTATTATTCAAGTCGGAAAACCCACTTTTATTCCACACGCCCTTTTCAGTCACAAATAGACTACAAGGCCAACAAAACATTTATTCCTGTTTTCATAACCCGTTAACCATTCATATTTTTTATAATTTTTTTCCGCGTTGAACTGTGGAATACATGTTTTAATTCTTGTATTTAAGTTTTTTAGAGTAGGTTTCGGTCTACCTTTATTAATAATAGCAAGTTTTTAAGCAAACAATAAAGCTGAATTTCCTTTGATTATCAAAAAACACACAACACAATCACTTGTTTGTAAAGTTTATAAATCCCCACCCTCACCGACGCCGCTGTTAAAAGCTGATCTACTTGCAGCCATATTAATAATCATAAAAGGCCAATGTATTTAACTCCGTCGACTGCTTATATCTACGGAATAATCAGCGACATTCACGTTGTACGTGAAGCGGGTCTTCTTTGTACAACACGTTCTAAAAATACGCGTACATCGCGTCGAGTATGGGTTTCTCATAATTATCTGCTGACTACGTGTATTTCACCGAAGTCATTGCATCCACTCGTAGTATCAGGTTCATGCTGTTGGTTGGCGGTCGCATTTACTCCGACGACGTCCTTGCTAAGAGTGCCTATACAAGTACAGTATGATTCATAATAAATAATTATGCGTGAGCTTGCGAATTTTAAATTTTAATAATTAAATTAGTTTTAGAATTTGAAATTTAATATTTAAAATACAAAAGAGATTCTAAATAATGCGGTTTAATATAAATTATTTTTAAGTAAGTATGTGGTCGTTATTTTAAGGGAAGCGATGCTTACACTTATTTTTATTATCACTTTGAATGATTCTTATTTAAATTTCACTTACTGTCTTTTAACTAAACGGTTTTTAATTAATTAATTTATACGTTAAATATCCCATGACAACAACTGTTTACAATAACATTCTCCTTATTTCCCAAACAACTGCGCTTCGTAATTATATAACGTCACTTCTTATGTCTTAGATTTTAAAATAAACACGTGCTACTCCTTAACAACCTCGCATTTCCACTAACAACGCAATGACTTTTGCTCTGAGAGAAGATTTTGTAAATACTGAACTGCTTCCTCCTTGTTTCTTGGTTATATATATATATATATATATATATATATATATATATATATATATATATATATATATATATATATATATATATATATATATATATATATATATATATATATATATATACCAAAGTGAATCCACCAATCAGAGATCAGTATTGTGTTCTAAAATATCCCGTCAAACTTGAAACGTCAAATATTATTATTTTAGCAGTTTTATAAAATATTTATATTTACATTTCTAAACTCACTATTTCTTAATTTTAATTCGATTCGATTGCTGACTTTATGTAGCATATTCTCTGTTAAATAACCTTCCTTTCAATACCCATTTCAGTCACTTCTGATTTCTTTATATACTTCCATAATGTTAATGAAAATGACTGTGTCTTGGACTTCTTATAAAACTTCTGTTTCTTTCATTATTATTATTTTCTAACATTTTTCCAATTTATATTTATCTCAAATTTCCTCATAAAGTTACTTATCTTTTAATATATTTTTATGTTAACTTATCAACCTATTACATAACCTAATTACTTTCTACACACAAATAGTTCATTATATTTTCCCTTTACTGTCCTTATCTCCCGCTATAATTCTTTAATTTCATATCATAAACGTCTTTGATTGATCCATTATTGTTTATTCACAACCCATACATCTTATTTTACTAGGTCTACCTAATATATTCTGTTAAATTATTCCTTAAATACTTATTTTTAAAACTCAAACCTTCACAACCTATTGGTTTACTGATTATATTTGGCGAATTCTTTTACACCGGCTTTAATTATTCTTAGATGCTTTAAACCCCCTTTATGCTTAAGATGTGGAGAATTTTTAAACTTAATAACTCACTTATTTTAAATACAACACCCTATATTTTATAACGTTAGTTCATGTACTTTTTATTGTTCTTTCGATTGGTATCAGCATTCCCTATACCTAAGTCTCACCGATTTGAAGATATTTAAACAATATTTGCGATAAGATATAATTATTAGTCAGTTTATTAGGTTGCCTATGAGATGAAAATTTTAAACGTCATCTTCCGACATTAGTAAAATATACGACAACTTTTGAATACAACTTTTATTTACGAATAGTATAATCGAATTATTAACAGAAGATGTCGTGTGATTGCAAAGAGATTTCCACATAAACACAGATCAACTCGTTATATCATCAGAATACTACTAAAAAATTTCTAAGAATGTAGTATTTCGTCCTAAATTTAATAAGAGTAAAGCATTATTAGGGAACACAGAGATTTGTGTGTTATCACTTAACTCCATTCAGAAGAGAGCTGTATGTCTCATTGGTGACCTTACCCTCACCCAAAGGCTGCCATCCCTTGCCCACCGACGTGCCGTTGGTGACCTCTCTCTCTCTCTTTTATAGATATATACACGGGCACTGCTCAGAGGAGTTTTTTCCATAGTTCCTCCACCTGCTGCCCCCAACAGATCTACCAGGGGAACAGAGCGAATGCACCCTTTTACTGTCCAGGTCACCAGACATAGAACATTTTGTTATGCCCGCTCTTTTGTCCCGAGGACTTCGCAGTTGTCGAATTCCTTACCGGCGCATGTTTTTCCTTCTCCTCCGAACCATCAAGTTCAAAATTAACAAGTTGCCTCTTTCCTCCTTTTCGACACCCACGATACGATAGTATTTAGGCTGTACGCCCTCGTGCTGTGTTGTTGAAACAAAAAAACAAAAGTTTGTGTTTCTGTGTGATATTATATTTGGGTAATTTAGATACATTGTAAATTTTTTGTATAGCAAATGTGCTAAATATAGTTTATATTATTATTATTATTATTTAAAACGTTTTACAAATAGTCTCTGAAATAAAGAATGAAATGTATCTGTATGCGGTAGGACATTGAACTTATGTGTATCATTGTTTCAATAATTTGCTTTAGAAACGATTAATTAATGTTAAATTATTTGCTGAAAATTAATAGAATATTTGCATTATTTAGTAATAATACTAATATTTATTGCTTAAAATTATATACATAATTA
Source organism: Tillus elongatus (assembly GCA_964006375.1). NCBI lineage: Eukaryota > Metazoa > Arthropoda > Insecta > Coleoptera > Cleridae > Tillus > Tillus elongatus. The sequence continues at coordinate 3,007,055 of OZ023267.1, forward strand.
CATTCATTTTTCAGCTCCAGTGGAAGTGTTGTTCTTTGAAATCTCACTTTTGTCTATTGGCATTCCTACATTTTTAATAATGTGTATATACTTGATTAAACTGCCTAAAATATGCAAGTTAATAGTAGAAGGTGCTTATTTTATACAAGATGTGAAAGAGCTGGAAAAACTAAAAGAAAAACAAATGAAAATCATTAAAGCTGTGCGTTATGTAGTCACATTACCAACTCTTGGATTCGCCATCTGGAGATCAAGCCTTTACAAAACATGCATGGAAAAATTCCATTACAAAGATCACGCCAATTACTGCAAAACTGTGATTCCCGTTCTTTTGCCTTTTGATGCCGACTATTTTCTTATAAGATATACAATAAATATTTTCCAGACTATGACAATACTTGTTCTAATTCATGGACTGGATTCTGGTTTTTGTTTGTGCGTGTGCTCCATGCAAAATCTTATTTTAGGACAGCAACAGTTGGTAAAATACGTCCAACATGTAGCTTGGGGCCAACCAATGATTTATTACAAAGAATATTTGAGACGATTCATTAACATGAGAAACAAAATTCAGCGGTGAGTGTAGATATTAAACTGGATCCCTCTAATACGCTCCTTGTGTGTTAACCCATTAATACCCAAGGGGTCGTTAACGACCCATCACTATTATTTTGACAAAATTTATTTCTGCAACACGTTGACACTATGTGAAAACTAGATCCTGTGATGAGCACTGATAAGTACACTTGTAGAACCCAAATCACCACAACACATATTTCAAAGACCTATGCCATGAATGTTTCGATACAAAATAAACACATTCACTACGGCCATATCAATAATGCGTGTCACTAGCGACCAATACCACTTTTTTCCTCTTACCAAAAAATATTGTGTTTTTCCAAAAGCCAATCATGTTGATCTACACCGCCCATATAATGTTTATAATTGTAAATTAGCATTGGCTGGGGAAGAGCAGCTCGCTCTTTTTTTCTCTTTGCTCAATCGAAAAGCAAACGATATTGGTTCAATTGTACCAAAATTGGTGGTAAGTGTTACACATTTATTATCATTCCACTTCACGGCAAAGTTGTTTTTTTTTTTTTGATCAAACTGGAAATCATATGAACCACGGCTGCTTTTTTCGAGTTCTTTGGTCGGCTTTAGTGGACATTTTAGTGTCCGATTTTCCCTGATGGTGCCCGTTGCTCGGAAACCTAAGTCTGAGTTTACACAATAATGTGTAGCTAGTCAAAAAGTTATCAAAATATACACAATAACTTTTAGGGTATTCAACAACAGATGACATTCTGGCAACTACTCTACTTACAAGCGAGTCGATATTTCCGTCTGGTCTTTCCCGCAGTATAGGGACAAACTGAAACAATACCCGTCATTTCCACACATGGCCCATAACTTATAGCCAAATCTGATAGGTTTCGCTCTTATAAATTGTTTTAGCGGATGATGTGCATAATACCAAACAATCATTTCATCAATGGATAGATTTGACTGAAACACTCCCCATTTAGAAAAAATTGAGTTTACCATTTGAATAAGAGGGCTAATTTTGAAAGATTTACCATGTTCATTTTGATCAGCTTTGGTATTGTCTTAAAAGTGAATCAGGGGTTTGATTTCTAAATATGCATTGCAACTCATAGCATTACGAACTAAAGGTATTCCTAAATCCTCACTCTCGGACCGAGTAATTCCTTTCACTTGGTAAAGTGTGGTAACAGGAAAATATTAGAAATCCCAGAAAAATTCTGACTTCACCTATAGTTATACTGAAAGCGTGCTTATTTTTTTGGTTCGCGTACCTCAGGGTTTCTTCCACAATCATATTGTAAATATTTTCGTCGAACAATTTAAAAAAAATACCTACAGGAGTTGCTTCTTGTAAAATCAGTTTCAGTTCATCAAGCTTTTGATTTGGGGTGTCTTGTATTGCATCAATTTGATATTCTGGAAAAATCCTTTTCCAGTCTGCAATAATAGTTGGTTCGATAAGTCTTCTTTTCTTCGTTGGTAAATGGCAATCAGTTGAAGTTGATGGGCTATTTGCAAAAGAAGATGATGGCCGGCTTTCAGCAGAAGTTGAAGCGTGACTTGCTAATGGCAAGTCATCTGCATCGTCATCGTCTTCTTGCGTGCCGCCTTCTTCATCTGGGTCTTCCTCATCACTGATGATGTCTATCTCTATATTTCCTGTGATGTCATTGACCACAGCATGCCAAGGTCTCCATCATCAAGCTTTTCCTCGTCTGTCAATTAATCAAGTTCAAGTGGTAGAGCTAATATTTGTGCCTCACATTCTGCTGAATTCGCGTATTCCCAGGCTTCCTCCACGGTTTTAAATACTCTGCTCTTTTTACTGCTTCGGAATGAAATCTGAAATAAATTTCGCATAACATGAGAGAATGGCTAATAAAACTGACAAAATTTCACTGAATCGCCCAACGTCATATTTATATGACACCAAGGTTTACTGGACCACACACAGAAACTGACCCACAACCAAACTAAATTTATGTTTTCCACAGTTAACTTGACCTAACACCTTGACAAAGTTACGATAAAAATTACTTACCTAGTATATTGTTCACAAATTCACCTAAGCCAAACACACGGTATACAGGAAGAAAATAACGAAAATGTTCAGACACAAAGAGCCGACCTGTAATAACTGATGCGGCCAAACTAATGCAAGCTTGACACACTGTTGTGTATCCTTTCTTAGTCGGGGAATACCCGGTATTCATCATATATTGGGAGGTGCCGGTAATAAATTTATGCAGCGTCCTATAAATAGGACACTGGGCGCTAACTGGTTAAGCAAGCACTCCTCAAGACGGGGAAATTCACCCTGGCGTGACTGTTTTATACCCCCACTTAAGGCACCTCCGCTGATGCATCTTTGTTTTTCATAATCATCGACAGTGTAATGATGATAAAATGCCGAACTGTTTGGCGACATCTTATTTTAATTGCCCTCCACAGCGTCAGGCCCTTTTTGCTTTTTTTCACCTATGTAAAGACACTTGTTCCTTCTTGAACTCATTCTGATACCTAAAGATTGAAAAAAATCTCATTTACCTTTCTATATAAGTACCACATAATAGCGTCCTTTCACTCCACTGGTACTTGACCTACTTTTATGTATACGTTAGACAGCTGACATAATTCAACGAGTGAAGATTGTAACTTGTGATGAGCACTGGTAAGTACAATTTGGAGAACCCAATTCATCACAATACAGTTAGACCTGGCGATTGTTTCGCTAACAAAGTTAGCGTCATCAGAGGGATGAATGAGTTTATTTGTCCCTCTGATGACGCTTCGTTTGTTAGTGAAAGGATGGTCAGGTCTAAAAACTCTATTGTGATGAATTGGGTTCCCCAAATTGTACTTATCAGCTCACATAGCGACACTGCAAAATTCAAGCGTCTATATATAGATGAATTTTATCAACACCTGCTACACTTCCTTTCCTTAATTTTTTGATTTGCAGGTTTGCAGCTGCCTTAGATGACATAACTTGTTATGTAAATTTTATACATATCATGTGCTCCTCTATTATTTTCACATTTGTTACCGTTGATATTTTTGTGGTGAGTAATATTTATAGAGGTTTATATTTGTGGTCCTCCTAATGTCCAATATAATATTTAGGATTAAAATTGATAAAAGTTTAAGCAAAAATGCATTATAAATTTCTATAGTGCACATTTACTTGCTAGAATAAAATTAAAGTAACTTGAAACAAAAAGTCCAGAAAACATGCATAAAATACAAATCATTATATTTTTCTACCTTTGTTATATTTTTAACGAATTTTTAGTAAGATGAAAAATTCACTGATGAGATTTGTGTTTATATTTATATCGTTTCGATAACTCAAAAAATATTGGGCCGATTTTGATGAAAATTGGTAGGTACCTGTCTTTTGTAGGTGGCTTGGACAAGTTCGTTAGCCAGGAAAATCGTACCATTCCGGGAAAATTTTGGGTTTTCTTTCGGAAAATTTTTGTGTCTCCGAAAATAACAGAGCTATGATAACCAAGTTTGGCACATACGTTTCTACCATCAAACTTACCCTACATACCGAAATTCAGATCTCTAGGTTAAAAAAAAAGAAAGTTATAGGCATTTAAAGAAGAACATTTTGGATGCCACTGGTGATTAGAGGAAAGCACAAGAACTAAATATTTTGTGTGATTAACAAAACCAATTGAATGTTATACACAACATCAAGTTTTCTTGACGCAGAAAGGTCAAGAAGTAGCAGAAAAAATTTTTCTTCGTAAAAGTCAAAGCCGCGATTTGAAACGTCAAAAGTTGCAATTTTCAGACAACGATTCTAAAACAAATACGGATTATGTAGAAGAAATGTCATAAGTGTATTTTACAAAGCCTTAAGCTTCAGCTTCAGCTTCAGCTTCAGCTTCAGCTTCAGCTTCAAGCATCATTGTCCTTCATTTTAGGGAAGTTTTCGTAAAACGAAAAATTCATTTTTGATTTTGATGAACTTTGCTACGTACCTTCCTTTTGTAAGTGGCTTGGATAAGTTCGTTGGCCAGAAAAATCGACTAGTTTTTCCAGGAAAATTGTGGGTTTTCTTCCAGAACATTTTTGGATATCCGAAAATAACGGAGCTATGACAACCAAATTTGGCATATACGTTTCCACTATCAAACTCTCTCTACGTACCGAAATTCAGATCTCTAGCTTAAAGGACAAAGTTAAAGGCATTAAAAAAAATGAGTGCCACTGGTGATCAGAGGAAAGCACAAGAACAAAATATTTTGTGTGATTAACAAAACCAATTGAATTTTCATACAACGGTTAAGTTTTCTTGACGCAAAAAGGTCAAGAAGTGGCAGAAAAATGTTGTAAAAATTTTATAATTTTTCTTTTTAAAACGTCAAAGTCGCGATTTAAAACGTCACAATTTGCAATTTTCAGACAACGAATCTGAAACAAATACGGATTTTGCAGAAGAAATGTCGTAATAAGTGTGTTTTACAAAGCCTTCAGCTTCAACCATCATTGTCATTAATTTTACTAAAATATTTTCCGAAAATCCTCTTTCTGATGCTTTGGCAGTAGTTTCAGCTATAGAGATTATGGTTTAATAGTCTATATTTTAGCAAATTTTCTCAGAAAAAATTCTTTAATGAGAAGACTGCAACTTATGAATTTTAAAAGTATTTCTTTAAATGAACACGAACTAGAACCCCTAAGACCCATATACGGGGGTCAGTTTCAGTTTTTGTCTGTTTATACATATACAGGGTGACGCTTTTTTATAGTAAAGCTCAATGTATTCGTTATTATACAATATATGAGAAAAAATCATATACGTTAATTATAGGGTGGTGTCTGGAGGTGCATCTTAAAAACCTGTTTTGAAAATCACAGGCTGGCCCATAAGTTGTTGGTGATACACTCTCTTTTTTTAATAGAACACCCCTTATGTTAATGCGTTTTTGTATTTTCCATCGAATTATAATGCATGTTTGTAAGAAAAAAAAATATATCGTACATTGTTTTTGAGTTATTTCAATTGTTTTGCGACTTTCAACGTTTTTGGCACATATCACAAATTGTGATACGGTGTCTTTACCAACATAGATAGCAGAGCCCCATGGAAATGACGCATTCAGAGAGCTTCTTGTTTGTATTACTTGTCAAAAAAATCGAGCTGTCGTATACAGGCACTCTCGAATAGTGGCTGAATATGAAAAGTTTTCACAGAAATGTGTTTAGTGTTTCCGTAGAAATCATTTTTTGTAAGATTTTTGTGATATGTTGGTAATTAATAATAAATGTTTAATAAGTTATTGTAAAAAAAAAGTGTTCGAATTTTTGTGAAAAATATAATTTAGTGTAACATTACTGAAGGCAATTTCTGTATAAAAAAACTGTAATTTTTTTTTTCAATTTTGATCCTAAAGCTATTCGTGATAAAATATATCCTGGCAGGTGTGTAAACAGCTAGGAGAGGTTGTTCATTGGCCAGGAAAATCGGACCAGTTTTTCTGGAACTTTTAAAGTTTATTTTCGGAAAATGTTTGTACTTTTTGAAACAACAAAGCTATTTTAGTGAAATATGGTACATTGTTACCATTATATAGGTTATACTGCTAACCAAATGTCCTTCTTTTAAAAACAAGATATATTTGCATTAAAAAACATTTTTAGGAAAACTCCTTTGTATGTTCAGCTTTCTAGTGTATTTTTGGTTGAGTATATTTCTTGTTTATCAATTTCTTTGTTTGAGTTCTGTATCCAAATTACAGTATAAATATTTACGATAGCGAACATGTTTTTGCTTGCCTTTATTTACCTTATTTTTTACTGTTCCTAAGTAAATAAAGCAATGTTTTATAACTTTTAATATAAGGCTAAATCACCATATTATGTTCTTATGAAAACTCACTACCATAACACACTTGCTGCATCCCGCACATTTGATTATTCATGATTACATTAAACAAAGTTGTTGTTGTTTAATAAACGCATCAGAATTTACCTGAAGTTAATAAAATTGCTTGCTATTAGTTTTTAGCTTGAATGTTATTTTATCCATTAAATCTTTTTTTATTTTTTTTAGAATGGAAATTTGATCAGTGTAATGAATTTGGTCGGTTGGTTTATCACATTGGCATACATTTGTAAACTGGGGCAGGATGTTATCAGTGAGGTAAGAGAATCACATCTGTATGTATTTTGCATATTTGTGTTAACATTAGGTTAAAACATAAGTAAATTTTTCAAATTAAACTGTTCTACTCTTTCAAAAGCACTAAATTTTCAAAATTCACGTCACTTAGAGCATTGGTGACCCTACCCTGACCCAAAGACTGCCATCCCTTGCCCACTGACGTGCCGTTGGTGACCTCTCTCTCTTTTATAAATATCTGCACGGGCACTGCTCAGAGAAACTTTCTTTCATAGTTACTCCACCTGCTGCCCCCAACAGATCTACCAGGGGAACAGAGCGAATGCACCCTTTTACTGTCCAGGTCACCAGACATAGAACATCTTGTTATGCCCGCTCTTTTGTCTCGAGGACTTCCAAGTTATGGAATTCCTTGCCGGCACATGTTTTCCTTCTCTTCCGAACCTCTAAGTCCACAATTACCAAGTTGCCTCTTTCCTCCTTGTCGACACCCACGGTACGATAGTATTTAGGCTGTCAGCCCTCGTGGTGTGTTGTTGAAAAAAAAATGGTGCTCTATTTGACTTTTATCTTTTCTGAATTAATTTTCATATTTCAGATTCTTTTATAGTCAGAATCAATTCTTTAAAAATCATGTTTTAATTTGATTTATTCTGAAATAGACTCACACAATCTCAAATTAGGGCAATGCACCCATGATAAAACTCAGCTAAAACTTCAATGTTGTCACTATCAAAATCAGAACATTTCATATAGTTAGAGTGCGATTATTTAAACGGGTCCCGTCATGCGAGAGCATTGCCGGATGGTGTTTATCGCTATAGGGTCCTGCCTGACCTTACCTACCCCTAGTGTTTTGTGACGTCAGGGCCATACAACAATAGCACTGTCCGTTGAAAAACTCCTGTTGTTATTTTCGTGATGAAAAACTATCTAATCCTCGTTGCTATCGTAATTTCTTCTTTTCGCCTTCTATCGTGGCTTATTTATATTTTAATTCCTGCTTCCTGTTTTCGATTCCTTCTCACCCTGGATACCATGCTCTCTTTATTATTTTTATTGACTTTGATATATCTCAAAGTTTATGTTGTTGAGTTTTCCCCGGGTTCTGGATAAGTGAGACTTTAACAAAACAACTTTATTTACTCTCTAAATATGAATACAATAAAAGATCTAGAATGTCTCTCTCACAAAACACTTCGTTTATTTGGCCTTACAATCACTAATATGGACAAAAGTCACTACACTGAAACTACAGTCGCTACTCACTAACACTTCACACTGGTTACTGCTTCTTCGAGTCACTTCAACATTATCTAATTGAACTGAACTGAGCTGGTTTGCTTCCGTCTTTATATACCCGTCGTACCTTCCACCTCGTTTCGGGAGTGTTCCACTCCAGAATGTTCCAGGACTTTCTTTTGCTAGAAGGTTCTGTGAATACAGAACGGCTCCGTGTCTATACAGGGGGATGCATATACAGGATGATCCAAATGAGGTCATCACTCCTATGTTACACAAGAGGTGTTTCTCGTACTATAAGGCTCTTTGCGTATACAGGTTGTAAGGGTTCTCTGCGTATACAGGCTGTTCGGAATGTCCAGATCTCAGTTATCCGTTCCGACGGGGTACAGGTTGATTGATAACTTCGTTATTTTTGGTGCTAGAGGGTTGAGATTTCGCCTGTGGAGGGTCACCCCAGGCACCCCAAGGGGATGGGGGTGGGGAGGCGGTGTTGCCAGATTGTGCAAGATCTCCCAGAATGCCGCTCTCGCGATGTATGGACGGGACCCGACTACTTAACAATCGCCAGTTAAAGCATCTTATAATTTTTAATCATATCATTAGTTGGAACATGATTCTAAACAAAGTTTTCTTGTATCAAAAACTCATTTGGGTTGTGCATTTTTAAGAACTTGTATATACTTAGGTGCTTGCAAGCGTTTCCAGTACTAAGAAGGCTCAGAGTGAGAGCTGTTTTCTGCATTACCCAGCACTAAAGCATTTTATGAAGTGCTCGTAGCACTAGTTTTAAAAAGTGCTTCAACTGCTTAGACCAACACTAGATACAATGTTTTGAAACTGTCTAGTAGAAGCCCAGTGTTTATCCATTAGTTTCCCATTGTAGGTTTAGGTTAGATTATATTATGAGTGGGCCATAACAGTCCGCCACTGCGACCTTCAGGTTTATTGTGGCTCACGCCTAATTGTCTTATATTTCACCCAACAAGTACAATTTCTTACAAAGGTCGATCATTTTTGTGGATGAAAGTTGATCCTAATTTTCTGGTGCAAGTTGTGTCTTGCTAAAGAGCAGGTGTATTGTCCTTCTGCAGCCAGACAGGAACATGGCATGTGCTCTGTTGTTTCTTCACTCTCCAAACACAGCGGGCATTTGGTTTATTGTCAATTCGGTGCAGGTAGCGATGTAAGCGGCAGTGTCCTGTATACAAGCCGGCCAGAGTTTTCAGTTGTTGTCTGTTTAGCTCTGGAAGTTTTTTTAGCTTTTTTTGACTCTGAAAGGCCATTTATGAAGGCCTTAGAGTGTGCTAATCCTGTCAGATTTTCCCCACAACCGACCATCTGATTTCTGAATATCCTTCCTCCGAGGTCACTATTCTTGGTGACTTCAATGTCCATAATAAGGAATGGCTAGGATCCTCAAAAACCGATCCACAAGGAGGAGCAGCGGAGGCCTTTGCAGTCAGCAATTCTTTAGCCAATATGGTTCAGCAACCCACTTACTTTCCTCGCATCCCAACACACAGCTCAAATCCCTTGGATCTCCTTCCTACTAAAAAACCTAACGCTATAAAACATCAGTCGCCGCCCCCCTTGGTCGCTCAGACCACGGCACGGTCACTGCGTCCTGCGCAATGCAACCCGAGGTCACACAGTCATCACACCCACGTATCGTTTGGCACTACAACTTCGCGAACTGGGACGAAATGCGAGATTACTTTTCCTCATTTCCATGGACGCCTGTCTGCTTCTCTCATCCTGAACCCTCTGATGTCTCACAAAACGTCATCGAAATTATCCAAGCTGGCATGGAAGTATTTATTCCAGGTACACAGAAAACCTCTGCAGCCACTCAAAAGCCCTGGTTCTCTAAATCCTGTGACAAGGCCAGACTTGAAAAAGTCAAAGCTCACAAAACGCTTCTACACAATCCCAGTCAAGCATTTAACGACGCAAGAAACCGCTATGTCCGCATTCTTTCTGAGGCAAAAAACTCGTTTAATAACCACATCAAAAAAAAAGTCCTCTCAAGCTCAAACGGCAGCAAACCCTTCTGGATTCTTGCTAAATCTATTTGGAATAATTTCTGCAAGAGCACGTTCCCACCTCTTGTCTCCGGGGATGAAATTGTTTCTACCACCCTGGGCAAGGCTGAACTTTTTGCCTCGTTGTTCGCCGGCAATTCTACTCTCAACCCACCCCCAAATGTGCAACCACCAACAGTCCCCAATGTCACGCATAAAATGACGGATATCATTTTCAAAACTAAAAAGGTACGAAAGATGCTCTCTTCTCTTAATACCAGGAAAGCCTCTGGCCTTGACGAGATCTCCGCAATTGTTCTCAAAAAATGCGCACCAGAAATTGCTCCTGTCCTGACTCGTCTGTTTCAGACATCTTACAATAGAGGCATATTCCCTAGTAACTGGAAAACTGCTCGAGTACAACCCGTCCCCAAGAAAGGATCCAAAGCGCTTCCTAGCAACTACAGGCCTATTTCTCTCCTTTCAGTCGTCTCTAAAGTGATGGAAAAGTATATAAACACCGAATTACTAAAATTTATTGAAAAACACTGCCTAATCCACGACAGGCAGTATGGATTTCGTCAGCGCAGATCAACTGCCGACTTCCTTTCCTTTGTCACCCATTCTTGGAACTAGTCTATAGAACTATACTGTGAATCCCAGATTGTCGCTCTAGACATATCCAAAGCATTCGACCAGGTCTGGCACGCAGCGCTGCTTAATAAACCCCCGGCCTATGGCCTACCACCAAAACCCTGTACCTGGACAGCAAATTTCCTCTTCAACCGGAGCATTTCTGTTGTCGTGGATGGCCATTCCTCTAAACTGTATCCAATTAATGCAGGAGTTCCTCAAGGTTCAGCTTTAGCCCCTACTTTGTTTCTTCTCCACATCAATGACCTCCTCTCTAGCACACCCCACCCAGTTCACAGTTACGCAGACGACAGCACCCTCCACTCAAATATACAATATTCTAAGCCTGTCTCTTTAGCCCAATTAGATGAGGATCACAGACTCATGGAGGGTTCTATCTCCGTGGATCTCCAAAAAATATTAGACTGTGGAAGTAGAAATCTTGTACAATTCAACCCCACCAAAAAAAAAAAAAATATGTTGGGTTGTCCTTCCATCTGTCCAGATCTTTAAGGTGCGCTTTTCTGTGCATGAGAGTATCCCCAGCACTGGTTCTGGTCCGATAAAGTCCTCTCAGACACCTCACCCTACTGGTAAGTACGTCGACCACTACATTTCCATTAAGGTCCGAGTAACTCGGACACCTCATTGCAGCTATCCACTTCGTTAAGGGCAGATTTACAGCTCCATGCCATGTTTGAATTGCAACGGTATGAAGCAGGTGCTTTCATTGGTTTGGCTATCTGAACATTTTTTATCGATTGGTTTGTGCATTGATTTTGTATAATTTCTCTTGCACACATCTCAATGACATACACTTCTGCCTGGTGGATGGTTGAATACTTTCCAAGGCTAGATGATATTCTTGCATTGGTGCTGCTCGCATATGTCCCAACTCCTGCCGCAGATGGTTTTGGAGCTGTCAGTGTACCGGCAGAGATCTGCCCTCAATAAGGTTGTTTGGTCCTCCCTTTCTGGAATGACGGTTGTTAAAGACAGATATCTACCGATCTTAGTAGGGATCAGGTCTGAAACCATGAGGTCCCAGAACCTCATGACTGTTAAGTGTCATTGAGGAGGCTGGTCGCACCCAACTTATTGCCTTCGGCTGATTGTATTAGTCTGTACGTTGTCCACCTAGCCTCCCTCTCCAGCCAAATGTGAAGAGGTGGAATGTTTAGGAGGAATGCTTATCGCGCCCGTTATCATCAGACAAGCTAGCGTCTGTAGCTGAGACCAGTTTGCCCCTTGCAGTACCACGATGTGCCTTAGTCCAGACCAAACTATGGCTCCATATGTTATCATTGGTCTAATAACCACTACATAGAGCCAGTACATCTGTTGTGGGTTTGTTTCTCCTCAGATATTTCCATAGATTCTTCAGCATGTCCACAGGGACAGTTTGGCCCTGCGGATTACATTGTCTAACTGTATGTTGAAGTTCAGTGTCGTATCTAGAGTAACCCCCAGATATTTTGTCTGTTCCATAAATGTAATAAGAGTAGGTGATTTTAATTTGCGAGAGCTCTTTTCGGGATCACCAGGCATTAATATTTTTTATGAAGTGTTCGAAACACTAAGCACTAGTTTAAAAAAGTGCTTCAACTGCCTAGACGGACACTAGACACAAACTTTGAAACTGTTCTCTAGTCTAGTTTTTATCCATTAGTTTCTAATGTAACCTACACTCACAAGAGCTGCTCAGACCATCTGGACAGAAGTGTATCTTTTATTCACTTATCGTTCTTAATATATAAAAAAAAAAAATTGGCAACTTGTTACTTTTCAGTCTGAAAACCTGTACATTGAGATATACAATTTACCATGGTATGAAATGAAAGCGAGCCTAAGGCATGACATTCTCTTTATACTAATGGCTTCTCAGAAACCCCTCTACCTAAAAGTTGGTCCATTTACCATTCTTTATGGATACACATTCTTGAAGGTTCGACTCATAATTCATCCATTATTGACAAATATAACTAACTTGATTATCTCTTTTTCAGATGTTGCAAGGAGCATCTTCATATATCACTATGGTGATTGATTTGTCCTAATAGATGAAATAAACAATTAAATTCCTCATTTGAAATACTTTAACTTAGATAAATAATCAAATTGATTTAGACCATTGTATTGAATGTAAAACTGCAGTTTCGCCGAAGTCTTTATTTTATTTTTTTATTTCAACAACACACCACGAGGGCTTACAGCTTAAATACTATCGTACCGTGGGTGTCGACAAGGAGGAAAGAGGAAACTTGTTAATTCTAGACTTGAAGGTTCAGGGAAGAAGGAAAAACATGTGCCAGCTACGAATTCCACAATTTGGAAGTCCTCGGGACAAAAGATCAGGCATAACAGGATGTTCTGTCTGGTGACCTGGACAGTAAAAGGGTGCATTCGCTCTGTTCCCCTGGTAGATCTGTTGGGGGCAGCAGGTGGAGGAACTATGGAAGTAGATATCTATAAAAGAGAGAGAGAGAGAGAGGTCACCAAAGGCACATCGGTGGGCAAGGGATGGCAGCCTTTGGGTGAGGGTAGGGTCACCGATGAGACATATAGCTCTCTTCTGAATGGAGTGCAGGATAGCGAGTGTAGGAGCGGAAGCAGCACCCCAGATGTGTGAGCAGTATTCGAGGTTTGGTCTTATTTGTGAAGTATATAAGGTATAGAGATTAGCTGGTGAAAAGTATTTGCGAGCCCAGAAGAGGAAACCTAATTTCTTAGCAGCCACTTCTGCAATTGATGTGACATGTTGGTGGCAATTGAGATTTCGATCCACAGAAATGCCAACAAGTGAAAAGGACTCATTACTTTCAATAACTTGGTTGTTCGTTGTGATGGCTCTAGGGCTGGTGTATCTCTTATGAGAAAGAAAGCAAGACTGTGATTTTGTGGAGTTGAATTATACAAGATTTCTACTTCCCCAGTCTATTTTTTGGAGATCCACGGAGACAGAACCCTCCATGAGTCTGAGATCCTCATCTAATTGGGCTAAAGAGACAGGCTTAGAATATTGTATATTTGAGTGGAGGGTGCTGTCGTCCACGTAACTGTGAACTGGGTTGAATGTGCTAGAGAGGAGGTCATTGATGTGGAGAGGAAACAAAGTAGGGGCTAAAGCTGAACCTTGAGGAACTCCTGCATTAATTGGATACAGTTTAGAGGAATGGCCACCCGTGACAAAAGAAATGCTCCGGTTGGAGAGGAAATTTGCTGTCCAGGTACAGAGTTTTGGTGGTAGGCCATAGGCCGGAAGTTTATTAAGCAGCGCTGCGTGCCAGACCTGGTAGAATGCTTTGGATATGTCTAGAGCGACAATCTGGGATTCACCGTGTGGTTCCATAGACTTGTTACAAGAATGGGTGACAAAGGAAAGGAGGTTGGCAGTTGATCTGCGCTGACGGAATCCATACTGCCTGTCGTGGATTAGACTTTGTTTTCCAAGAAATTATAGTAATTCGGTGTTTATATACTTTTCCATCACTTTAGAGACGACTGAAAGGATAGAAATAGGCCTGTAGTTGCTAGGAAGCGCTTTGGATCCTTTCTTGGGGACAGGTTGTACTTGAGCAGTTTTCCAGTTACCAGGGAATATGCCTCTATTGTAAGATATCTGAAACAGACGAGTCAGGACAGGAGCAAGTTCTAGTGCACATTTCTTGAGAACAATTGCTGGGATCTCGTCAAGGCCAGAGGCTTTCCTGGTATTAAGAGAAGAGAGCATCTTTCGTACCTTTTTAGTTTTGAAAATGATATCCGCCATTTCATTTGCGACATTGGGGACTGTTGGTGGTTGAACATTTGGAGGTTGGTTGAGAGCAGAATTGCCGGCGAACAACGAGGCAAAAAGTTCAGCCTTGCCCAGGGCCGTAGAAACAATTTCATTCCCTGAGACAAGAGGTGGAAACGTGCTTTTGCAGAAATTATTCCCAATAGATTTAGCAAGAGTCCAGAAGGGTTTGCCGCCGTTGGAGCTTAAGAGGACTTTGTTTTTGATGTGGTTATTAAACGAGTTTTTTTATCTCAGAAAGAATGCGGACATAGTGGTTTCTTGCGTCGTTAAATGGTTGACGGTTTTCTTGACTGGGATTGTGTAGAAGCGTTTTGTGTTCGAAAATTTGGTTATTATTGGTGATTTTAATGCACCCCGGTTTATTTATGGACAAATAACTGATCCCAAAACCAAAGCTATGCATTATACAAATTTTTTAAATCTGTCACAGTTTAATAATATTTCCAATAGAAACAATAGGCTGCTTGACATTGTGTTTGCCAGTTATAATTGCTCGGTTCTCCATGATATAGATCCACTAGTGCCCGAGGATGCATATCACCCTGCTTTAGGCATATTTTCTGAATTCAGGAAGAGTTACAATGGTCCTAAATACTTTCCATGTAACAATCAGGTCTCTTACAACTTTCGAAAGCCCAATTACCCTGCACTGTATGCTGCAGTTACAACCGCCGATGAGGCTTGTAGTTACTTTTATGGCAGACTTTACAGTATCTTTGAACATGTTCCTCAGTGCAAAAGGTCATCTAGAAAATTTCCTCCCTGGTTTACTAATAGAGTAATAAATGATATAAAACATAAGGAGAGGTGCTATGCAAGATATAGGAAGCATAAACGTGACAGTGATCATGCAGAGTATAGTCTTCTTAGATCTATAAAGATAAGCTGCGAGAGGCATAGGCTAAGTATGTCCGTGGAACTGAAGTCTCTTAAGGTTGATCCCCGTAAATTTTGGTCTCACATGCAGGAAAGGAGGTGAGCAAGTAACATTCCAAGTACTGTGTCTGACGAAAATGGCATGGTTTATAATAAGCCTCAAACAATTGTTAACTATTTTAAAAGTCCTCAATACATCACTGAACTAGTGGATACCTCCGGACGATCACATATGACAGTCTGTGTGGCAGTGATTGGTGATAAATAAAGCCATCAAGAAGCTCAAGAACAAGTTTACTGCTGGACCAGATTTGGTGCCATCCTTTTTGATTAAGGACTGTGCGCATGCTCTTCTCAAACCCCTTAGAACCCTATTTAACTTGTTGCTGTGCACGCATTGCCTTCCTAAGGTTTGGAAGTTTGCTGGGATCTGTCCTGGTTTCAAGCCTGGGGACCGTTCTAAGGTCAGCAACTACAGGCCTATAGTTATCCTATGTAATTTTGCTAAGATTTTTGGGGCAGTTGTGTATGGTCGTATATATCCTGCCGTGAAGTATCGCTTGTCATAATACCAGCATGGGTTTATGGAGGGGCGCTCAACACTGACGAATGTATCCCTGTTCACACAGTATGTAAATGAAGCTTTGGATGAACGGGGTCAGGTGGATGTCATTTATACAAACTTGTCTGATCGTGTTCACCACTCAACACTTCTGCACAAGCTGCATTTGGCAGGGCTTGATAGACGGCTGATAGCATTCTTTGGATCCTACTTGACTAACCGTGTGCAATATGTTTTTTATAATGGATTTAAGTCTGTACCTTTCACTGCTAGCTCCGGCGTTCCACAGGAATCCAATCTTGGCCCACTCCCCCTTTTGTTATTTATCAATGACATAAGCTCTGTAATTTCTGGTAATCATCTATTATTTGCTGATTATCTCAAATTATACTCCAGTGTTCATGATATTGGTGACTGTTCAAGACTCCAGGTGGACCTTGACAACTTACAGCTGTGGTGTGTTGAGAACAGACTTGAATTAAATGTCTCGAAATGCAAAGTGATGACATAAACTTGAAAAACCAGCCATATAGCTTTTACATACAAAGTGGGTGGTATACCATTGGCTAGGACTGAAACGCACAAGGATCTTGGCATTGTATATGATGAACATTTAAGTTTCACTGGTTACATTCAAACAATTACGGTATCCTGTTTGAAGTTGATGGGTTTCATTATGAGGAATGGTAGATCATTTTGCAATTTGGATAGATTGAAAATTCTCTATTTTGCTTACATTCGATCGAGGCTTGAATATTGTA
Source organism: Tillus elongatus (assembly GCA_964006375.1). Taxonomy (NCBI): domain Eukaryota; kingdom Metazoa; phylum Arthropoda; class Insecta; order Coleoptera; family Cleridae; genus Tillus; species Tillus elongatus. The sequence goes on from OZ023267.1 coordinate 3,023,640, forward strand.
ACCTGGTTTTTGATCCCTTTTATAGTGTTCAGATTGGTGTTCTAGAAGATCTTCAGCATAAGTTTTTAAGACACCTTGTATATAGGGAATCTGGTACCTACCCATAGAGAGGATGCGATCATAGCCGATTGTTGATGCAAGCTGGCGTACCTGTTCCTGCATAAATTGTTTCATGGTGAAGTTCATTGTCCAGACTTATTGATAAATTTAAATTTCTTGGTTCCATGGGCTGCATCTAGAGTGATGAGAGTGTTTAAGCCTCCAATACCAAGGAGTAACTTGTATATGAAATCACCGGTGTATACGAGCTCTGACGTTAATGACATTGCAAACTTCTGTGACTTCTATTCTGATACAGCTGCAGTTATTCGTAGGGTGGCTATATCTTACTTTGTCAGTTATTAGGACCATTATATGCAGTTTTGTGTAATTTCTGCCTTGTGGTGTTTTGCACAGTATTTTAGTTTTGTTTTTTGAAGTAATTTTTGTTCATATTGTTACATATTGTAATTTTTGTTTGGATCCCTAGTAATGGGATTATCCTGTTGGGCATGTATTAATAAATAAATAAATATACTTTGTGTCATTTCTCGTCCTCTGCATAACATCAGAATTGACAGAAAAAACAAGTGAATTTGATTGACCAACAAAATTTTCGTTTTCATTCTGAAGCCAAAACTTGGGAAAATGTTTAGGTACCTAGCTAAAAGTTACAGAAACAAAACAAAAAATTTTAGAAGGTTGGATATATTTGTCCTTAATGGTATCAACAAATAAATAAACTTAAATAAATGATAAAGGTTAAAACTGAAAAAATAACTTGTCACCACTTAGTCTTAAGGTCAACAAGACCCATTGATTATTGCTGTACGTAACCTTTTCCTTAATTCTTCAACAAGTTGTTTCCTTGGTACCTCAACTTCATTTCTAGTTGTCACTTCACGTAGTTTCACAACACCGTTTTTCAATTCTGACTCACCCAAAATAATCACCAATGGAATACCATATTCTTCACAGTGCTGGAGTTGATTCAGCAGTTTCGGATTTTTCTTATAGGAATGTTCCACCTAAAAAAGAAATTAAAGATGAAGGTACTAAGATAGGGATAAACTGGATAGCAACATTTCATAAGATTTGATTTCCCATAAAATATAAAAATAGTGTGGACGACGTATCAATTTCATTTAAAAGAAAGCACAAAAACAACATATTTAGTTCGCTTATGATGTTATGATTTTGTAACGAGGCCTGACTTACGGGGTCTATACCTTTGCTTGATAGGTGTGGTCTTAGCAAGCCCTGTACGGTGTTGTGTCAGGTGAGTAGGGCCTTTGATATCTGCAAAAGCTAGTAACTCGTTAGCTAGGAATCGCTGCAGCTCCTGCTGTTCGACGGCAGATAGGTGTGGCAAGGAAGGGCCTTCTGTTGATACTTGTACCCCAGCCGTAAGTTCTGTGCAATCTGCGACAGTGGGCGGTATCAATTCTCCATCTAGCCGGCACTGAGCGGTACGGAGGTCTATCTGAAACCTGTGTTCCTTCAGGATGTCCATTCCATAGAGAATATCGACTGGCAATGTGGGTAAATATAGCATACGGCGCCTGATAGTCCGCGAGCCAATCCTCATCACCAGGTCGTAAGCCTGTTTGATGTTTATGGCATTGCCGTCGGCGACCTGGGTGGCCCCATCGCCTATGGGGATCGCGGGGATGCCTTTAGAGTGGCAATAATCAGCCACTTTGCCACCCACGAATGATCCCGTGGCCCCGGTGTCCACCAGCGCTTCGAAGGTCCCTTCGGCGATGCTTATCGCCATAAACTGTCGGTTGTCTGTTACGACGGCTGTTTCCGAGGGTTCGTGTGACGGAAACTGCGGGGTCCTCAGTCCGGCGCAGTCCTTTAGTAGTTTCCCTGATGGGGTAAGCAAGAACAGTCCCTCGACAGGGTGTCGGGACACCCGCAGCACGAGCAAAACAACCTGGCTGACGGCGCTTGACACTGGCCTCTCATGTGCCCGGGTTGGCCACATCGCCAGCAAGTAGGAGCAAATCTCACTGCTCTACGGAAATCAGTCAGGAAATCCTCTCATCGACTCCACAAGCCCTGGTTGTTGCGGTACCACAACAGGGCTGGTCTATCTAACCATTGTGGGAGGGCGGATAATAGACGGTCGCTGCTGACGCCTGAATTAATGCGTATTTCCTCCAAACGTTCTAGAAAGGCAGCTGGGTCGGAATTTTTATCAAACTGTACCTTCCAGTTTGGGACATTTCCAGGCTCGCCTGTATATGTCGGTCTACCCGGTGCTATTTCTGGGTGACACTCTGGGCCTGGCTCGCTATCTTTGCCGTGCTGTGTCGTATCTGGCATGCCTTCCTATAGGAACTGAGTCAGTCTCATGTGTTGTTCTTCTATGGTGCCACCGGTCGTCAGGCCAAATTTGGCCAATTCAATTTCTAATTCTGGCTTTCTTAGTTTATATATCCACGATACTCGGGCGGCGGACGGAACGGGATCATTTTCCGTTTCGGAGACGGTAGCTTCGGTGTTTTCTTGCGGAGTGGACATAACGGTGACGGTTTTTGTTTAATAATATACAACGGAACTATATCGGAACGGGACGGTATCAACACGGAACAGTCGGCTTTTGATTTAATAATATGTAACGGAACTATATCGGAAAGGGACGGTAATGTAAAGGGACAGTATTAATACGGAATGGTCAGCTTTTTAGTTACGGCTCCCTGCTCGGTTAAACTGCTCGGGCGCCATTTTGTAACGAGGCCTGACTTGCGGGGTGTATGATTTAGTGGAACGGTCAACGAACTTAGTATAATCTTTCGACTTTTTTAAATACACATTTTATTCAGCTTGAAAACAGAAACCTTACCTTAAAGTCATTATCCCACAGCTCACTGCACAACTTCATCCTTTCTTCGAACAGATTCTTCTGGGCAGTGGCGACGAAGATTTCCACTTCAGTGGTGCGAACCTTGGTACTGGAAGCCTCCATTTGGGCTTCCATTACAGCAAATAGTCTCTCAACACCTATGGAAATGCCCACACATGGGACTTGCTTGTGTTTGGCATCAAACATACCGACCAAGTTGTCATATCTACCACCACCAGCTACAGAACCCACAGAGAATTCATCTTGGTTTTTACTATCTGATAAAAAGAACATAACATGTAAAATAGTCCTTAATCTTTAATCCCCACCCCCTCCAAAGAAATTATCAAATAAACTTGAAAAGTATTTGAAAATTTCAGTCAATAACAACAATTGCAAAAAGAATAGGATAGAGCAAATTATAAGACTTAAATGTTTATAATGTAAACATAAAAAAATGACACCAAGTATAAAATATTACGAAATAAATAAAATGTAGAGCACTATGTGAAAACTGGAACCTGTGATGAGCACTAATAAGTACACTTTGAGAAAACCCAAATCACCACAACACTTATTTCAGAGACCTTACGATCGTTTCGTTGACAAAGTCAACATCTTCAGAGGAAGATAAATTCTAACTTAAACAACTAACTACATGTATTTATATCGCGTCAAGGTACACGAACTAGTTTTTCGGCGTGTTCCAATATCCACATAGTAAATTTCTAGATCGAAAGGGAATGTGCAGATTCTTTAAATAACTCGGTTCCTTTAAAGCTATTATCCGTATATTAGATAAGGGCTCATAAATATGTCGACCAGAAGATTAAAAAGCAGATCTTCGACCTCGTAGTTTCACCACACAATAAACAAACGATCGTTCCTGGACGACAATTTCACTTCGGGCTAGTTCGTGTATCTTGACGCGATATAAATACATGTAGCTAGTTGTTTAAGTTAGAATTTATCTTCCTCTGAAGATGTTGACTTTGTCAACGAAACGATTGTAAGGTCTCTGAAATAAGTGTTCTGATTTGGGTTTTCTCAAAGTGTACCTAAAATGTAGGGGTAAAATAGTTACCTAAAAAATACACTGTGACAAAGTACAGACTAGTTAAGAGCAGTATTCGAAAGTGGTAGCCGTATAAACCTGTGTGAGGGGCTACTGTATTACTTGAATATTTTTAAATTATTAGCATGGCTCAGGACCATGAGAGATGACGAGTTTATTCAATAGGTATTAACTCCAATCGCCTAGTAACAAAGGTTTAATAAATGAAAGAGCAATTTACATTGTGTGTATTGTAGGATGCCAGGTGACACATTCCACGAGTCATCGCTTCAAGTCTCACATTTCGTTTTTATCTTCTTCCCCGCCCAACGTGCCCATTCACTCCTGGTCCCGTACGTTTCTTGGGGGCTGTTTGCAAGCAATATTTCTTGTGGTTTATGCATCCAGAAGGAGATCTAAGCATGCTTCTGAATTTTTTTTCCTAAAAAGCCCCTGTGTGCTAATCTGTAAATTTACCGAACATTTAATTTTTATTTACAAAACGAATGTACCTAGCTAATTATAAACGTGGCAGGTATTTTTCTTATTAGTCGCTTGGATGATTCGTTTTAGCCATCTCAATGAATCAGTTTCTGCAAACAAAATAACAAAAATGGACTTCTAAATCAAATTTGTCGTTGCCTGTGAAGCTCATTGTGTCACGTTTTAAACTTAGTACCCATGCTGCCTTTATATAGGAGTAGGTATAGATGACCGGTTCTGGAATCACCACCTTCCACCACCCGGCCACTGCGTAGGCGCGAAGCGCCGTAGTTACGTCATAGTGACGTCACTGGACAGAGAGCCAATAAAGGGTGAACCTGAGATGACGTAATCACGACGGCGGCCAAGATGGCCGACCGGAAGTGAAAACCGCGGGAAATTTAAATTTTTAAATGACAGATGGCACCACCTGTCAAAATAAGAGGGCCCGCAATTTTCATTTTTGGTAGTGTGACGTACATAAAGATAGCGGTTTGCGCATGCGTAAACCCAACTTTGTTAATAGTAGATGTAGAGGTATAGTGTTTGGTATTATGATACTCGTCTCAACGAGTGGAATTCAACTATGGCGGGCCCTATTTATTTGTCAGGTGGTGCTACCTGTCATTTAAAAATTTAAATTTCCCGCGGTTTTCACTTCCGGTCGGCCATCTTGATTACGTCATCTCAGGTTTACCCTTTACTGGCTCTCTGTCCAGTGACGTCACTACGGCGCTTCGCGCCGGCGCATCGTCCGGGTGGTGGTTCCAGAACCGGTCATCTATACCTACTTATAGGTTTTAGTATGTATCAAAACTGAAGATTTGGAATACTTTTACGAAAATTCGCTACCATAACGCACCTGCTGCACCTAAACTCTTTTCAACACTTATATACTATTGCTGAATTCATACTTTTTGAATATGAATTAAATAAATATAAACAATAAAAAATTTTGAAATTAAAATTTTGATAATTTACGCTGAACATCTGTTTACCGGTATACTTTAAACTACTGCATAATATTATGTAGTATCATTTACCTCAAATTTTCCATATACGAGATGAAGAGTAAAGAAAGTCATTAACTCACTCATTTATAACCATCGTCCAATATTTATTTTCAATACTTAATATTTATATTGATATTTTATAAATGTTAGGTTAGTTAAAAGTCAGTTGTAAACGCTACATAACAAACGCAAGCCATGAAGTTTAGAAATAATGTGCTTGTCAAACAACTTGCTGCTTTTAACAAAATAGGTATTTGTTTGTGAGATGATTTCATCATTGGAGTCAAATCTCTTTCCGCCGAGCCATTTCTTTAAGTTTGGAAACAAGAAATAGTCACTTGGGGCTAAATCAGGAGGTTAGGGCGGATGAGGGAGCAATTTGTAGCCCAATTTATGCAATTTCGCCATGGAGACTACACCTGTGTGCACCCTTGCATTGTCTTGGTGGAAAAGAACTTTTTTTCTTGACGCCGTTCATTGTTCTTCCCTTTTGAAGGTAATCAATGTGGATTATACTGTGTGCATCCCAAAAAAAACAGTCGCCATGACTTTATTGGTCGACAAACCCACCTTGGCCTTCTTCGGCGCCGATTCGGACGGAGAAACCCATGGTTTTGACTGCTGCTTAGTCTCTGGTGTTTTGTGGTGTAACCATGTTACGTCCACGGTTACGAAACGGCGCAAAAACTCGTCCCTATTACGGTTGAACAACGCCAAACACTCCTTCGAAGTTGTCACACGATTGCGTTTGTGGTCGATTGTGAGCAAACGCAGCACCCACCTTGCGGATAGCTTTCTCATACCCAAGTGATCATGCAAAATCGAAACCACTGAGCTATGTGCTATGCCTATGGCTTCCACAATCTCCTGCACTTTCAATATCCGATTGGCCAACACCCATATCGTGAATTTTTTCAATTGTTTCGGGTGTAGTGACCTCAATTTGTGCTTGTATGGCCGCAACGAAATTTAGTAAACCACTTTTTTACCATTGAAATTGATGGTGCAGAGTCCCCATAGTATTTATCAAGCTCAGCCTTGGTTTGAGTGATGGTTTTTTCCGCAAAAAATAATGTTTGATGAGCACACGAAATTCACTTTTTTGCATTGCCGTTATAACTCAAGAGGTTGTCTAATTTCATTGGCTATCTAACACAAACTAAATGACGCAGCTTGTTCAAATTTGACAGGAGTCAACTGACAGATGCTTGTTGACAGGAGCAGTGTTGCCCTTCCTGTGAAGAGGCCGGAAATTCAAAAAGTCACGGACTTATTGACCTGCCCTCATATAAACATTTTAACTGACCATGGAAATGGGTTCCAGAGACCCTAGTTGCGCTCATTTGATAAAATTTTCCGAAAGTCTCACCTTTCCTCTCTATTAGTGAATTTTCTTAATGAAAATTCTTTTTGGCTGATCATATTTATATACTGTGATATATTTTAAAACTTTCAATTTTATTAGCCAGATGTTTTATTATTTTTTAGTTATAAAGTTATAAAGAATGCTTTTCTAAAACGTTAAAATTTACTATTATATGTCTTAGAAGGTAAACTGATTGCCGCCTAATTAAGATAAGAATTTAAGATAGAATAAGTATATTACCAAACAAAAAATGTACACAAAAGTGCAAAAACGATTTAAATGTAACAAAATACATTTTACCTAGTTAGCAACAATTTTCATTAGCTTTTGCGGCCGAGCTTGTAATTTGTCAACGTTGCATTCTAAGTTATGGCATCTTAGTTTCACACATCACCAGAATCCTCATATTTATGGCATCCACGATACACATAGTTGGAAAACCAATATTTGTGACAGCGTTGCCATATTTGAAATATTGTTGTTACTCCAACTGTATGGAGGGTAAGCTAACTGTGACCATATCTACGAGCAACCCACACACCCTAGCTAGTTACTGCGTGCGTAGAATGGAAGATGCCACAAATTACGATCCCGTCATGGATGGCACAAAGGTTTGAAAAAGGATTTGAGGTGACAAGTCATGCCTGTCGCTTCAAAATTGTTTCTAGTGATAAAAAGTACAAACTAAGCTAAGCTCCGAAATTTTTGCACATACTCACCTCCCATAAGTACTGCCTCATAAATGATCCCAGTGTAATAATCGAGTCCTCTTGCTAAGCTCAAATCAAACAAAACTTTGTCTGAAACTCCATAAAGGTCGCAATATCTCAACATCAACTTCATCGCTTCTAAACCTTCTACAGCCATTTTGTTTTTTCCAAGCTTAGGATCACTTAGAAGTTTCTCTACCAACTCTGCTTTGCCATTTAGTCTTACGTATTCACCAATATTATCTGCCGTTTCTTCTGATAGTCCCTTTTCATCCACCATCTCCTTTTTAACTTCTTCCCAAGTTGTCTACAAAACAATTTAAATAACATAAAATTAATGAACCTCAGTGGTTCAGAGGTAAGAACGTGTGCCTTTGAACCGAAGGGTACTGGGTTCGATCCCGGCGTACTCCTTTCACTTTTTCAGTACAAACTGTAAAATTAACATCAACCGAGGTTCTGGCATTGTATTTGAGCAAGTTGAATGTCTGCACGTTCCGCCCTTCGGAGGGGGCGTAAAGCCGTCGGTCCCGTGTCCATGCGATGCTGGGCACGTTAAAGATCCCTACCCTCCTTACAGAAAGACAGGGGTTCGGCAAAATTTCCAGGATAGTGAGGTGAAACTGCTCCCTGGCGTCGGTGATTGGCCATAGTGGTGGAAATAGGCCGACGTTAAAGAAACAAAACACACACACACACAACATAAAATTATTACAATAATAATTGTAATATAATCCAAAAATTATCATTAATGATCCTCTATACCATGTAACGATTGTGTTTCGTTACTACTTTAAATATTCAAAATGAGCCCGTAAGAAACTTAATTAATAGCCGACAATCCAATATATGTAGAGCAAATGTTTTAATTTCAAAAATTATTTGATGAAAAGTCGCCAACATTTAACTACCCTAAACTTCATGCTGCAGGCTAGAGAAGCACATTAAAAATTCAAACATCTAAAGATACAATATAGCTTTGTTAGTAAATGATGTGTCACATTATTCCAGGAAGGGTGTTAGAGTAAACAAAATATACGTTAAGAATATTCTGGAACAAAATATTATTTTATTTTAAAAATCTGTTGACAATGTTAAAAGAACCTTGGAAAAGTACGAGTTCATTTTCAATGTGGAGCAAGTCGGGACTGTATCTGCAATTCAGTCACTAAATTAAGCTTGAAGGCCCTGAACTATAGGCGAGGGACGTATGTGCTAAAGGGGGGATGAAGTCAGACCTCAACGCACAAGACGTTACCTCGAGGAGAGTCGTAGCTGGGCAGTTGCCGACTAAACATCTTTTAATTACGGTGGCTAAAAATTATCTTAAAATGGGTGATAAAATCCTTTTCATTGTCTATACTATCTAATAACATTTGCCAGTAATTGTTTAGTCATTTAAGCGGTTCTTGAATTTAAATAAACGAGGTGTTTGGCATAAAAACGCGAATCAAGTGGTTATCGTTTGTTCACGACCTGGTGCATTCCTCATATTAATAAGAAAGAGTTTCGGAGTATTATCGAATTTTGAGTCAATTGGCAATTAATTTCACTTGAGCCAATTTACGTTCTAATTGCTGTAGAAAAATTTTCGTCAAATTAATTCAGAGTGTTGACATAGGGGACAAATTGTTTCACCCAGTATCAACAAATCTCCACCTGCCCAATACCTGTTAATGGGAAGTACCACTCATTCTCTCCAGCCTTCCCTCTCTTATTGGAGTTTGTGAGCTTGTGTCAGGCACTGATGGTTGATTAATTATATTCTGGTGATTTACAAGTGATCAACCAAAGCATGCCATTTCCAGGCATTATCAAGAAGAATTTACATTACATTATGGTGTTTACAATATTGTTTTCAACAAGCTTTTGGAAACTGACCAGAAAACTTCATTTCACATATAATATTTCATTAAATTACATTCATTTACCTTATCAAGTTTGTCGACAGATGAACAGATGGCCCGAAAACTATCTTTCGGCACACCGCAAGCTTCAAACATGCCATCAAGTAGACTGCGATGGTTGAGTTTGATTAAGTAGCGTTTCATATTCAGAATGTCCAGAATTTCACAAACAATCCTGACACATTCGGCATCTGGCAACATGGGATCGTATACACCTGCTATGTCAAAATCCTACAAAAAAAAAAAATTACATAAACAACATCAGCAAAGTCTCATATAGAAGACAAATAAAAAACAAAATACATGAAATGACGCAGTTAATTTTTCATTTGTTGTTCATCACTTTTTTTATCACAGCCGTAAGCTGTCACACATAAAAATTGTCATCTGTGCCTATTCGATTTTCCTAACAGATTTAGTGAACGAATTTGCATTTACGAAGACTGTTTTTGAATACATTAAATAGATGAAGGGATAAATAAAGTATATATGAAATTGGCATCGATGTCAAGTAAAATACTCACACATTGATAAAATTCCCTGTATCTTCCTCTTGCGATGGATGGGTTATCTCTTCTGTATACTTTGGCAATGTGGTAGCGTTTTATATTAGTTGTCTTGTTCATAGCCAAGAAGCGTGCAAAAGGAACTGTCAGGTCATAACGTAACGACAATATTTCTCCTCCTTGATCTTTCAGATCATATATAAGTTTTGAATCTTCACCATATTTACCTGTAAGGATTTCCTAAAACAATAAAATACATTGTTAAAGAATTGAAAAACATTATATAGGCTTGTGGACTTTGCCCGGAAAAATTTAACTACAAGCCCATTGAATTTGGCCTACCCATTCCACAGTTTCTGTAAAACTATATAAAAAAAATACAGCTATTATGAAAAAATGCACACACGCCAGGGCTCCATCCAGGGCGATATCATCTGGAACCCCGCTCCCGAGTAACAAACAAGCGAGGCCAATTGTCAGTCTGAGGCCACAGTGGAGGCGCCAAACTCCGGGTGCATATCACTCCCCAGAGATGTCTGCCTCACCTGCACCAGACCCCCGCCAGTGTTTCATTGACTCGAGGCGGTATCATGAAGTCCCGCCCTCGAGCAGCTTCCAGGCAGGGTCGTTAGCCTGTATCGATGCTCACAGAGTAGGCCCAAGTCTCCAGGTGTAATCCACCCCTAGAGACCCCAGCCACCTCCACGTTCGTCCAGGTCCAACACCTGCCAGCGTTAGCTTAAATTTCACCCAACAAATCGAGCTTCCGACAGGAGACGATACCTGCGAGGTGAATCTTTGTTTGACAGATGTACTGCCATCTGAACGAAGTCGCTTGCCCGTCTCAAAGCTCAAAGAGAGATAACCTCTCTCCGAGTTCGTCTGGACCAGACATCGTCAGTGTTTGACTCGGTGCAGTATCATGAAGTTCTGCATCCGAGCAGCATCCAAGTGAGGTCGTTTGTCCGTTTCGAAGCTCACAGAAGAGGCCTCAACCCTTAGTTTTATTCCACCCATAAAGATCTCAGCTCTCCTCCGACACCCCCAACACCCACCAGTGCTAGACTCAAGGCGACATCCCATCGAGCCCCGCTCGCGAGCATCGCACAAGCGAGGCCGTCCGTCCGTTCCGAAGCACACAGTGGGGGCCCCAAACTCCGGGTGTTTACCACTCATCAGAGTTGTCAACCCCCTCCGGGTCATCTAGACAGACGACACCCGCCAGCACTCAACCCAAGGTGGCACCCATCCGGAACCCCGCTCCCGAGTAACAATCAAGCGCGGGCAACCATCCATTTCTAAGCCCAGAGTGGAGGCCTCAAAATCCGGGTGTACATCACTCCCCAGAGATATCCGCCTCCCTCCAGGCCCACATGGACAAGACCCCCGTCAGTGTTTGATTCCAATTAGTCGCCTTTTACGACAGGCAGGAGTTACCTTGGGGCCTATTCTTTTAGTTAGTCCCTGGACCCACATGAGACTTTTTGTAGATGGTCAAAATGCTCCATGAGTGAACTTTTAGGTGCTTATCCAGTGTATTCTTATAAAGAGGTTTTATTCTTTGTGGAAAACGTGGTAGAAGAGATCCAACTACCAAATCAAACGATTGATAATGTTTCAAATGAATGTTAAATGGATGTCAAAGAGATAAAAAACATGCTGTAATTTCTGTTATTAAATTTACTGTTTACTTCAATGAAATATAAAGTATTCCACCTTTTTACTGCTAAGCAAAATAATGTACACTTTCCATATTATGAAGAATATTTAACCTATGATTAACTATCAACTATCTAAAAGAATTGGACAGCTATATTAGTCACTAAATTTCATCTGATGAAAACAGTTTCGAAAATTGTGACTTACCTTTAGTTCAAAAACAGGAGTATCAATAGTTTCCGCTCCATGCTTTTTAAATACTGATATTATTTTCTCCAGGACGGATTGTCTAATTGCCATTTGTTGTGGAGAAAAGTCTCTCGTCCCTTTTGGTGTCTTAAGTGTAAATTTCTGTGAGTCTCCACAATTTTCATGATTCTCACTTATTTGGGCCTTCAATTTCAGCAATTTTTCAACTTCTGCAGCTATCTATAACAAGGGAGAAATAATTTAAAAGAAATGTATGTGGTTTAGTTGATGTATACAGAAAAACATTTAAAGAAATTTGCATTAGTAAAATTAAGCTGCATTTCTGTAAGAACTAGATTAGACAAAACTTTTTGGAAGCATGAAGAATACAAATTGCATAACAACAAATTTGTCTTCAATAAATCCATATATTTGTTTACACAATTTATATTACATGCGGTTATTATTTTAAATATTGTCATAAGAAACAAAGTAAAATAAAATATAGGCACTGTATTTATTTTTCTCAATTTTCTAATTGTTGATGTTTCTAAAAACTTCCATTTACTTAATTGCCACATGGTATTATTTGCCATGCCTAAATGATTAAAATAAACTTAAGAGATTGTGCTGCTAGTAAAATACAATTTTAAAGGTTTCTTTTTTAGTGAATTTTCTTTAAAAAAATTCACTAATGTGATCGCAACTTTTGAATTTTGAATACATTTCTTCAAATGAGCGCTATTTAGAACCCCTGGAACTCAAATACGAGGTCAGTTTTAGACTTTATATGTTATATATATATATATATATATATATATATATATATATATATATATATATATATATATATATATATATATATATATATATATATATATATATATATATATATATATATATATATATATATATATATATATATATATTGTGATAAAACTTGGTGAATACCTTCCTTTCGCAAGTCGCTTGGATAAGTTCGTTATCCAGGAAAATAGGACTAGTTTTTCCCAGAAAACTCTATTTTCTTTCGGAAAATTTTTATATCTTCGGCAATAACAAAGCTATGGCAACCAAATTTGGTACGCCGGTTTATATCATAAAAAGAAAACCAAGTACCAAAATTTGGATCTCTACGTTATAAGGACAAAAAGTTATTAGCACAATAGTTTTCCTTCTTAAAACTTCAAAGTCGCGATTGGAAACATCAAAATTGACATGTTCTAGATAAATAACCTGAAACTAATAAGGCTTATGTGAAAAGAAATATCGTAAGTGTTCTATAAAGCCTTAAGTTTCAACTTAAGCCGACATTGTCCTTCATTTTACTTAAATATTTGCAGAAAATTAATTTCAAACAAACCCTTTCTCTGATGCTTTGGTAGAAGTTTCAATTATAGGGTTATAATACATGAAGAAAAAACTTTGTATTTCTTTTTAAGCACATTGTGCACATGGAGCAGTGCGAGATTTGGCATAGTTAAAGTTCATATAAGGAAGGAGAGCAGAAAGCTAAAATGTATGTATAATACAATGCTTTGTCTTAATTAGACAATAGATACCCACTGTGTCTCTCGATAGTAAAAACTTGATGAGTTTTTTTCCATTTTAGCGAAATAAAGGACCGCCTGAGGTGCTGTTTACACACAATCCTCCCAACTGACCTTCCTGACCTGCCCTGACATCAGTTTGCCTAATTAAAAGCTAAAAGAAGGAAAGGAAGACAACTCTGCCATATATCACCAAGTTTTTACTGTCGTGAGACGCTCGTTCAGGTTTAAGCTGGCAGTTAATATATTATGTCAATGTAAAACACATATTACTCTATGGTCGAACAGATAAATGGATGCGTCTATACGTTTATACTGCATGGATGCGTCTGTATGTTCATGCTGAATATTAAACTTCAGTTTTTCAGTTCCTAAAAAGTAACTACAAATTTAATGAAGTAATTAAACGTTACATTCAAATTTTAGTAAATTTTCATAAACATAAACATAATATTATATATACTTGTGATTTTAATCAATTTTCTTAAAAAAAGAATTCACTAATGAGGAGATCCCGACTTTTGAATTTTGAAAAAATTTCTTCAAATGAGTGCAAACTAGGCCTCCCAGAACCCATATCCGAGGTCAGTATATATATATATATATATATATATATATATATATATATATATATATATATATATATATATATATATATATATATATATATATATATATATATATATATATATATATATATATATATATATATATATATATATATATATATATATATATATATATATATATATATATACACACACATATATCGCACTGATAACTCAAACAATAATTATCCGATTTTAATCAAATTTTCCGAGTGTCTTCCTTTTGAAAGAGGCTTGGATAAGTTCGTTAGCCAGGAAAATCGGCCCCAGGTCTCCCGGAAATTTTGTGTTTTCTTCAGGAAAAAAGTATATCTCCGGAAATAACAAAGTAAGGGCAACCAAATTTGGGACGCGTGTTGGTATTATAGATAGTAACCCACGTACCAAAATTTTAGTCTGTATGTTAAAAGACAAAAAAAGTTATAGGCATTTAAAGAAGAGAAAATTGGGGTTTTCCTGAAAACGTCAAAGTTAGGATTTGAAACGTCAAAATTCGCAACAAACCTTAAATAAATATGGACTATGTAAAGAAAATGTCGCAAGGAGAGTGTTTTGCAAACCCTTAAGTTTCAGCTTCAACCGTCATTGTCCTTCATAAGCGGATATATTCGAATATAATTATAATGCACCGATGGCTAAGGTCGAAATTTGCATGTTCTTCCACTTACAATACAAGCAAATTTCCGTTACTCTAGGCTCTAGAGCAGTAATATTATGAAACAATCCGAATAGTGTTTAAAATAACGAATGATTAAGGTTCAAAGTCGCAGCCACTTGCATCTACTTCACGAGCAAGATAGCTTTACGATAGACTCTAAGCCAAAAAAAAAAAACAAAAAAAAAACGATTTCATTCGGATGGTCATCAGAATAATTTTGATGCATAAGGTCCATAATAGCACACCCTTCATTTATTAAGCAAGCAAACTCACGTGACTGTGAACTTTATGAGCAGATATATTCGAATATAATTATAATTAATCGATGGCTAAGGTCGAAATTTGCAACGGTCTTTCAAGCCGAAATGTACGCCATCCTGCACTGTGTGCGGGAGAACAAGAGGAGGGGCTGCACCAACAAACAGATCCTCATAGCCACAGACAGCTCTTAAGGCCCTAAGTAGCCCACAGGTAAATTCCTGGCTGGTGAGTAAGTGCCGAGACGAGCGACCTGGCTGGACAGAATGAGGTCACCTCATCTCGGGGCCGGGTCACTTGGGGTTCAAAGGCAAAAAAGAAGCTGACAGTCTCGCGAAGAGAGGGTCAGCAGAACCATTTATGGGACTAGAACTGGCTCTGGGCGTGACAAAGAGCACTGCCAGGGGAGCCATTAAGTCCTGCGTCAGAAAGCAAACCAGGCATACTGGGCAGACTGTCCAGGGCTCAGACATGGGAAGTCAATAATTGACGAACCCAGTTCATAGAGAGCTGTAGAGCTGCTAAATCTTAGCAGAGGACAGCTCAGAAATATAACAGGTCTCTTGACGGGACACATGACCGTCAAGAAACACCTGCATAAAATGGGGCGGTTCGAAGGGGTCCGGGCATGCAGACTCTGCGGCGAGGGGGAGGAATCAGCCCAGTACATCTTGTGCGAGTGTAAAGCTTTGGACCGCAAAAGACAACTGATCTACAGGCAGTCTAGATCGGAGACAGAGCAATATAAAACTTCACTCTACCAATCGCTGTACAGACTAGTTCAAGGCACAGTGATTTTGGAATGTGTGGAGTGAAGAGACTAAGGGCATGCACAATAGGCCAAAGACTGCAGTGCTATTGGGATGGCAAAGCCGCGGATGGAAAAAAAAATATTAAAAAAAGGTGGAAATTTGCATGTTCTTCCACTTACAATACAAGTAAATCCCAATTACTCTAGGCTCTAGAGCTGTAATATTCTGAAATAATCCAAATAGTGTTCCGAATGATGAATGAATAAGGTTCAAAGTCGCACCTATTGATTGAGTAAAATAGCTTTACTCTAGACACTAAGGCAAAAAACCGACTATTTCATGGCGATCCTTAAGTAGACGGGTCTCGTCCATGCATCGAGAGAGCGGCATTGCCAGACGATGCTTATAGCTCTAGGGTGCTGTCTGACCTGTCCTGACCTACAGGGCTGCCTGACCTGACCTGTCCTGTAGGTCAGGAAGGTCAGTTCAGGCAGGACCCTAGAGCAATAAGCACCGTCCGGCAATGCTGCTCTCGCAATGCACGAAATGACGGCACGTGTCTACTTAAGGATCGCCCTATTTCATACAGATGGAAATCCGAATGATTTTAGATACATAAGGCCCACAATAGCACAACCTTATATTTGCCAAACACGCAAATATACGTGTCATTGAACTTTAATACCGAGTATCATTCGAATACTTTTTTGAGAATCGGAATGTACTGAATATATCAATAATCGGACAGTCGGGTATTTTTCATTCAGATGCGCCCATCACTAGCTAAATGTGGCAACGTAGCTAAATATTGACAGTTCGAAACTTACAAATCGTGTATTTTTAAGAACTTTTATTGGGGACGGTCGACTTTACCACAACTGGAATCTAGCAAAACGGCGCACACCACAAGAAAGAGTACGTAACGTAAATTTATAATCCGGAAAAAAATTTATGGAAAAAACAGAAATAACAGAATAATTGAGAAATGAAATTCCAAAAAATGCACGAATTTCACGTTTCGAACTGTCAATTTTCAGCAGCGTTGCCACACTGAATGAATGCACTGCCGGGCAGTGCTTACTGCTCTATCGGCCTGCCTGACCTGACCTTGACCTGACCTAACATCCCCCCAGTATCAAGTAAATAGCTTCGAAACTGACAACAACGCCTATCATGTCAACGAAACGACAGTCATAACCTCAGCTACAAAAATATATGTTTTTGTTGCAAATCAAAACGTTTTAATTGCGTTTATCATTGAAAGGTTATTAAAAACGAAATATACCACACTGTTTTACTTTATTAATTAATTTTACTTATATTAATTAACAATTGTTTTTAGGCCATATTCTATTATAATCACGTTAATATGTAGTTGCGGTTAAGTCGACCATGCCCCTTTTATTTCTAAATTTATCCTTTATAAATGGATTTCCCGCAAATTTTTCTTCTTATTATTGCTCTACGTTACATACACTTTCTTGTGGTGTGTGCCTTTTTGTAATTTCTGATTGATGTTATAATAATAATAATAATAATAATAATAATAATAATAATAATAATAATAATAATAATAATATTTATTCTGGCAAAAATTACACAGCCTTGTCGAACAAATACCAAATATAAGACTATAGAACTAAAATTGTGAAATAAACATCAAAAACAAACAAAAATACAAAAGACAAAAGAAACAAATTTACACACATAAAAAAAATGGCATCTTATGTTGTCTCTAGTGGCTCTACTCTATCCACTCAATGTCCATATTGAGGTATTCACTTAAAGAATAAAATGCATACTTCATAAGAGTGTTTTTCACATTTCTCCTAAATTCTCGCTTATGTTTTGATCTTATATTCTGGGGGATTTTATTGAAGAACTTGACACCCCAGCAATTCACCCCGGTTTCAGCTCTTTTTATTCTATGATAAGGAATGGATATGTTCTGTCTGCCTCGGGTACCATATTCGTGGTAATCACCGTTTTGGTTGTAGTCCTCTTGATGTTGGTAAGTATATAAGACACTTTCCAAAATATATGCTGAAAAGATGGTAAGTATGCCTGTCTTCGTGAATAAGGTTCTACAACTTGTACGGCTGTCTACAGAACAGATTATTCTTACTGCAGCTTTCTGTTGCAGAAATATTTCAGACACTCCAGGGCTACTCCCCCATATTAGGATACCATAGGTAGCCCTACTTTGGAAACATGCATGATAAGCTGTCAACACTGTCTGGTAATTACTGATGTTCATCAGACGCCTCAACAGATACAGGCACAACGCCAATGTGCCCTGGAGCTTTTCAATGTGCATTGACCAGCGAAAATCTGATTGTATATATACACCAAAGAGGTTGTAAGGGATAGAGGTAACAAAGGTGCAGTTTTGCAATACAAGAAGCCTGTACACTTTTCCAAACTGGGCGGAGTTCGGTGACTTGAGTGGGAGAAACGTCAGGGACGTATTTAGGAATTTTTAGTTTGGTTAGAAATAAAACTGAAATTATTCAATCATTGAAATGTAATGCTTATTCATGAATTTCTTAAGCTTTTGTATAAATAGGTAACCTAAAAAGGTTCGGAACGCAGCAAGTGCGTTATGATAGTGAATTTTCATAACAATATTAAATAATATATTTATATAAGCTGTAAGATTTAGCCTTATATTAAAAGTTATGAAAATTAATTTATTTAATTAGGAACAGTAAAACAAGGTAAAGAAGGACAAGCAAAAACATGATCTATGACATATATTTATAGAGTAATTTGGATACAAAACTCAAACAAAGCAATTGATAAACAGGAAATATACTCTAGAAAAATACACTAGAAAGCTGGAAAAAAAATCCTTTGGTTGATGCATTGAGGGTGATTGTATGCATGCAGGAGAAGAACCCCCAGGAGGAAGAGGGTTTCTGCTCCTCACCCAAAAATTCGGGGGGTTCTCCTTCCCCTTGTGCATGCATACAACTACCTTCAAAGCATAAAGCACAAGAAAAATTTCTTGTGAGCAACCCCCAAGAAGGTTGCTGGACCTGGGCGAATATGGGGTAGACAGGGTTTAAAGGAGGTATTGCTGTAAAATGTGAAAAACGCATGTTTTCAAAGTCCCTTAATTTTCTTGGGGGTTGTTTGCCAGAAAATTTGCCTTGTGGCCGAGGAAGGTTCTAAGCATGTTGCTGGAAAAAAATATCTAAAACCCTCATGCAGTCAACTGCAAATTTACCGAAATTACATTCTACTTCGTCGCCTATAATGTCTTTTTCAGATAATGTAGAATACAGAGCTAAATTAAATAGGTTCACTTGCATTTTCATTTATTTTTATATTACATTTATAAGCACAATAAGCGTATAATTAAGGAAACCCTTAATTAACATTGCAGCAACACAAACTTGAAAAGTGGAGAAATTATTTACAGTATGTTAACAGTTATAAACTTGATTTCATCATGTTACAGTAGTATTCTGATAATACAAAATTACATCTAACTGTATGCACACAACAGCTGGTGTGTTACGAGATGTGATGAAACGCCAAACTGACTGTACCACAGCATTAGCATAATATTATTATGCTGCCACATTATCATATCTCTCTAGTAATGGTATCATGTCAAAAACCTACACTAGAGGCTAAATTTCCAATTTCTTCTTTGTTTATGGTGTCTGTTTCTACTGTCCTAAATTTCCAATTTGATATTGTCAATAAATAACACTACCACACAATGACAAATGACAGCTGAGCTTCAGCACAGACGCAGTCTAACAAAGTTGTCGGATAGAGTAAATTATGATCGGAGGGATACCTAAGTTAAAAATCATGAGAAATGGGTAATTCGAAATTTGCAGGTATTAAATACAGTATTTTTTAACTGACTGATAAAATTAAATTTTATAAAATGTTTTCTTTATTATCAGAAGTTGTAAAAATTTCATATGTTTATACATGAAAGGTTTAACTACATGAAATTTCTGAAGATCGGGCAATCCTGGTCAGCAACATCTTGACATCTGGCAATGGTTGTAACTTCCATTGTTTAGATTTTATCTACAATTTATTTAAATAGCATAACAGTACAGGTGCTGTATTGCTCTGCCTTTGTCCAACATTGTAGATATTGCATTACAGAATTTGAAGTGATGTCGAGGATTATTTTATTATTAATTTCGAATAACTTCATTTTTCTTTGATCAAAAGACTTGAAAATTGGTACACAACCACATCTCTGTATGTTCTTTTAAGTTGTAAATTTTCGTTCCAATCACTTAAACAATTTGAAAGCTATTGCGTTTAAAAAAATATATTTAATTTTTTGTTAGGAAAAACTATGTGTTAAGATCTGATGAACGAACTCATCCAAGCCATTAGCAAAATAAGCGTAATTCCAAAATTTTCTCCAAATCAGTGAAATATTTTTTGGGTTATTGGTTGGATAAATTGTTGGATGAATATATTGGATAAAGTTTTATATTCAAAAGGTTAGATAAATAATAATAGTTTTTATTTCAACAACAGAAGAAAATACAAAATAAAGTACATTGTACTGTTTACAAATTAATGTTAACATTCCTTGTCTTTTTTAAAGAAATAGAGATTAATTTCATTGATTGCTGTTGCCCTTACTTCATGAAACTGGTCCATACTTCATACAGACTTGGAGACTACTTCTCTGGCTTCACTGTTGGTTTTCGTTTTTGTAGGTGAAGGACGTAGCCAGCGCGTAAGCTAACTGGAGCAAGTGGCCCTTCTGAATTCTAGATGTTCTTCAACGTCTCTGTTACTGGTTTTGCTGCTTGATAGTATCCTCAGACAGAAAAAATTTGAATTAATACGAAATCATGACAATTACAAATAAAGATCTGTTGCTATTTTATGATGTTATAATCAAAAAAATCTTTAAAAGTGAAAATAAAATAAAACAAATATGACGGATGACGCCTTTAAAATGTCTACGTGATGTATATCAATATTTAACATAAAGATAGAAGAAACCTATAACAGTAATAACTATAATAACAATTACAACAATAAAATAACTAAACAAACACATTAATAAAGCAGACTATACAATGAAAATATCGACACACATCATGTCTTATAACAACTTTTTGGAAAAAATAGTTAGATTTATGTTGTCTGATTTATTTAATTAGGAAGAAGAATATCTCAGAAATCCTAAATATTGTCGTGTATATGCTTGTTTACTTCTAAAGCTTAAAACAAGTCTAGTTTACACTTGTCATGACAAAAATGTTGTGGTTTTATGCCGTTATTTACTGTGGGTCTATGTTGGGTATCAATAATATGTTTTGCAAATGTAGATTTGTCAGCATGGTTATTTCTAAATGCAAAAATATGTTCTTTGTATCGGGTGTTAAAATTTCTAGAAGTTTGATCGATGTAGATTGCGTTACGTGTGCATTTCACAAATTTTGAATACCTATACAAATACAAAAGTAGCTTTTAAATCTTATAACATGACGCTTGATTTATTAGATTATTTCAAATAATTGATTGGAAGTATTATCACAGATGATGGTAAGTGTAGGAAAGGTCTGAAGAGGATCGCGATGGCAAAATAAGCATTCAATAACCAAAGTACTGTTCTCACTAATAAACATTTTAACCTGTCCATGAGGAACAAATGCAAGTCGTACGTGTATGGAGTATGGTAATGTATGGGGCGGAAACTTGGGCTGTAGTTAAGCAGGATATGAAGAGAATATAAGCTTTTGAAATGTAGACAAGAAAAATGTCAAAGACAGTGCAGGTTGATAGAAAGACGCTTCAAAGTTTGCTAGGAGAGGTGAACGAATAAAGAGGCTTGCTCAAAGAAATCGAGAGGAAGCTAAAATTTATTGGTCATATTATAAGACATAATAACTTCCCGATAACATTATTTGAAGGACATACGAGTACTTGAAATGTACACTGAATTATTGGCCCTTAAATAAGAGAAGTTTGTTATAAACAGCCCTTAAACTTCTACTTTTATCAAATAGATTTTTGTTATAATGATGTATTCTAATAGAAACATACATAGATGATATTAGTTTAATTAGATGGCCATAATGGCAAGTCAAAAGATTTTGTTCTCGAAAGTGAACTTCAAGTTTTTTAAATATGCTGTTTTGGTTTATTATAGTTTTTAATATTCGCATGTTTATTTCCTTTACATTTATAATCACCGCAGATTCATTTAAGTATGTTTGAAGAACTTTTTCTGCAATAGTGCAAATAGATATTACATCGTCAGATGGGTATGTGAGGAGTTGACCTTTGTCTTTCTGATCTATAAACGATGTTAATAACGCAGACCTCTCCCCAACAAGTTCACCCGCGCATTCTTCGCATCTCAGAGCTTTTGTTATTTTCCTTACTACATAGCCAGATATATATGTCACGACTTCTTTCTTAAACTCTGATATATTCATATCTAATATTTGAAGAACTGTGTCGTCGTCAAAATTATCTATTTGACTCATGTCTTCATCTGGTTCTTCAGATATTCGTTCTCGCCCACAAGTTTTATTTATTACCTCAATGGGTGACAGAATAGGAATTGCTTCCAAAGGGATACAATTTCCTTTAAATGAATCTTTTAATTCAAGATGCACCATCATCCTTTTATATGCACTTTTAAATTGCTTTGCTGATGGGTTATTGTTATAGCCTCCCATGGATCTAATTTGCCCAAAAAAAAAGCTCAATATGATCCTGACTGATTTTGTAAGTGGGAAAATACAGCAAAAAATTATTGTCGGCAATTAAAGTTTTATAAACAAATTGCAAACTTTGTATGCAAAATAAAAAGCCAATTATACCCATTTTTCTACCACTCTCACACAGAAGCGTTCCATCAATTATCCTAAGTGACGTTAAATATTGTGATAGCTCTCTTAAAAATACATTAATGTTTTCAAAATTTTCTGCGTTTATTGCTTTCTTAAAATCTGAATTGTTTAAATTTCTAGAATTAAGAATGTCAAATAAATTGTTTATAAGTCGGATAAATTTCACAGTTCCCTCACATTCTTTGAACTCCTCAAGATGTAAAACTTCATTGCAATATTCCAAAGAATGTGCCACTGAGTGGCTAAAAAGTTGTGTGGCTAATTTAACCTTCATTTTTTGATTTGTATAAAATATATGCGATTTTCTTAATTTATTTGCCAAATGAACGCCCTCCTGATCCTGTAACTCATTTAATTTTACTAAATAATCCCACTTTATATTTTCCCCATTCTCATCAATTATTAATTTTTTATCGCCTAATGTGTTTCTTATCAGTTTGATCATATGACATGGATCAAAAAAGACTGCAATTTTCCTACCTGAACTAGGATCAACAAACGTAGAGTTAATGTTCCTCCAATTCAAATCGCAGCCAAGTTCTTTTGCTAACGTTAGGTTATTTGTTGCCCCATCAAAAGTTATTGAGACCACGTATATGCCCGACTCATTTAGTAGCGTTAAACACTGTAATACCAAATTTTGTTTTTGTGTACCCCTTAAAGAGTCGATTAAAAAATATCCAAGAGGAAGCTTCCATGATTGATTAATGCTAACAAGCATAAAAACAAGAGCTTCCTTGGCTACAGGGTTACAATCGGTCTCAAGATTTGTACCAAAATCTACAAACCCATAATATTTTACCCCATCCCATTCTATATGTTGGCGAATTGCCATCTCATCTATGACTAAAGAACATATAAGTTTTCCATCTGTGCTTTCTGATTTTGACTTTAATAAGTTGAACACCTCTGACGTAAAACCAGCTTCCCCATTAACGCTTTGATACCATCTAGATATAGTTTTTGGATGAGGAAGAGCCGAGTTAAATGTGTTTCTGACAAAACTGTAAGCTTTGGGAGAGTAATAATGCAGCGTAAGAGAAAAAGCTTTAAGTTGATTTTCATACTTATGTTTACGACCTAATTGTCTTTGTAAAAATTCTTCATTAGGTCCTATTTGCATTAATGTTTCTAATGTTTCGTCGGTTACTTTACCTTTTAGTTGTTTGATTATATTCGCAAGGGTTGCTGTTCTCTTCTTATAATGATGAACACTACTGCTGAGCCGTTTAATTTTTTTTCGTGCATCGAATAACTGCTTCTTCAGTTTACGTTTGCGCGGTGTAACAACCTATAAAAAATGTTCAATGATAAACCATTTATTTTCTCAAGTAAAATGAATATATAAACAAAATTTCCAACAACACATTTTGGTTAATAGTGGTTGAGATAAATTGCAAAACAGTTGTTTCTAACTTATTTAATCATGGACTATACAAACTTAAACACCATATAAAATGTGATGGAATAACATATTAGGTTTTTTAAAATTATACTGATTTCATAAACGGCAAAAACTGAATTTAACTCACCATTTCCTTCAAAGTGGGTGGCATTGAAGGTGTTTTCATTTCAGCAAATCCTAAACTACTAAACGATCTTTGCGGTACCTCTACAACAGTTTTCTCTTCATAAAAACCAGCACTTGTTGATGGCCGAGAATAATCCATTACAGGTACATTGCTACCAGACCAAGTACTAGTTGACGGGTCAGCTGCAAATGGCACATTGATAGCAGTTATATCAGTCATTGGCTGCTCGCCAAAAACGACTTGTGTTGATGGCTTGTTTGTTACCTGCATAAATAAATTTGAAACGAATACCATTAATGTAAATTTGCAGGGCTAATTAAATTACGATAAATATCATAACAATATATTACGTGAATGTAATTAGTAGCATAGTTACTAGAGATGAGCGATATATAGCTACCGGTGATTTAATCGCTTCTATTAAAAGATCGCTGTTAGCAGCTGTTATTAAAACACAAAACAACAGCGATTGTGAAAACCGAGATTTACACAAATCATTAGAGTAATTATTTCTATGAAATTCATCTTATACTAAAAACTCCATGACAAACAGCAATTGCTGTATTCATAATACACGCAATCGCAGTTTGTGCGAGCGAGTAGAAGTATCTGTATACTTTCCTTCTCGCCAGTATTAGAATACAACATTTCTCCTTTTCTTATAGGTAGAAAACGAAAAACTCATGATACAAATAACGCGAGATATGATAATGAGACTATCTATTTTTAGAACCGTCACGCGCATGGCGTCATGTGGTGAGTCCAATGCAATAATAATATGCTGTCGTACAGTGGAGTTTGACGTTTCATCACAACCCCTTAACAAATTAGGTATTTTACTGATATTTGAGTGCATACAGCTGGAATTAATTTTTTAAGATCAGAATACTATACTATGATTATGTGACATGATGATCAAATCAAGTTTATGAATGTTAACGCCCCCTGTAAATGTCTACGAACGTCTTCTCTACTTTTTAAGTTTGTGTGTTTATCACCAATGCTAATTCAGGGCTCCCCTTAATTATTATACTTCACTTATATATATATATATATATATATATATATATATATATATATATATATATATATATATATATATATATATATATATATATATATATATATATATGTAATATAAAAATGGAATGGAATGTAACTTCAACCACATTAAACTGACGTATAGAAACTTTTTGATTGCGAATGACTTTGTGTTAAGTGTGTAGTTGGCCTTCTATAACGTTACTCACCATGTGATGTCATAGGAGGGGACGGGGCATATGCGCAATATCATATATCTTGTAAGTCATTATATCATGGAAAAACCTGCTGAATCTAAAATTAAAGCAGCACCGAACTGTAGCATATATATGCCTTCCAACTTTTTCATTATATTAAAATAAAAATAATATGTAGATTTCTCTCATCGTATATTCTTGTAATATGCTAATTTTATAGAACTTCTATTAATAGTAAAAATCTGAGTAGTTTTAAAATTAATATAATTTAAAAGCTATCTGAAGATCATATTGTGGTTTCAATTAAGCGGTTAACACTAACACCTTGTAAGTGTTTAAAATAATAGCATACGCACATGCAGCATTGTAAATGGCTAAACCACAATCGCAGTAGCTGTTTAAAGTCCCTGTTATTTAAAAATAGCCATCACTGATAGCAGTGCCATTGAAAAACCGCTGTTTGGCTATATATATATATATATATATATATATATATATATATATATATATATATATATATATATATATATATATATATATATATATATATATATATATATATATATATATATATATATATATATATATATATATATATATATATATATATATATATATATATATATATATATATATATATATATATATATATATATATATCACTAATAGTTACATAAATTAATAACCTTGATTCAGTACTTACCAATACAGGTATAGAACTTTTTTTTAAGTATACTGCAAAAGGTGATTTTTCTAAATCATAAGATTCCTCGGTAAAATGTAAATTGCACACATTTGAGTTCATAAAAATATCTTCATCGCTTAAATTTAATGCTCGTTTCCAAGCCTCGTATCTTTCACCAGCTTTGGGAAATCTGAAAATAATATCTCGAATTATCTACTTTATCAGTGACTGAACCTCTAGAAAGATGCAGTAATAGATAAAACGAAACTATTCTACTTTTTTTCTGCTTCTACTGGAACTACATAGGTAAATACATCTAATTCAAATAATAATTGCCAAACAAAATGCTTAATTTCATTACAAATATTCAATAAATAATGCATTATTAAGATTTTATTTCTTAAAAAAACACAATTGACAATAATAAATGCTAAAGATTTAACAAAAGCAATACAATGTGTAAATACGGACCTGTGAAAACCAATAAACATTTGGCGCCAAACAAGGAAACAGAAGACATGTAAACAACTTACCGAAATAAATGCACAGTTGCTTTATCCTTTTCATAATTGGCACTTTTATTGTACATACAGTTCTTCACAATACACCTTGGCATTTTTTAACTTTTACACTCTTAAAACACTCCTAAAAAACGGCAAAACACACAAGATAACCTCTAATCGCAAATCAACAAACACTTCAAATACTTGTTGACAGCTGACAATAACTTCAAGAGCGGTTGGGGGAACGAATCAAAACAAAACACATTAGCGCGTTATTCAAAATTTTGTTTGTGATTGGACGGTGACAGGAGTGGGAAATCGACAGGCTGCAAACTCGGCTTTGTTCCCTCTAACATATACAACCTCTTTGATATACACCAAGAAATTTCACAGATTGTTTTTGTCTTGGTTGCGTTTGGGAGCTGATATTCAAGACTTTTGTTTTGTTTACATTGAGTTTCAGTTTATTATTTCTAAACCATTCTCCTGCTTCCGACATTGTGATATTTCTTCTCTCATTAAGTTCAGCTTCATTTCTGCCAATGTTAACAAATGAGGTATCGTCTGCATAGAGAGAAACTGCATCAGACGAAACGTTCTCTGGAAGATCATTTGTGTATATAATGAATAGGAGAGGCCCTAGCAGCGAACCCTGAGGTATACCGCATGTTTGTGTCTGCCAACTCGAGTACTGTTCATTTAGCTTCACTCTTTGGTATCGGTTGGTAAAGTATGACTTAAAGAGCCTCAGTGGCAAACCCCTAATGCCATAGTGTTCCAATTTGGTTAGTATTATCTCATGTGATACTGTGTCAAATGCCTTATGTAAATCACAATATATGCATTGTGCCATATTGCCAGAGTCCAGCGCCTCACTTAATTTATTTGTTGTGTTTACCAGCGCAGTGACTGTTGATTTACCTCCTCGAAAGCCATGAAGCTCCTCACTGAGAAAACCTTTTGCTTCTAAATATTCTTCAAGCTGTTGCTTTATTACGTACTCAAATATTTTTGAAAGTGCTGGCGAAATGGAAATAGGTCTAAAGCTATCCAAAGAGGCAACATTGCCTACCTTATATGCCATACTTACGTCTGCTTTCTTAAGTTCCTCTGGAAACAGGCCAGCCTGCAAACATTCATTTACTAAAGCTGTTATTGGATCTAGTATGCTGTAAATAACTATTTTTAAAAATTTTACATTTATTCCATAACAGTCTGGCGTTATTTTGGCTTTCAAGGCACACCATCCCCCAAGTTGCTATACAGGCAATAAAGAAGCTACTAATATCAGCCTCCATAAAATAACCAATTTGTACTTGCTATTTTCAAAACATAAATTGTGTAAATACATTCATTACAAAATAAGCAACTAATAACCAAATCAAATCACTGACCTGTGGTTCTGTGTTGCAAAAAGCAGAAGACGTGCATAAATATTTACAAAGTCCAACAGGCCGTGAGGAATTTGCTATGGTCCTTATAATGTTCAACATATTCATCAGTGCATAAAGAACCAATTTTGTCTACTACGTAATACGGCAGCAAGCACTTCAACACTTTAACACAAAAAAAATTACCTGGTTATCCAATAAGAAATTTAGAAAACATTGAGCGGAGCTATCAATTGTAATGTTTTTTGGATTCCACAAACAAAAAGGAATCAATGTGACGCAACCATCTATCGATGTGCACATAATCTTTAATACTTTCTGTTTTGCTTGATGATTTCATGAATATTATGGTCTAATTGAGAAGGGGAGTATCCACACAAATAGCTTTGTGCTGATAAATATTCATTCAATAATTTATGGTTTATTTCATTAATGTTTAGCAACCGGGACCATAATGTATCATCTCGTTCCTGTAGAAAGAACAGCCTAATAATTTATGTTGTCTTTAAAAATGGGGGTCCCGTCCATGCATTGAGAGAGAGGCATTGCCGGACGGTGCTTATGGCTTAAGGATCCTGCCTGACCTGACCTGACCTGCCCTGTAGGTCAGGAAGGTCAGTTCAGGCAGGCCCCTAGAACAATAAGCACCGTCCGGCAATGCCGCTCTCGCAATGCATGTAATGACGGGACTCGCCTACTTAAGGATCGCCGAATTCTGTCTTGCTTAGATGAGAAACATCACCAGAAAATCATCAAAGCTTGAGGTATAAGCCTAATAGTAACTTTTGAGAATACAAAACTTGATTAGGTACTCTCTAGAGACATTAACGACATATGTTGTAAATTGGAAGCACCAAAATAATATTTCACGGAAAAAACTAACCATGTCTTAGAACCTGGAGACCTAATAACCAATAAATCTTTTGGGTTCATAAAATTATTACACTTGTAAAAAAACCATAAAAGTATTAAAGATTACATTACTGTATCTATTAGATCTCTCAAACATCGTATTATAGAATATTACAATAGGAACATGATGCAATCTTACCTTCTCTTTGCTTTCTTTTGCTGCTTTCAGAGAACGTACTAAATCCCCTTGTGCTTTAATCTGATCTTCAAGTAATTTAGTCGACATTATGTATAAATTATTGTTAATTCAATTAAAAAATATGTTACTTATTCCTGTACCTGTCTTTTATTTCTACTTTACTAGTTACACTTATGTTCACGATTCAACTACAATATGTTGCAAATTACCATTCTATTGCCACCGCTACTCAGCTACTCCACAAAAATTCAGCACGAACTAGGAATGCACGAGCGCACATGGACGCATGACGGAGATAAAAATTGACAATGAAATAAACAATGACATAATGTCATTGGAAATAAAATAAACTTTCCTGTGGTGACAGCTTCTGTCACCCGTCATCGCGGACAGATTTTAGATGTCATCGTTTCCCTTTTCCCCTTTTTGATATGAAATTGTTCATCAAAGACTGGGTTTGAAATATCGAGGAAAGAAGAAACATATTTTATGGTGTGACTAAGTACCTATATAAGATAAGTACTTTAGTCACAGCATAATCAATTATGCTGTGCTTTCTGCTTTAGTCTTAGCTACCGATACCGATACCAAGGAAAACTTTAAAATTTAAAAACTGCTGCTACTCCAACCATTGACTAAATCAATATACAATGCCAGCACAGATGTATAACACACATAGACACAACGTGTCAAACATTGACTACCAGACTGAATACCCTTTTTCGGATTCACATGGTAAATGCAGTGCTATCTAAATGTTGGCTGAACCAAATTGACGCAACTACGACTACGGAGAACTGTATTGTACAACAGTTCTCCATCTTTTTCGATTTCTCTCCCCCTCCATAGATCTCTCTTTATTGAATGTTTCAGTGCAAATTGATAGATGGCGCAGGCTAAATAAGCAAACGATTATTTGCACGCTCCAACGTTTTCTCCATAAGGTGTAATTTCTGAAATTTAAGAGTGCTTCTATAGCTTTTAGGCTTTATTAATGATTTTGCGGTTTAGCGAGTATATTGACCTCCTTCACATATAATTTAATTCTCTGGTTTTCGTCGAGTTCCTTTCAAATCTAACACATAATGATTACTAAGTGAAGATTGGAATTTGTGATGAGCACTGATAAGCACACTTGGACAACCCAAATCACCTCAACAAATTAAAAAAAACCTGACTATCGTTTCACTAACCAAGTTAGCGTCATCAGAGGATGAATAATTTTAAATATCTTATATCCACAACAATATTTATATTCTTCTGCAGGTAGTCTATAGTGCTAAATGTTCTTTGAATCTAATTCCAATAGATCTTTTTGTTTGTCCCATGTATTTATGATCACAATCTTTACAACTTGTTCCATATAAATTCCCGATATTTTTACCGTTCTATCCTTGTCTTTTGGGTTACCTAGCAAATTTTTTAAGTATTTTTTTGTCGATAATGTTAGTTGCAAATTGAATTTTTTAATGTATTGTAAATAAAAAAATGTATTAAACAAAATCTTTTTCAATTCAAAATACGTCTTTTGAACAAACCGAAGGCACGGCAATGGGCAACCCGCTATCGCCATTTATTGCAGGCCTTTTCATGAGTAGATTTGAAGCAGATCTTAAAAGTGTGTGTGTGTGTGTGTTTTGTTTCTTTAACGTCGGCCTATTTCCGCGACTATGTCCAATCACCGACGCCAGGGAGCAGTTTCACCTCACTATCCTGGAAATTTTGCCGAACCCCTGGCTTTCTGTAAGGAGGGTAGGGATCTTTTACGTCCCCAACATCGCATGGACATGGGACCGACGGCTTTACGCCGCCTCCGAAGGGCGGAACGTGCAGACATTCAACTTGCTCAAATACAATGCCAGAACCTCGGTCGATGTTAATTTTACAGTTTGTACTGAAAAAGTGAAAGGAGTACCCCGGGATCGAACCCAGTACCCTCTGGTTCAGAGGCACACGTTCTTACCTCTGAACCACCGAGGCTCTAACCTTGAAAGTGAAAATCAGTATTTTCCTAGAGATTGGTTTCGTTACGTGGATGATATTTTCGCAGTGTTTAACACAAACATTTGCAGAATAGAATATCTGTTGCCAAATTAAACACTAAATTTGATTCTATAAAATTTACCTAGGAATTATAAATTGATAATAAATTACTCTTTCTAGATGTACTAGTTATCAAAAATAAAGAAACTTCAGAATTCGATGTCCATAGAAAAGAAACCACCACTCTAAGCCACATTCCGAATGACTCGACGTCATACGTAAGCATAAAAATGGCCAGTCTGAATTTTTTAGTAAGCGGGTTAATTAATTTTCCTTTAAATAAAAGTAGATATATCAAAGAATTAAAGTATATATTTAAGAACGTGGCCGAATACAACTGTTTGCCTAGTGGAGGAATTTATGAAACAAGTTGTAAATATTGTCATCTTAAATACGTCGGACCAACAAAAAGATCTATTGGAATTAGATTCAAAGAACATTCAGCACAATGTTTCAGACATCTTACAATAGAGGCATATTCCCTAGTAACTGAAAAACTGCTCGAGTACAACCCGTCCCCAAGAAAGGATCTAAAGCGCTTCCTAGCAACTACAGGTCTATTTCTCTCCTTTCAGTCGTCTCTAAAGTAATGGAAAGGTATATAAACATCGAATTACAAAAATTTCTTGAAAAACAGTCTAATCCACGACAGGCAGTATGGATTCCGTCAGCGCAAATCAACTGCCGACCTCCTTTCCTTTGTCACCCATTCTCGGAACAAGTCTACGAAACTACACGGTGAATCCCAGATTGTCGCTCTAGACATATTCAAAGCATTCGACCAGGTCTGGCACGCAGCACTGCTTAATAAACTTCCGGCCTATGGCCTGCCACAGCAAACTTCCTCCCCAACCGGAGCATTTCTGTTGTCGTGGATGGCCATTACTCTAAACCATATCCAATTAATGCAGGAGTTCCTCAAGGTTCAGCTTTGGCGCCTACTTTGTTTCGTCTCCACATCAATGAGCTCCTCTCTAGGACATCCAACCCAGTTCACAGTTACGCGGACGACAGCACCCTCCACTCAAATATACAATATTCTAAGCCTGTCTCTTTGGCCCAATTAGATGAGGATCGCAGACTCATGGAGGGTTCTGTCTCTGTGGACCTCCAAAAAATATTAGACTGGGGAGGTAGAAATCTTGTACAATTCAACTCTACCAAATCTCACTCTTTCTCTGATAAGAGATACACCAGCCATAGACCCATCACAATGAACAACCAAGTTAATCAAAGTAATGGGTCCTTTTCACTTGTTGGCATTTCTGTGAATCGAAATCTCAATTGGCACCAACATGTCACATCAACTGCAGAAGCGGCTGCTAAGAAATTAGGTTTCCTCTACCGGGCTCGCAAATACTTTTCAACAGCTAATCTCCATACCTTATATACTTCACAAATAATGTCAAACCTCAAATACTGCTCCTACATCTGGGGTGTCGATGCCGCTTCTACACTCGCTATCCTGGACTCAATTCAGAAGAGAGCTATACGTCTCATTGGTGACCTTACCATCACCCAAAGGCTGCCATCCCTTGCCCACCGACATGCCGTTGGTGACCTCTCTCTTTTATAGATATCTGCACGGGCACTGCTCAGAGGAGCTTTCTGCCATAGTTCCTCCACTTGCTGCCCCCAACAGATCTACCAGGGTAACAGAGCGAATGCACCCTTTTACTGTCCCGGTCACCAGACATAGAATATATTGTTATCTCCGCTCTTTTGTCTCGATGACTTCGAAGTTGTGGAAGTCCTTGCCGCCGGCATGTTTTTCTTTCTCTTCCGAACCTCCAAACCTTCAAGTCCAGAATTAACAAGTTGCCTCTTTCCTCCTTGTCGACACCCACGGTACGATAGTATTTAGGCTGTAAGTCCTCGTGGTGTGTTTTTGACATATAAAAAATAATAATTGAGATACAGTACTATAGACAGAGCGCTCGACATATTTGGGATAATAATTACCACGTTAATGAGGAGAATATAAAATTAATAAAAAATGTTAGGCAATCAAAACAGCTGAACGCCTTCGAAAGTATATATATATATATATATATATATATATATATATATATATATATATATATATATATATATATATATATATATATATATATATTGCTAAATATAGTAATAATAAAAATGGATGAATCTCGCCCCGCCGCCTATGAGTAGTGTCCTGATGGATTGCTTTGTAAAATAAATACCGGCAGAACCACGTCCGATAGATAACAAAAAAAAACACACAGATATTTCGTGCGCGCGCACTGCCGCCTGCCGTGGAAAAAATAATATTTTTGCTATGCTATATTTTAATATATTTTTATTTACTTTTTTCCTCTTGTATTCAAGAAACAAAATTAGTATATCGAGGATCGAGGATCCCAGAGTCGGCAGCCATTAATACAGAATCAGAAGAAGTATAGAGTGTTTAATGGTTGCAGACGTTACATACATCCATATACACGAGTCGCGCGGCGGTGTGTATTTTTCGGCGCTCTAAGGAAATGCGATACTTCGTTGCGAAATGATCGACTATCTTCGTCAAAAACGACCGAATAAACAATCTAGTTGTGCGCTTTAAATTCCACACTTGCAGTTTGTATATATATATATATATATATATATATATATATATATATATATATATATATATATGTTTCCAACCTATAACTCAAAAAATAAGCAACTGATTTCGATGAAACTCGTCAAATACCTTTCTTTTATTAATGGCTTGGATAAGTTCGTTAGTCAGGAAAATCGGATAAGGGTTTCCGAGAAAATTTTGAGTTTTGTTTAAAAAAAAATCTTTTACTCCGAAAATTACAAAGCTCTTTTAATGAAATTTGGTTGATATGTTTCCTTGTAAAAGACCTTACAACACACTAAAATTCAACTTTCTACATTTTTAGAAAATTGAATTATTCAAATTTGAAGCATTTAATAAAAATTCACTACCATAACGCACTTGCTGCGTCCCGAACTTTTTTTCTTGCGCACCCCCAATCCATTAAGGCACGAGCCGCTACTGACAGACCCTTTCTCTGATGCTTTGGCAGTAGTCTTAGCTATAGAGTTTATCGTTTAATGGTATATAATTTTTGTAGAATTTTCGTAAAAAATCAATAAAGCTCAATATATCCGTTATTATACAAGATACGAAAAAAATTGTATACAATAATTATAGGGTGTCTTGAGTAACATCTCCAAAAAAATTTTCTAGAATCACAGCGTGGCCCATAAGTCGTTGGTGATACAATTTTTTTAACACGCCTTGTTATTGCATTTTCCATCGAAATATAATGCATGTATGTAAGAAAAGAAATTCGGGACGCAGCAAGTGCGTTATGATAGCGAATTTTCATTAAATGCCTCAAATTTGATTATCTCAACTTGCTATTAGCCTATAAGGTTCGTTGGCCAAGAAACCAGTTTTCCGGGAATATTTTAAGTTTCCTTTCGGAAATTTTTGTACATTTTCAAACAATAAAGTTATTTAGATGAAACATGGCATATTTTTTCTACTATATACGTTATACTAGTAAATAAATTTGATGCCTGCTTTAAAAAAAGCACATATTTGCTATTAAAACATTTTAATGAAAATTCACCACCATACCGCACTTGCTGCGTCCAGACATTTTTATTATTATTTTTGACATGGACTGCTTACTGTATTTAATTACGATTGTGTAGCGAATAAAGATATATTGTTGTTAATTAAATAACGTGTATTAATTTATGAAATGTTCCCCGTAATAAAACAGTAGCCACTTAGTATTGTCAGGAAACCTCAAGTGGCTGTGGAGGATAATGCAGGAAAGGTAGGTATAATATAAAAAAGCTGACTTGCCAATTGTGAAAACCGCAGGACAAACTGCGCGCATGTTGAAGAGGATACCCAAGTACCCACTTAACAGCCTCCACTATTCATTTGTAACAAGAAATTATCTTGCTTTCTTATATACCTTTGGTGACTTAACACCTTTGCTCACAGTGAATAAAACTATGTTTCTGCAACATCCTTTTAAAAAACACATGTGTGTTATTTTTTTCACCTTGGCAATGATCAGTTCTTACGTGAAATTCAAAGATACCTTCACTAATCCTGAAACAACTGAAAATTTAATAAATCAAACGCTCAGAGCTGACTATGATTTTGATGGTTTATTAGATTTCTTAGAGTCGAATGGAAGTGACTTTTCTGAAGATGGAGAGGAAATTATATATTACTCGAAATCTTTTAATGATACAGTGATGGTTTCAGTTCCAAATGAAAAGAGCGATGGAATTTATACACTGTATTTATTAGGACTTTTTGATTTAACCACCAAGTGGGGAAAGAGGAAGCAAGGTGTAAGTGAAATGCTGTCGGCTCAACTTGCTGTTAAACATGTCAACGAAAGAAATGTTTTACCAGGCTACAAGCTTCATCTTCTGGTCAATGACACTCAGGTAAGTGTATATTCAAATTAAATTAGTTGGCTAACCCATTAATACTGTGTTACCATCGTAATCTTATTTTTAATCAAATCAATTAAATTATCAAAACATTATTGGCAAGACATATAGATCAGTGACTACACAAGGTTATCAAAAACTATCTTGGTCAAAGTTTCAAAGTTAGCCATCAAATGTAAAAAAAATATTTGGCTGGTATCGTCGTTTGGAAATAATTTGCCAAATTCTTCTAGGAAGTGCTCTCAAAAATGTTTTGAAGATACACGCGGAATATGTTATCAAATTTCATTAACTAGTATCGCATTTCCTAGAGCCCAAATATGTGACTTGTATTAAAAACTATGATTCAAAAAATTATATGTGCTGTAATTTTAATTACCTTTTTACCTGTTGCTCTTTTTAATAACTGTAAACAAAATTAAACAACACGCCTTCATCATACCTTGGATGCATTATTACGGATGATGATAAATCTAGAAAAACTGAAAATGAGAGGATTGCGATGACAAAGCACGCATTCGATAGATCGAATACTCTTCTCAATAATAAACATTTCAACTTGGACCCGAGGAAGAGGTACGTTAAGTCATACGTATGGAATATAATTGTGTATGGAACAAAAAGCTTGATTTTGACTAAGCAGGCCATCAAAAGAATAAAACTTTTTGAAATGTGTGCAGGAAAAAAAGAAAAAGGTATGGGTTATTGATAGACAGGTGAATAAATAAATCAATAGATAAAAACAAAAAGTGGCGGAAACTACAATGAAATAACTACTGGAAATAAAGTTTCATGGTTGTGATGACAAGGCGACGTCGCCTTTAGGGTTTGATGATGATGATGATGACCTAGACACCAAATACAAAAATTATAAAATTTGCTCCATTGTTAAAATTAATTTTCTATGCATAAAGTTGTGGTTTCTATTATTTCCAAACCTCTTTTTTTTACGTTATTAGCGAATTTTGCGTAAAACGAAAAATTAATTAACGAGGAGATCTGTCCCGGTAACTCAAAAAAGAAAGAGCCGATTTTGATGAAAATTGGTGCGTGTCTTCCTTTTCTAAGTGGCTTGGATGAGTTCCTTAGCCAGGAAAATGGGACCAGTTTTTTCGGGAAAATTTGGAGTTTCCTTTCACAAAATTGTTGTATTTCCGAAAATAACAAAGATATGATAACCAAATTCGGCACATACGTTTCTACTATCAAATTTGCCATACAAAGCGAAATTCAGATCTCTAAGTTAAAAGAAAAAAAGATATAGGCATTAAAAGAAAATTTTGGTGCCACTGGTGATCAGAGCAAAGCATTAGAACAACATATTTTTTGTGATTAACAAAACCAATTGAATATTACACACAACAGTTAAGTTCAATAAATAGCAGAAAAAATATGTTTAAAATTTTACAAATTTCTTCCCTAAAACGCCAAAGTCGCGATTTGAAACGTCAAAAATTGCAATTCTTAGACAACGAATCTGAAACAAATACTGATTATCTAGAAGAAAGGTCATAATAAGTGTGTTTTACAAAGCCTTAAGTTTTCAGCTTCATTGTCCTTCATTTTACTAAAATAATTTCGGAAAATCCATTTTAAATAGACCCTCTTTCTGATATTTTGGCAGTAGTTCCAGTTATAGAGTTTAATGGTTCAATAGTCTATATTTTAGCAAATTTTCGTAGAAAAAATTCGTTGAGAAGACCGCGACTGAATGAATTTCAAAAATATTTCTTCAAATGAGCGCGAACTTGAAGCCCTAAAACCCATATACGGGGTCAGTTTCAGTTTTTGTCTCTTTACATATACAGGGTGACGCATTTCTATGGTAACGCTCAATATATCCGTTTACACAAGATATGAAAAAAAGTGATATACGTTAATTATAGGGTGGTGTCTCGAGCCGCATCTCATAAACCTATTTTGACAATCACAGGCTGGCCCATAGGTCATTGGTGATACACACTTTCTTTTTTGAATAGAAACCCCTTATCTTATTACATTTTTGTATTTTCCATCGAATCATAACGCATGTTTTTAAGGAAAAAAATTGATATCGTTAATCGTTTGGAACTTTTCACGTTTTTAGCACATATCACAAACACATATCACAAATTGTGATACGGCGTTTTTACCAATATAGATAGCGGAGTCCCATGAAAATGACGAATTTAGAGAGCTTTTTGTTTGTATTACTCGTCGAAAAAATCGAGCTGCCGTATACAGCGAACTTAAATAGTGCTGAATTTGAAAAGTTTTCGCAAAAATGTTTTTAATATATCCGTAGAAATAATTTTGTGTAAGATTTTTGTGATATGTTGGTAATTAATAATAACTGTTTAGTAAGTTATTGTAAAAAATTGTTGGCGAGTTTTTGTGAAAAATATAATTTAGTGTAATTACTGAGGGCAATTTCTGTAAAAAGAATGGTGAATTCTTTGTTCAATTTAGGTCCTAAAGCTGTTTGTGAATAACTATATCTTGGTAGGTGTGACAGTTGCTTCGAGAGGTTCGTTGGACAGGAAAAGCGGACCAGTTTTTTCTGGAACCTTTTAAGTTTATTTTCGGAAAATGTTTGTACTTTTTTAAACAACAAAGCTATTTCAATGAAATATGGTACATTGTTATTACTATATAGGTTATACTGTCAACTAAATGTCATTTTTTATAAACAAGATATATTTCCAATTAAAAACATTTTTACGAAAATCCGCTACCATTACGCACTTGCTAAGCCCAGACTTTTATCTACTGGATAGGTGAAATAACTATTTTTTTTTTGCTTGGACGGCGGTCTATGTCCGCGACTATGGCCAATCGCCGACACCAGGGAGCAGTTCCACCTCACTATATTTAGTCGAACCCTTGCCTTTCTATAAGGAGGGTTGGGATATTTAATGTGCCCAACTTCGCATGGACACGGGGCTGACCACTTTCCTCTCCTCCGAAGACCGGAACGTGCAGATATTCATCTTGCGCAAATATAATGCCACACCCTCGGTTGATGTTAATTTTAGATCATGTACTGAACAAGTGAAAAAGGAACCCTGGGAATTGAACCCAGTGCACCGAAGTTCAGAGGCACACGTTCTTACTCCTGGACCACCGAGGCTCTGTGAAACATCTAACACACTCATTATTTATTTACCCCAGTTTATTTGCCTTCTAATGAAAATAACCGAATAATCCACCTTCACCGTCCTCTTTTAATAATGACAAATCCCCAATTGAAATATTTGCTTACTTTCCTTAAAGTAGGATTAATTTAAAATGAAGACAGGGTAAATAATTTTAATTAACGACTTAAACATCTTAATTTACTCCGAGCGTAACAAATGTAATTCTTAACTAAACCTGAACTAAAATAACTTCTTTTCATCTTATAAGATAAATCTCAGCACGGTTGTGTTGACAAATTATAAGGCATTTTAATCAATGTTAAGTAAGGCAATATTTTTTGTTTAAGCGTAAATTAAAAAAATCAATGAGCACCAAGTGCGTTATAGTAGTGAATTTGGATAAGAATTGTACACTATTATTATACAGTATATTACTAAAGTTAATACTTTAAACTTACACAGACCTCGAAGATCTATTTTTGAGGTCCCACGCGCACATTTGAAGAATTATTTTAAAAGTGTTACCATCGATATCTCTCTATTATCAAAAAAAAATCTTGTGTTCTAACTCCTTTTGAGAAAAATGCGCAAAACTCAATTTTCTTAACAATAACAAAATGCCTGCTGAAAATTATATGTTCAGACCCAAAGATGACAAAGTTATTCACGCGTTTTAAACAAAAATTAGATCTTGTTCAAAACGTATGAAATATGTGCACTATTGCTTCTCCAAATGCCAAAATAAAACAACAATACATTCATCGTACTGGCATCAATTACGATACCTTCTGCTTAGAAGACCACACCCTACCACTGAGCTATCTAACGACACGTTAACTAACGTTTTGTTTACATGATACTTGACAGATGTTTCATGCCTGGGATATTATATTAAAAGTATACCTAACGATTAATTACAGAATTAGTAGAATTGCCATTGAAACACATTCAACGACTGTTTCGGTCTTATATGACGTCTTATGTTTAAGTTTAAAGATAAAATAAACTATTTTAGAATCATTTTTATAGAGACTTGACTTCATTGTGTTTACATTTCTACTATATTATGCTACACTTTTAGTCTAAAACCACAGAATAATATATCTATGCTGTGCTAAAACTGTATTTGGCGCCGTTCATCCAGCTACAAATATAGTGTATTTTAAAAATTGATTGAATCGCCCAGGTAAATAACAATAATTTTGCCAACTTTTAATTCCATGTTGTCTATCATTTTCGATATTTGTGGTCGATATTTCAAGATTGTTGGTTCGGGTAGTATGTTTTATTCCTGTTATTTATTTAGTTTGGTTACCGTTGATATATGGTTTATACCTGTTGTATGAATCAATCTACGTGCGGCAGTTAACTATGCTGCCTGTCAGGCATTGGATTTGAACCACTAAGTCGTTTGTGTGTGTGTGTGTGTTTTTGTTTTGTTTCTTTAACGTCGGCCTATTTCCGCGACTATGGCCAATCACCGACGCCAGGGAGCAGTTTCACCTCACTATCCTGGAAATTATGCTGGACCCCCGCCTTTCTGTAAGGAGGGTAGGGATCTTTAATGTGCCCAACATCGCATGGACACGGGACCGACGGCTTTACGCCCCATCCGAAGGGCGGAACGTGCAGACAGTCAACTTGCTCAAATACAATTCCAGAACCTTGGTTGATCTTAATGTTACAGTTTGTACTGAAAAAGTGAAAGGAGTACCCTGGGATCGAACCCAGTACCCTTCGGTTCAGAGGCACACGTTCTTACCCCTGAACCACCGAGGTTCTCACTAAGTCGTTTCAATGCATGTCTTTCAGATTTTATTTTTAATTTGAAAAAACTCTAACTATAATTGTGTACCAAATTACTTAAAATTCACAACGTAGGTTTATATACACTATTTCTAGCCACAGGCAAATTCTTTTTCCAGTTACTTTGATGCTTACAAAAATAAAGCGTTTTCAACAATATTTTTTTGCACCTCTGGGTGGAAAAATGTCCGTTATAGCTGATACACGAACTCGTCCGACGTCTTAATACATGGAAGAGATGTTCCAAGTTTTGCTAAAATCAGTTGAGTATTTTTTTTAGTTATCGCTCGGATGCATATATATATATATATATATATATATATATATATATATATATATATATATATATATACAAATTTTAACGGATCTTGGTTTTGGGTTCTAGGGACCCAAATTCGCGCTCACCTGAAGAAATTTTTTCAAAAGATTTTCATCGGGACCTCTCTATTAGCGAATTTTTCTTAATGGAAATTCGCTAAAATTCAACACATTAGAATATGTAAAATTCATCGCAAGATTTTCATTGTGCTTCTATATAATTCCGTTTGATAAAATTAGCTTACTAAAAATATATTGATCAAAAAAGTTTCGAGGTCCAAAAAAAGATTATTTTCTAGCATGGAATTTGCAGCACAACAGAGCCATACAAACCAACATCATCACAGTATAAAGGCGTCTTGTCATTGCAATCATGACTCTTTGTCCACAGCAGCTCTTGTCATATCATTGTAGCTTCCACACTTCATCAAATCCAATGATTGAAAATGTACTCCTTCTTAGATATCTACCTATAGATTGATAGGTTTTACATTTGGTTTTTCGGAATTGCATTAAAATGTCTTTCTTTCAAAATATTATTTTTATGGCTTATAATAAAAGGTGTCCCATAATGACCTCCTATTTTGAAATTTGAAAAAATCACACTGGTTATTTGAAAAGTTCTGATCTTTTTATTGTGATAAAGAATGTAGATATGACCGCCTCGTGACCGATGGTACTCGTTCGCCCCTTTGACGAAATTTTCAATGACATTTTGGCATAGCTCCGGGTCAATTTCACCAAGGCCGCGTAGAATCTCGTCTTTCAGTTTAGGAATTGTTTTTGCGTTGTTGGTATACACCTTTTCTTTTAAAAAAACCGCAAAGAGAAAAATCGAACGGCGTCAAATCGCATGATCTTCGTGGCCAATTCACATCGCCCTGGCGCAAGATAACTCTCTCTTCAAATTTCGTCTTCAATAATTTTACTGTTTCGTTCGCTGTGTGGTAGGTTGCGCCTTCCTGTTGAAACCGCATGTTTTTGAGATCAATTGCAGCAATTTGAGACTAGAGTTGTTTATCATTGACAGTAATGAACGCTGTTGAGGGTGACTGCATTTCCAGGCGCATTCTTTAATAATAACGGCCCAATCACTCCACCACCCCAAAATGCACATCAAATAGTGACACGTGGTGGATGTATGGGATGTTAGAACTCTGTTTGTTGACATAGCCATCAAGTTGGAAATGGGCCTTATCGGAGAAGATTTTCCTCAAAAAAAAAACCATTCACTTGTTGCTGCTGTAAGATCCATTCTGTGAACGTTCGGCGATGTCATGGTCTAATGGATCTAAAGGTTGTCACCTAAATCTTGTAAGCATGCAGATGCAGACCTTTAGAAAAAATTCGTTGTAAACTGCTTAGTGAAAGTCTCAATTGCTGAGAACGATGCCGAATCGGGGTGGAAGGATTTTGGTCAACAGTCTCACTAACTGCTGCAATGTTTTTATTAGGACGATCTGCACAAACACGGATAGGTCTGTTTAGTATTTGAGCTGACCCAATAGCTTAAAATTTCACGATTAATCTGACCAATGTACGGCTAGAAGGTGCGTTTTTGTGATCGAAGAATCCACAACAGGTCTCTGCAAAAATCTCACCATTTCGGTAGTGAATTTTCACCATTTTAATGCGTGGTGCGTGCGTGTAATTGACCATGAATAAACCTCAGCGGTCACATATCACAACTGTAAAACAACAACGCTGTACAACCGACACAAAAAATGGCGCTAAATTCAAAATAGACGGTCCTAATGGGACACCCATTACTAGCGCTTTTTTACAGGTATAAAAATTTGTTGACACCTTAAATGTTTTTCAGTGCGATACTGGAGTTGGTATAGATAACTTTTTCCATGCGTTGTATTCAAACAAGACGATCGTCATGTTACTGGGGACAAGCTGTTCAAATGTAACTGAAAGTTTAGCGCATGTTGTCCCTTACTGGAATGTCTTGCAGGTATATATCTTTTAAAAAATACTTATCTATAAAATCATAGAAAAATAGTGCTGAAAATTGAATCATAATTTCCATATAGCTGTGATAATTTATTCTCTCAGGAAGACATTCTGACGGAATGAATTTAGGGTCCATGACTTGACCACAAAGAAAATATTTGTATCCTGTACCCATAAACTTTTGAAACTTTATATTACTCGAGTTTTATTGAAAAAATGTTAATTTTCACCAAATCACCCCTTATTATCCCATACCCACCTGAAGAGATGTTACCCAAAAACAATTTGAAGCGTTCCTTTGTCGGGTGTTAACTGGATACTAAATTTGAAGATGATATTTCAATTTGTTCGAAAGTTATTGCGCCTATTAACAGACAGACATACATGCCGAGAGACCGACAGACAAAAAAAATTTCGTTCGAGAATCAAGTTTTCTATATGTTTTGAGACTTTTTACGCCATTTTAGCAAAAAAAATAATAATTCAAAATTTTGTCACCAATATTCACATTCAATCCTTAATTTAATTTCAGCACAGGATATCAGATGTTTGATGAAATTTAAAGTTTTCTAATAAATAAACCCTAAAACGTTCTATTACTCGACATTCATCGAAAAAATGTCAATTTTCCTCAAACCACCCCCCATTCATCCTCTACCCCCTAAAGTGGTTTTACCCAAAAACAACCCA
This sequence comes from Tillus elongatus, assembly GCA_964006375.1. NCBI lineage: Eukaryota > Metazoa > Arthropoda > Insecta > Coleoptera > Cleridae > Tillus > Tillus elongatus. The sequence goes on from OZ023267.1 coordinate 3,066,893, forward strand.
AACCGTTCTTTTGTCGAGTGCTAACTGTATACAAAATTTGAAGACGATACGTCAATTCGTTCTAAAGTTATCGTGGATACAAACAGACAGACATACGGACCGACAGACAAAAAAAAGTTCGTTTTCAAATCATTTTTTTTTATGTTTTGATATGTTTTCGACGCTTAAGCCAAAAAAAAAAACGTTTTTGAAATTTTTGTCGCCGATGCGATACTTTCCCACGTTGTGACGATGTGGAAGTAATAGAACTAAATATGTATAATTTATAATTCTTATTTGTTGGGACTACATTATAAATGGGCGACGAGTTATTAGTTATGGTGGCTTCCAAAGTTGTCAACATAATGAAATAATTATCACTTAAAGTAAAAAACCCATTAGGAACCCCAAAGTTTGTAATTTTAAAAATCAGCTTTAGCCCCTACTTTGTTTCTTTTCCACATCAATGACCTCCTCTCTAGCACATCCAACCCAGTTCACAGTTACGCGGACGACAGCACCCTTCACTCAAATATACAATATTCTAAGCCTGTCTCTTTAGCCCAATTAGATGAGGATCGCAGACTCATGGAGGGTTCTGTCTCCATCGATCTCCAAAAAATATTAGACTGGGGAAGTGGAAACCCCACCAAATCTCAGTCTTGCTTTCTATCTCATAAGAGATACACCAGCCCTAGACCTATCACATTGAACAACCAAGTTATACAAAGCAATGAGTCCTTTTCACTTGTTGGCATTTCTGTGCATCGAAATCTCAATTGGCACCAACATATCACATCAATCGCAGAAGCGTCTGCTAAGAAATTAGATTTCCTCTACCGGGCTCGAAAATATTTTTCACTAGCTAATCTCTATACCTTATATACTTCACAAATAAGGCCAAACCTCGAATACTGCTCCCACATCTGGGGTGCCGCTGCCGTTTCTACACTCGCTATCCTGGACTCCATTCAGAAGAGAGCTATACGTCTCATCGGTGACCCTACCCTCACCCAAAGACTGCCAACATTTGCCCACCGACGTACCGTTGGTGACCTCTCTCTCTTTTATAGATATCTGCACGGGCACTGCTCAGAGGAGCTTTCTTCCATAGTTCCTCCACCTGCTGCCCCCAGCAGATCTACCAGGGGAACAGAGCGAATGCACCCTTTTACTGTCCAGGTCACCAGACATAGAACATCTTGTTATGCCCGCTCTTTTGTCCCGAGGACTTCCAAGTTGTGGAATTCCTTGCCGGCACATGTTTTTCCTTCTCCTCCGAGCCTCCAAACCTTCAAGTCCAGAATTAACAAGTTGCCTCTTTCCTCATTTTCGACACCCACGCTACGATAGTATTTGAGCTGTAAGTCCTCGTGGTGTGTTGTTGAAAAAAAAACAATGTTAGCTAAGGTAACAGAAAGAAAATAAAATTTTGAAAATCATTAAATATATTCTCAAAGTAAAGATTGGAACCTGTAACGAGCACTGATAAGTACACTTGGAGAACCCAAATCACCACCACCCATTTTTTTAAAGACCTGATGATCGTTTCCATAACATAATTAGCATCATCAGAGGATGAAATATTTTGGAATGGAATAAATTATTTCATCCTCTCATGACGCTAACTTTGCTGGTGAAACTATCAGGTCTTTAAAAATGTGTTGTGGTAAATTAGGTCACTCAACGTGTACTTATTCAATATATTGTTTTATATCCCGCATGTTATAAGAATATCAGGTATTTTTGAACATGCAATCAAATTTTTATAACTTATTTGCGGGGGCATTTTTTAATGATTGAGAACGAATCAAAGTAAAAATTTGTCATCTCTTTTTTAATGCAAAGAAATGCATATTTAATATAATTTTGAGGTTTCACGATCATTTTCAAGTATATCTTCTGTACTCATAACAAATTATTGTTCAGTGAATTGTTAACAATATATTTTGACATGTAGTTTACATTTACCTGGGCTGAACATAATATTTTTAGGTTTCCTTTGGATCCAAGTCACCATCTTTAAGTGACAGAAACAAGTTCCCCCTATTTTTCAGAACAGTTGCCCCAGATTTGTCTCACAATCTGGCAAAGATTCGTTTTGTAAAATATTTTGGCTGGAATGCCGTAGCAGCCTTCAGTCAAAGTGGTGATGGTTTTCTTCTACCTCTGAACAAACTAATGACGCAAATGGAAAAAACCAACATCTCTTGCGTAGCAACAATCACTTTTTCTTTGGACAATTATAAGGAACAACTAAGAGCTCTTAAAGTAAGGTATTTCCCCCAAGTTTCAGTTTTATATTGACATTGTGATTGTGTTATAGGATTTGGACACGAGGATAATCTTTGGTAGCTTCTCTGAAAAGGTTGCACCTAAAATATTTTGTGAGGTAAGATTTTATAGGATAAAAATCTCTGGACGCAGCAAGGGTGTTATGGTAGTGAATTTTCATGAAAATGTTTTTAATAGGAAATATAATTTTTTTAAGAAAGCTTGCATCAAATTTGGTTACCAGTATAACCTATATAGGAGAAACAATGTAACATATTTCATCAAAATAAGTTTATTGTTTGACAATATACAAAAATCTTCCAAAAATAAACCTAAAATGTGCCAAAAAAACTGGTTTCCTGGCCAACGAACCTTAGGTTAATAGTAAATTAAGCTTTCAAAAGAAACATTTTATGAAAAGTCGCTACCATAACGCAGTTGCTGAGTCCCGAATTTATTTTCTTACAACCATGCATTATCTTTCGATGGAAAATGCGAAAATTGTAATACTATAAGGCGTGTTTGATTAGGAAAAAAATTGTATCAGCAGCGACTTATGGGCCACCTGTGATTGTAAAAATAATTTTATAAGATGCAGCGCTAGACATCGTATAATTAACATATAAACTTTTTTATCATATCTTGTATAATAATGGATTTTTTGAGCTTTACCCTAGAAATGCGTCACCTGTATATATGGAAACAGATAAAAACTCAAACTAATCCGGATATGGGTTCTATGACGGTTGAAGCTAAGACCTCAGGGTTTGCAAAACATGATTCTTGAGACATTTTCTTTTCATAGCCCGTATTAGTTTCGAGTTCTTTGCCAAAATGTTGCCAATTTTGACGTTTTAAATCGTGACTTTGACGTTTTGAGGAAAACCCCAATTTACTTTTCTTTAAATGCCTATAACTTTTTTATCTTGTAACTTACAGAGCTAAATTTGGGCAGGTAATTTACCTATAATGATATAAACGCGCGTACCAAATTTGGTTGCCCGCACTTTGTTATTTACGGAGATATAATTTTTTTTCAAAAGAAAATATAAAATTTTCCGGGAAAACCTGGGTCGTTCTAACTCCTTTTGAGAAAAATGCCCATAACTCAATTTTCTATGAAGCTAAAGAACTAAATTTTGCTATATCTGTAGATAGTGTAAGTCTCTTTAAAAGAAACTTGTATTACAAATTTCATTAAAGTTATATAAAAGACTTCCAGAAGGAAACTTAATTTTAAACGTAGCAGCCATTTTTCCTTATTAACCGCCAGTATGATTTCCTTTACAGTTTGAGCATTTACTTTAATTTGTTGTCGTTTTGTTTCTAAAGTTGCAGTTTATTTTTAGATCAATTTAATTAGGTAGGTTAATGCAATTTGTAACAAGCTTTCCGATATTCATTTTGTGAACTATTTCTTTTTAATTAATAGTTTTAGAGATGCTATTTTATTTAATGGCTTTGTTGAATTCTTTTAAAAAATGTTTCTATGGATCACATACGTTTTATTGTGCTAAAAAGTATCTACAACAGATACAAATAATTGGCACTAAGATCGAAACCTTAGAGAATACATAATGTTTCCGCATAATCGTTCATTTAATTTCATTGTAAAAGTATGTTTATTTTGAAATCGGCCAACTTTTTCTACTTCAAAGAAGAAGTATATATTTTTTTGTGTGAAACTAAATGGGTTTTCTTTATTTTTGTTCGAAAATGTGCATACAGGGTGGACAAAAAATTATGACCATATTAATGAACCAGTGTCGCTGCCGGTGGCGCCACCAAGCGGCAGTAGTGAAATTGATACCGTCAGCGTATTACGCATGATGCCTAATAATACCATGCCACATTTAATAATAATATGTTGAACCATTTTCAAGATATTTGGGAAAATAGTAAAAATAATAATAATTAAAAATCCTGTAAAACGAAAACGAGTAATATTTTACTAAGGGATTTTTAGCCCAGTCGCTTTATTTTTGTGCCAGCCATCAACCCTTAACTAAGTCTAATTAATTATGGGGCACACTGTTTGTATACTTATATGTATAATTATCGTAAAAAAATTCGTGGATCGTATCTATGAAAACTCGCTACCAAAGCGCACTCGCTGCGTCCAGGTTTGTGCTAAATGAAACGACTACATAACTAATTAGTGGGTTTAAATTATGATAAGCGTAATACGGATAAAATGACGCTCTATGTGTAAACTCAACTGTTTCAGGTGCATACATTGGGGATGTTTGGAGCAGACTATGTGTGGATTCTGCAGGACCAGCAAGAAATTTGGTGGTATAACAAAGTTGAGTACTGCGAGATAAACTATTTGCATGAAGCAGTTGATGGCTTAATTCTGGTAGCAGATTATGACAAAATCAGCGACAGTGAAACCTCCATATCTGGCTTGGTAACTAACTAAACATACTTAACAACTTCGTACGTAACGTTTCTGGTTGTTAAATTTAACAGAACAGAATTGATTAGATTATAACATCAAAGTTACTGTTATTCCTTCAAATTATTAAGACGACTTCTTGAGACTACGTACATTTCATTAACTTCACAATCCAAAATTAAAATTGTATCTGAAACGTTTTAACCGGAAACCTTACACAATAAAGTTAGAATCCGTAGTCCTGATTACAAAAAGAGAGTTCCTACTCAAAGCTAGCTTGTATTTTCAGAACTTATTATTTTGTTCGGGAACGGTCGACTTAACATCAACTTTATATTAACCTGATTATAACAGAAAAATTCGGGACGCAGCAAATGCGTTATAGTAGCGAATTTTCAAATTATACGGCATATTAGTAAAGTTAATACTTTGCGGTGCTATCGGGGCGGCAAGGCCGCGGACGAGCCCTGAGGGAACAAAAAAAAAAGTTAATACTTAAAACTTACACAGACCTTGAAGATAGATTTTAGAGGTCCTAGTACACGCACATTTGAGGAATTATTTCAAAAGTGTTATCATCGATCTCTCTATTATCAAAAAAATCTTGTGTCCTAACTCCTTTTGAGAGAAATGCCCAAAATTCAATTATCTATTAAGCTCAAGAACTCAATTTTGCTATATCTGTAGAAAGTGTAAGTCTCTTTAAAAGAAACTTGTATTACAAATTTCATTAAAGTTATACAGAAGATTTCCAGAAGGTAACTTGATTCATGTTTAAGAAACTAAAGTATCTGCCAAATTATAAACGTAGCAGTTATTTTTCCTTATTAATCGCCAGTATGATTTCGTTTTAGTCAACCTAATCAAACCGGTTATTTCAATATCAACAATAACAAAATATCTGCTGAAAATTATAATTTTAGACTCAAAGGTGACAAAGTTGTTCAGGCCTTTTAAACAAAAATGATACCTTGTTCAAAACGTATGAAATCTGTGCACTATTGTTTCACCAAATGTCAAAATAAAACAATTAATAAAACATACATTCAGCCGAGCTGGATTTGATCATACAACCTTCTTCGTAGCAGTCCAGCGCGCTTCCAATGCGCTATCTGCTAATCAACAACTAACGTTGTCTACATAATACTTGATGCAGGCCTCATGTCTGGGGTAATATATTATGAAAAGTATACGTAACAATTAATTACAGTATTAGTAGAATTACCACTGAAACACATACCACGACTGTTTCGGTTTTATATGAAGTCTCATGTTTAGCTTTAAAGAAAAAGAAACTATTTTATAATCATTTTTATAAAGACTTGGCAGATTTTGTTTACATTTCTACTATATTATGCGACAGCATAATATATCTATGCTGCGCTAAAACTGTATTTAGGACAGTGGCGATTTCTCCTAGTGAGTTAGGTGTGCGCCGCACACCCTAAAATATAATTAAAATGTGCACAGTTAAATATGTTTTATTTCTTTTTCCCTTAGTCTTAATACACTACATATTTTATGACAATCGATTTAATTTACTTATTTGTTTTCATAAATAGTCGGTTAATAGTGACTTGGAATGAAGTAGGTACCACGTCTTCATTCAGAGAATATGAGTAGGTCAATAGCAACGGGGAACGAATTCGGGTTAGGTGTGCGTTGTTATTTCCGAACAACTTCACTCGACAGAGCTGTATTGGTATACAATACAGTCCCCCACCCATGTGTTTAAAACAGTGAGGAAAATACCATTGATTTTAACACTGCAGTGAGCGGTAGAAATACCGCTCAAGACAAATGAATGGAACTCCGGTCTAACAAACATTGTGATAGCATTATTTACAAACATTACGACTGCGCTTGCAAAGACCACAGTATTCTAGAATCAAAGACTATAATACATTTTAGCACTAATGGGGAGATATCGACTTTTGAATTTTGAAAAATTGTTTGCAAATGAGCGCGAACTAGGACCCCTAGAACCCATATCCGGGGCCAGTTTCAATTTATATATATATATATATATATATATATATATATATATATATATATATATATATATATATATATATATATATATATATATATAAATATATACATATATATATATATATATATATATATATATATATATATATATATATATATATATATATATAATGTTTCTGGTGAAAAATATGTAGAATTTAATTTGAGTCAAGTTTTAAAATATAGAAATTTTTGTATAAATGAAGAAACTGATTTCAAGTACCATTCATATTTCTAGAAATTGTAATGGTACATAATGAGGTGAGGTAATTTTGGAGATTAGAAATCAGATGACAGAACTTTAGAACAATTGACATTTAGATTAAAATTTAGTCAAAATTGCATCATTTGCAGCCACAAGTTTAGACTTATTTGTAAGATGCTTTGTACTATTTATATAACAATAAACTATATATATATATATATATATATATATATATATATATATATATATATATATATATATATATATATATATATATATATATAGGTATCACACCGATAACTCAAAATATAATCGGCCAATTTTAATAAAATTTGGCACGTACCTTCCTTCTGTAAATGGCTTGGATAAGTTCGTTAGTCAGGAAAATCAGACGAGGTTTTCCGGGAAAATTTTCAGTTTTCATTCGAAAAAAATTTGTATCTCAAAAAATAAAAACGATAAGATAACCAAATTTGGTAGATAGGTTTACGATATAAAAATTAAACTACACACCAAAATTTAGATTTCTATGTCGCAAGAAAAAAAAGTTATAATAACATATTTTGTGCCAGATCATTTCTATGAAAATTCACTACCATAACGCACTTGCTGCATCCAGGCTTTTTACACATTTTATTATTTAGTACTATATTAACATTGAACTACTTTTAATGTTTTCAGTTTTCACCTCGTTCCGGACAGTGCTAACGCTAACAAAAATTTGTGTGAAGAGAAGAGCTTGATAATAATTCCATGTCCTTTTCGTGTTTTAAAGTTTTAAGTGACTTTTTAATTTGTTAGTGTTGCAGTGGGAAATTAATTTATTTATCTACGTATTATTCCCATATAGGTACAATACATATATATATATATATATATATATATATATATATATATATATATATATATATATATATATTTACATTTAGTGTTAATAATTTTTAAAACCACCATTAACAGCAACTCGTTACCGCACACCCGAACATTTTGGCCAGGAGACGCCACTGATTTAGGACAGTTTATAAGGCTACAAATATAGTGTATTTTAATAATTGATTGAATCCCCCAGGTTAATAACAATTAGGGACACGATATCGATCCTAAAGTATCGATACTCGATACTACCAGACATCTCTGCCTAGTATTGATACCTAGTAAATATCGCAAGAAGAACCTCGCTGGTTCAGGGGTAGGAACGTGTGCCTCTGAACCGAAGGGTATTGGGTTCGATCCCAGGGTACTCCTTTCACTTTTTCAGTAAAAACTGTAAATTAACATCAAGCGAGGTTCTGGCATTGTATTTGAGCAAGTTGAATGTCTGCACGTTCCGCCCTTCGGAGGGGGGCGTAAAGCCGACTGTCCCGTGTTCATGCGATGTTGGGCACGTTAAAGATCCCTACCCTCCTTATAGAAAGGCTGCGGTTGGGCAAAATTTACAGGATAGTGAGTTGATACTGCTCCCTGGCGTCGGAGATTGGCCATAGTCCCGGAAATAGGCCGACGTTAAAGAAACAAAAACACACACACAAATATCGCAATGAAAACATCGATACACGATACTCCGATACTAATAAATGACAAATGAGATTTCTTGTTGTGGTTGGTTAGGTTATTGTAAAAGTATTTTATTTTACGTTTTCAAAGATATGAGAATCAGAATAAGCTATATTTTTGTTATAAATAATATAAAACAGAACCACATTACTGAAAACTAAATGAGAAACGTTAATTTATAACTGCACTTTTGGGCTTCCGTTTGTCAAATGGTCCCACATTTTCTTGTCCTGCCAGTATTTATTTGCATAAGGGGGAGCAGTTTAAAAGCCCGAAAACCACTTAAATCTTAGAGTAGGCAATTGATTGACCATACCAATTTACAGTAAATATAAAAATATAGCTTAAAAGTTTTTTTTCACCAAAACTTTATAAAGGTCCTCGTTTCTACAAAGAAAACCTAAGACAGCAGACGACAAAAAAATGGCGGCAAATTGCGAAATGAAAAGGAAATACTCAAAACATCGACGACAGACGATTACACGGCTGACGAGAAATGAAAATCGACACGAAGGGGCGATGATAATGATAGTAATATGACCTAATATTTCCAATTTACAATGTTAGTTACCAATGACATATCTCTGAAGGTTAGGAAGGCATATATACACGGTATCGATAATAACAAGATATCGCTCAGAAGGTATCGATGCCAAAAGTATTAGGTATCGCTGCAAAAGTATTGATACTCTGATGGTATCGATGTATCATTCGTGTCCCTAATAACAATCACTTGGCAAAATTCTAATTTCATGGCGTCTCTCATTTTCCACAATTGCTGCCGATATTTCACGATTGTTGGTCGGGTAGTATGTTTTATACCTGGTATATGTTTAGTTTGGTTACCTGTTGTATGAATTAATCTACGCGTGGCAGTTAACTGCTCTGTCTGTCAGGCATTGGACTTTAACCAAGTTGTTTCAACGCATGTCTTTGGGATTTTATTTTTAATTTGGAAAAAACTCTAAATATTGTGTACCAAATTACTTAAAATTCACAACATAGGTTTATTTGTACCATTTCTAGCCGCGTGTAAAGTCTCATTCCAGTTACTCTGATACTGACAAAAATATAGCGTTTTCAAAAAGTCTTCCCAGATTTTCCAGCGGAAAAACGAGCATAAAGACTGATTAACGAACTCGACCTCGCTTTCCGCCCAAGCAAGATTTTTGCCAAATTTGATTGAAATTAGTTAAGTATTTTTTGCGTTATCGTTCAGATAAATACATACATACATACAAACATATATATATATATATATATATATATATATATATATATATATTAATATATATATATATATATATATATATATATATATATATATATATATATATATATATATATATATATATATATATATATATACAGTGTGGAACAGCCAAATGGAATAAATTCGATAACGGATAAATGAGGACGTGTTGGGAAAAACGCTTGGACACGTCGATTTGTATTTTTAACTGCGCATCTTTTTCAAGAAAAAAAAATTATATAGGGTGCGTCATGTGACAGTGGCCAATACCAACTTTCTTATTTTAAATACAAGCCCCTGTATATTATTAATTTTTTGGATTCTTCAGAAAATTCTAGACATAATTCATGTACAATGTCCTATACCTATCTTCAACTGTTTCGGAAATATTAAGTATTTTCAGATTTATTACAAAAATTAACATTAAAAATAGAAAATTATTTTATTTCACAAATTCGCTACATTGCATTCAATACTTATTTCCCATTCAGCTCTTGATAATGAGAAAGTAAACAAAAACCATTCCTGCGTTTCTTTTTACTGATATGAAATGAAACAAAAACAAAAACAGTTTTCTTTCTGTTCGTATAAAACTCGTAGCCTTAGCAACTTGTTGTCTGCCTGCATGACAGTAGTGATTAGTGTCAGTGCTATTGTCGTTTGAATTTCGTTAACTGTACGTAATAATATCAGAAAAATGGTTCATTTAACAGAAATGCACAAAATAACCATTCTACAAATGATTGGTTATGGAGATAACACACGGACACAGATGGAAGTGTCTCGCTTATTTCACGAAAAATTTCCAAATTTGCCGCCTGTATCCCAAGGAACAATTAGCAAAATAGAAAAGCAGTTTCGCGAGCTTGGTCATGTGAGACAGATAAAAAAAGTAGCTGCCAATGCAGTAAGTGATGATACGAAATTGGATATTACGCTTGAGTTTCAAGAAAACCCACATACTTCTGGTCGACAAGCAGCCCAACTATTCAACGTTAGCCACACAGCAATTTTTCGAACATTAAAGGAAAGTAAAATGCATCCCTATATAATGATACCAACTCAGGAGCTCATGGAGGACGATTTCGATAGGAGAACGTATTTTTGTGAACAAATGATGGCAATGTTAGATAACAATGTGATCCAATTAGAAGATGTTTTGTTTTCTGATGAGAGCACATTTACACTTCACGGTCATGTTAATCGTCAAAATTGCCGCTATTGGTCTAATGAGAATCCTCATTGGATGAGAGAGGAACATACGCAATATCCTGAAAAAGTTAATGTTTGGGCAGGAATTGTTGGAAATCATATCGTAGGTCCCTTTTTCATTGATGGCAACTTGAATGGGGATAAATATTTAGAACTGCTCCAAAATAATGTCGTGCCAACTTTGACAAACTTATATCCAGATCCAGCAAACCCACAAGTTCCTGCCAATAAAATATGGTTTCAGCAAGATGGAGCACCGCCCCATTACCAAATCAATGTCCGGCAGTACCTGAACCAAATTTTTCCAAATCGGTGGATAGGGAGGCGCGGATCGATAGAATGGCCAGCACGATCTCCTGATCTGTCGCTATTAGACTACTTTTTGTGGGGATATGTCAAAAGTATTGTATACAAAACTAAGCCCCTCAACTTAGATGACTTAAAAAGACGAATCACGCTTGCGATTAGATCAGTCACGCCTGAGATGTTGAGTAATGTTAGAAGACATTTCTATACCAGATTAGCATGTTGCCAAGATGTTCGTGGCGAGCATTTTGAACATTTACTACATTGACATTAATTTTTTTTTGTTTTTTTAAATTATTAAGAAATAATCAGTATTTCTTATTAGAATTTGTGAAATAAAATAATTTTCTATTTTTAATGTTAATTTTTGTAATAAATCTGAAAATACTTAATATTTCCGAAACAGTTGAAGATAGGTATAGGACATTGTACATGAATTATGTCTAGAATTTTCTGAAGAATCCAAAAAATTAATAATATACAGGGGCTTGTATTTAAAATAAGAAAGTTGGTATTGGCCACTGTCACATGACGCACCCTATATAAATTTTTTTTCTTGAAAAAGATGCGTAGTTAAAAATACAAATCGACGTGTCCAAGCGTTTTTCCCAACACGTCCTCATTTATCCGTTATCGAATTTATTCCATTTGGCTGTTCCACACTGTATATATTTGTGTGTGTGTGTGTGTTCAGAAAGATTTCCGCGGTCTTTAATGTGAGACATGCTTGGTTCTCGGGTCAAAACGACATCCTTGTTAGCTTTGATATAGTTTCCTTATTCACCAATATACCTCTATCTGAAACCCTTGACATTCTCAAAAATAAACACAAAATTTCCCATGATACCTTGGCTCTTGTAGAACACTGCACATCTAACACTTATTTCCTTTTTCAAAACAAATTTTACAAACAAGTTCGAGGTACTCCAATGGGTTCACTCCTCTCTCCTGCATTGGCTAACATTTTCATGGAAAACTTGAAGACACAAGCCCTCAATTCATCCCAACTTAAACCAACCTGTTGGTTAAGATACGTTGACGACATTTTCGCTGTCTGGCCACACGGCAAAGAATCTCTAGACGAATTCCTTTCTTACCTAAATAACATCAACCCCCAAATCCAGTTCACCATGGAAATGGAAAATAATTTTTCTTTGCCTTTCTTAGATGTACGCATCACTAAAAACCCAGTCAGAGGATTTTCTTACACTGTCTACCGAAAACCAACCCACACTAATCGTTATCTTAACGCCCAATCTCACCATCACCCATCGCAACTAAATTCCGTGGTTCGAACATTAGTAACACGATCCCTTAGACTAACGGACAATAACAACAAGAACCTCGGTGGTTCAGAGGTAAGAACGTGTGCCTTTGAACCGAAGGGTACTGGGTTCGATCCCGGCGTACTCCTTTCACTTTTTCAGTACATACTGTACAATTAACATCAACCGAGGTTCTGGCATTGTATTTGAGCAAGTTGAATGTCTGCACGTTCCGCCCTTCAGAGGGGGCGTAAAGCCGTCGGTCCCGTGTCCATGCGATGTTGGGCACGTTAAAGATCCCTACCCTCCTTACAGAAAGACAGGGGTTCGGCAAAATTTCCAGGATAGTGAGGTGAAACTGCTCCCTGGCGTCGGTGATTGGCCATAGTCGCGGAAATAGGCCGACGTTAAAGAAACAAAACACACACACAACAACAAACAGACAGAATTAAACTCTTTTTAAGACAGACATTGCTAGAAAACGGATACGACAACAATCACATACTACGAAACATTAGAAACGCACAACAACAAACCACTACACCACAACAAGAACAAACAGCCTCCACACAACAACACACAGCGTTTTTACCATACATTAAAGGTGTCACCGACAAAATCAGCCGAATTTTCGGAACCCATAATATCAAAACCGTATTCACAACAGACCAAAAACTGTCAAATCTTATAAAATCTCCCAAGGATACGATTCCAAACGAATCCCATGGAGTTTACGAAATTCCCTGTTCCGACTGTTCCCGAACTTACGTAGGACAAACAAACAGACGCATCCACAATCGAATATACGAACACACCCTCGCACTTAGAAAATCCGACCCCTCATCGGCGCTGGCCACGCATCATATTCATACAGGGCACAAATTGGCTTCGATAATGCCAAAACAATAGCACCGGTTTACAATTTCAAAACGAGAATTATCCGCGAAGCAATCGAGATTGAAAAACGTCCCGATTGTTTAAATAAGAGAGATGATGGTCTTCGCCTTCCGACTACTTGGAAACCTATTATATCTTCTTTACAAACACACAAAAAGGAAATAAATTCCACAGACAATTTTATTGCATCATTATCTGCCTCAACAAATACCGGTGACCCTCTTAATCCTCTTCTAAATACCGTGACCAAAGCCCCCCACTTAATTGACGGTGACCCCACTACTTTCACTGATGACGCAACAGGTACACGGAACGACATATATAAGACGAGATTTGCAACGAACTGCCAGATCTCTCTGAGGCCTAGGGTTGAACACACTGATACCTCACAGACGATCTCCGGCGAGATTTGGGGAGTAGGCAGATTGAGGCCCCGAAATCGAGCTACAACAATCCAACCTACCTTTATCCACCACTCTAAGGAGTAGGCAGATTGAGGCTTTAGAGTGTCCTTACATATTTCCTTTACCCACCTTTGTCCACCACTCTAAGGAGTAGGCAGATTGAGGCCTTAGAGTGTCCTTACATATTTCCTTTACCTACCTTTGTCCACCACTCTAAGGAGTAGGCATATTGAGGCCTTAAAGTGTCCTTACATAATTCCTTTACCGACCTTTGTCCACCACTCTAAGGAGTAGGCAGATTGAGGCCTTAGAGTGTCCTTACATATTTCCTTTACCCACCTTTGTCCACCACTCTAAGGAGTAGGCAGATTGAGGCCTTAGAGTGTCCTTACATATTTCCTTTACCCACCTTTGTCCATCACTCTGAGGAGTAGGCAGATTGAGGCCTTTACCTCTTGAAAATGGCTCCAAAACAGGAGCCTAAACGTCGAGTTTCCATAAATTCTGGGCGCGGTTTAACCCGAGAACCAAGCATGTCTCATATATATATATATATATATATATATATATATATATATATATATATATATATATATATATATATATATATATAAGCTACTGACATCTAGGACGAAACAATGAACTTTGTCTGTAAGACGACTCCGGTACAAATTCTATACGCACAGAATTTGTACCGGAGTCGTCTTACAGAAAAAGTTCCTTGTTTCATCCTATATGTCAGTAGCTTGTAAATCTCATGTTTCGTTCAGAATTTGGCTACGTTAAGCCAATTAATTTAGATATGTTTATATTATTGCTGGTATAACACACTGATGAGCTCAAATAAAAGCGAAACTAGTATGTGTTTCCAGTAATAATCTTGATGTATCGTTATATATATATATATATATATATATATATATATATATATATATATATATATATATATATATATATATATACACACACATATAAATTTTTTTACGGACCTTGGTTTTGGGTTCCAGGGACCCAAATTCGCGCTTATCTGAAGACATTTTTTCCAGAAGCTTTTCATCGTGACCTCTATATTAGCGAATTTTTCTTAATGAAAATTCGCTATTTTGGCCTAAAATCAGTTGTACATACCTTAATAATGTTAAACAATGTGGTAGATTTTTTTTTAATAAGCTTTCATTGATAGACGCAATTAAAACGTTTCGATTTGCAACAAAAACGTATATTTTTTTATCTGAGATTATGGCTGTTGTTTGGTGGACATATTTGATGCAGATAGGCGGTGTTGTCAGGTCCAGAAGGTCAGGTAGGAAGGATTGTGTGTAAAAACCATTTTAGATGTTTTATTTCCTTAAAGCAGCAAAACACTCTTGGAATTAAATATTAAATGTGGCAACGCTGCTGAAAATTGACAGTTTGAAACGTGCAAATCGTGTGTTTTTAGTGAATTTGATCCCGACTTTTGAATTTTGAAAAAATTTCTTCGAATGAGCGCTAATTAGGCCCCCCAGAAAACATATCCTGGGTCAGTTTCAATTTTTATATGTTTATATATATATATATATATATATATATATATATATATATATATATATATATATATATATATATATATATATATATTGTGTCTATGCGGAAGTAGCTGGACCTTTCTCTCTTGGGATTTATATATGTTTATAAGGAAGTAGCTGGACATTTCAGCCATAAAAATTGATATGTCCAAAAGGAAGTAGCTGGACCTAACCTCACAGTGTTGCCGCACTTTTTAGTAGGATATATAAAAGTTTTCTGGTTAGTTTTATGTTGTACGCTTAAACAGGTAGCATTACGGTTTTAAGGTCTGCGTGCTAGGATACAAAGATGATATGTTTTAATTAATACATTATTTATTCTCTTTACCTTGACAGTTTTACAGTGAAGCACTTCGTGAATAATATTAAAATTATAAAAAGTGACTACAAATTATTTTTAAATTATTTGCCTACATAAATTATCACACCGGTGTGGTAAAGCAGAAAAATGATAAAAGACAAATTTTGTGTTGTAATTTTTTACCAGTTATTTTAAATTAAATAAATTGTGTATAAAAATGTATTTATGACAGTCTTGTCTAAAAACACACGTGTTTTATCTCAAAATGTAATACATTGAGTTCCTAGAAAACAAAATTATTGTAATTAGTTATCTGGATCTGAATACATTGCATGTGATTTGTTTTCATAATGGAAGTAACATAATTCAAACTCTTAACAAAACTATAATGAGCAAAGCTTTTGCATAAGTTACATATGAAACACAATTCTTGTGTTATGGTTTGAATTGAACGTGAGAAATCAGTGAAAACAGTTGTCGTAAATAAATAGAAAATGCAGAAAAAGTGGAGAACTCAGGAATTTAGTAGAAGAAAATTTGTACAAAGTAGGCAAATTTGTAAAATGTAATATAAATAGTCATTGATGTATTTTTATGTTATTTTATTTTAATATAGCTAAAAAGAAATATTTATCATATTGTCTGTCTTTTTTCGTGCTACTAGAAATGTAAGGTTTTAGAGACTGGGGAGTTCGTTTGTTTAACACTGGACAATTTTCAATCAGAAGTTCACATTCAGCTATAGAGGGGTTGTCCGTCCTTTAAATGTCTTCTAATGGTCTCCTTAACTGCTTCTCTTTGAGGAGAACTCCATCTTGGTCGTGCTGCTGTGAAACAATAATCATAGAAATTAGCTTTGTACAATGGGTGAAGATTGGAACCTGTGATGAGCACTGATAAGTACAATTTGGAGAACCCAATTCATCACAATACAGTTTCTTGACCCGACGATCGTTTCGCTAACAAAGTTAACGTCATTAAGAGGATGAATAAACTTAGTTTATTCAAATTTTAAAAGTTAAAAAAATACTTTAAGGAAGACTCAGAAATTGAAGATATTATTCCTTTACCTAGAGGAAAACAGTGGCATATTGTTTATGCTAAGCTTATAGTAAGAAGTGCAACAGTGATAGAGTGTATACTGCGGAAGCTACTTTTAACGGGTGTTTCATAACCATTGTTTATTGTTAACTTTAAATACTTGATATTTAAATTTCGGTACAGGTTAACGAAAATGCAGCAAACAAAAGGCTTTTCCTTTGCCTAAAGAATAAGCACGTTATATGTTATATTTTCTAAATTTTATCAAATTATTGATCTATTGATGTAATTGTTTTCAATTTTTGATGATTTTAAATGTTTTACCTTAGAATATAAATTTTTGCAAATTAAATTTTATGCACCCCATAAAATCCTATCTAACAGGGGAGGAGTCATCCGACACGATAATATGTATTTTATAATACAAAATGCAACTATGACACTTCCCACACATTACATTATAGTCTCTGCTCCCATAATGCCTTTTTGTAGGGTGTCTTGGTTCCGAGATTATAAATATATGTATTTACATTATTAAACTGTTATAGTAGCCTCATAATAAACGTTTAGTTAACGCACATCGTCTAGTGGGCAGTATTCAACCCCCTTGCTCCGTAATTGCTTAAGAAACCCTTTAAGAAAATTCGGACATAAAATGTTTTCTAACCACAACGTCATTTGATTAATGAGTACACCAACAAAACATATTGTAGGCTCTGTCTAAAGAAAGCACTGGTAATTTAAAACTTACAACTATCTAGTCTGCCTAAAAATTGAAACTTGTTTTAAAAATTTTCTGCCAAAGTTTATTCTTAAAAAATATTCCCACCGAAATTTATAAATCGACATGGTGTCTAAATTAATAAGTCAGTCAAACTGATCCTGGACTATTTTCAGTATTTATAGTAGATGTAGATGTAACGTACTTAAAGGGTTATTATTATTATTTTTTAATTTTTCAACAACACACCACGAGGGCTTACAACCTAAATACTATCGTGCCGTGGGTGTTGAGAAGGAGGAAATAGGCAACTTGTTAATTCTGGACTCGAAGGATTGGAGGTTCTGAGGAGAAGGAAAAACATGTGCCGTCAAGGAATTCCACAACTTGGAAGGCCTCGGGACAAAAGAGCGGGCATAACAAGATGTTCTATGTCTGGTGACCTGGACAGTAAAACGGTGCATTCGCTCTGTTCTTGGTAGATCTGTTGGGGGAAGCAGGTGGAGGAACTATGGAAGAAAGCTCATCTGAGCAGTGCCCGTGCAGATCTCTATAAAAGCGAACGAGGTCACCAACGGCACGTCGGTGGCCAAGGGATGGCAGCCTTTGGGTGATAGTAGTGTCACCGATGAGACGTATAGCTCTCTTCTGAATGGAGTCCAGAATAGCGAGTGTAAAAGCGGCAGCGGCACCCCAGATGTGGGAGCAGTATTCGAGGTTTGGCATTATTTGTAAAATATATAAGGTATAGAGATTATCTGGTGAAAAGTATTTGCGAGCCCGGACGAGGAAACCTCATTTCTTAGCAGCCACGTCTGCAATTGATGTGACATGTTGGTGCCAATTGAGATTTAGATCCACAGATATGCCAACAAGTGTAAAGGTCTCATTACTTTGAATAACTTGGTTGTTCATTTTGATGGGTCTAGAGCTGGTGCATCCCTTATGAGATAAAAAGCAAGACTGAGATTTGGTGGAGTTGAATTGTACAAGATTTCTACTTCCCCAGTATAATATTTTTTGAAGATCCACAGAGGCAGAACCCTCCATGAGTCTGCGTTCCTCATCTAATTGAGCTAAAGAGACATGCTTAGAATATTGTATATTTGAGAGGAGGGTGCTGTCGTCCGCGTAACTGTGAACTGGGTTAGATGTGCTAGAGAGGAGGTCATTGATGTGGACAAGAAACAAAGTAGGGGCTCAAGCTGAACCTTGAGGGACTTCTGCATTAATTGGATACAGTTTAGGGGAATGGACATCCACGACAACAGAAATGCTCCGGTTGGAGAGGAAATTTGCTGTCCAGGTACAGAGGTTTGGTGGTAGGCCATAGACCGGAGCTTTATTAAGCAGCGCTGCGTGTCAAACCTGGTCGAATGCTTTGGATATGTCTAGAGCGACAATCTGGCATTCACCGTGTAGTTTCATAGACTTGTTCCAAGAATAAGTGACAAAGGAAAGGAGGTCGGCAGTTGATCTGCGCTGACGGAATCCATACTGCCTGTCGTGGATTAGACTGTGTTTTTCAAGAAATTTTAGTAATTCGGTGTTTATATACTTTTCCATTACTTTAGAGACGACTGAAAGGAGAGAAATAGGCCTGTAGTTGCTAGGAAGCGCTTTGGATCCTTTCTTGGCGACGGGTTGTACTCGAGCAGTTTTCCAGTTACTAGGGAATATGCCTCTATTGTAAGATGTCTAAAACAGACAGGTCAGGACAGGAGCAAGTTCTGGTGCGCCTCTTTTGAGAACAATTGCTGGGATCTCGTCAAGGCCAGATGCTTTCCTGGTATTAAGAGAAGAGAGCATCTTTCGTACCTTTTTTTGTTTTGTAATATAGTATTTTGAATTAAAATTAATCCAACTCCTGCTTTTTTTAGAAGATAACACAAAAACTTAATTCGAAAATAGGACAAGGTGTATAATGACTGGTGTTTTATAAACTTACGAGATCTACTTTTAGTGTTATAGAGTTATATATTTTAGATTTTTGTATCCAATTGTTGCAAAAGATATTTTACAATTATTATCAAAAAGCCTGAGTGATCCAGTGGTAGGAAAGTATGCCGCTGGATCCAAGGGTACTGGGCTCGATTTCCAGGGTTCTCCATTCATTTTTTCAGCCCCTACTGTAAAATTATCATTTAGTTGGAGCAGGTTGAATTTCTGCAGGTTCCGATTCACTGAGGAGTCGTGAAGTCGTTAGTCCCGTGTACCGTGCGAGGTTGGGCACGCTGAATATCCCTACCCTCCTTATAGAAAAAACGGGGTTCGGCCAAATTTATAGGAAAGTGAGTTGAAAGTGCTCCCTGTCGTCGGTGATTGGCCATAGTGGCAGAAATACGTCGCCGTTGAGGAAAAGACAAAAAAAGATAAACAATTATCAGCATTATTACTGCCATATTACACAATGCATGTTGGTAACTTAGAATACATTCAGTTAAAACACTAAGTTAGTAGCGAACGTGTCGCCATCTAGTCTTACATACATTCAGTTAATCAAATACACCTTTTTCAAATGCGCGAACACGTCAATTAGTGGTTTTTAAGCTGCGATCTTTCTTTAATAATATGAAGTTGTCCCAAATTTGAGATATGACGTCGATAATTTGTTTAACCGACAATCCTACTGTTTTGTTGGCTATTTCTAAAGTACATGTCAAGTTATGCTAAACCACCAAGTTTATATTCCTTCCCACAAAAATATACATTATATTATTTTAAAAACAGAAATAAAAAATAGATAATCTAAATAAATTTCCTTTAATAAATGCTTAGGTTGTTGTCGATTGAGTATTTGTTAATAGTATAAACAGAATTGAAATTCGTTTTACACAGTTCTGGTTATCTTCATTCTTATTCACATTCATTTCTTATTCGTGCTACTAATTCCTTTAGATTTATAATAATAAATAAATAAAAATTTAAAATCTGCTGTTTTTTTCAAATTAATGTGTAGGTTAAACCTATTTAACAAAAACAAACTAGGGTAGGATTTGAAAAAAATATCGATGAGGTCGTACCTTAAATTTGGCACACACTGTATGATATTTATTTTATTTTTTGAAAAGACCGCAACATAAAATGTCTATCGACATGTCTGCGAATTATTGGAAAAAGATAGCTGTATCTGTTTAACTGAATTTATTCCATGTTTTAAACTCGCGCTATATGTTTATAGCTGTCAAAAATTTATACTGGCAAGTTTAGGCAAACAATGTACATATTTTTTATTATAAATAAAAAGTCGTTGGGGTATAAATAGTAGCATTGGTAAGTAAATAACTTAAAAGCTTTATTTCCTGGAAAGCCGCTGCATTTTAAGATTCACATAGTTGCATTTGCATCATGTTCGATGCAGCAAAGATAAGACATGTTTGCTGAATATAACTGGGATAAAGTTTGCGTGAAGTTATCCATAAATTCCGAGCCATAGAGTTACACGTAGGGTCAGCAGAAAGCGGGATGGATCGTCGCGATCACAATATCAGTGAAGCGGATTCAACGTAGTAAATTTATGGCTAGCCATAGATGCCAGCCATATATTGCTATATGCTACTACACCTTACCGAAGAAAAAAGAATTTGTCTTAAGTGTTTTGCAATAACATAATAACACTAAACCAATCGTTTATTATTAACATAGTCATAGAGGAAAACTAAATTTTAGTATGTATTATTTGTTATGTTGGTTACATGTACCCAAATGACAAATATTGGACAATAAAGCCAAGGCACCAATATAAAAATAGACACAAAAACAAGTTACGTAAGACCTAGTGTATAGCAACCTAAGCAAATTATTTTTTGTCACACTCTGGAAAATAAAAGAAAATCATTTGAACATCGAGATACTTATTACTAAGTTTTTTCAAATATGACTTATTTTTTGATATTTGCAGTTAATGTGCAAAATCATAAAACCGCGAAATTATTACCAAGGCCCTAATGTATAATAACTCATGCAAATTATTTTTTGTCACTTTTTGCAAAAGTGAAAAAATACATATGAAGATCGAAATAGCTATTACCACGTTTATTTTTTCGCATTTGCAGTAGATGTGCCAAAATCACGAAAACGAAGATCGGGATAGCAATTAAGACGTTTCCGAAATATGATTTTTGATATTTGCAGTAGATGTGCCAAAATCATATAAACACAAAATGACTACCAAGGCCCTAGTGTATAATAAGATTGCAAATTATATTTTGTCACCCTTTGCAAAAGTGAGAAAAATGCATATGAAGATCGGAAAAACTATTAAGAAGTTTCGGTAATATGAATTATTTTTTGATATTTGTAGTAGATGAGCCAAAATCATAAAAACCAAAAATGATTACCAAGGCCCTAGTGTATAATAAGATATGCAAATTGTTTTTTGTCATCTTTTGAAAAAGTGAGAAAAATGCATATGGAGATCGGGATAGCAATTAAGACGTTTCCGAAATATGAATTATTTTTTGATATTTACAGTAGATGTGCCAACATCATAAAAACAAAAAATGATTACCAAGGCCCTAGTGTATAATGAGATATGCAAATTATTTTTTGTCACCCTTTGCAAAAGTGAGAAAAATGCATATGAAAATCGGGATAGCAATTAAGACGTTTTCCAAATATGTATTATTTTTTCGCATTGGCAGTTAATGTGCCAAAATCATAAAAACAAAAAATTATTACTAAGGCCCTTATGTATGAAAAACCATGCAAATTATTTTTTTTGTCACCTTTTGCAAAAGTAAAAAAACGCATAAGAAATTCGGGATAGCAATTAAAACGTTTCCGAAATATGTCATATTTTTTGATATTTGCAGTAAATGTGCCAAAATCATAAAAACACAAAATGATTACCAAGGCGCTAATGTATAATGAGAGATGCAAACTATTTTTGTCACCTTTTGCAAAAGTGAGAAAAATGCATATGAAAATCGGGATAGCAATTAAGACGTTTCCGAAATATGAATTATTTTTTGATAATTGCAGTAGATGTGCCAAAATTATAAAAACAAGAAATGATTACCATGGCCCTAGTGTATAATAAGATATGCAAATTATTCTTTGTCGCCCTTTGCAGAAGTGAGAAAAATGCATATGAAAATCGGGATAACAATTATTTTTTCGCATTTGCAGTTAATGTGCCAAATTCATAGAAACGAAAAATATCACTAAGGGCCTGACGCATAAAAGCTCATGCAAATAATTTTCTGTCACCCTTTGGAAATATAAAAAAATGCATTTGAACACCGGGATAGTTACTACCACGTTTTTCATTTCAACATTAATGATTCTGTGATACTTACTGTTAATGTAGTAAAATCACAAAACCAAAAATCATTACCAAGGCCCAAATTTATTTTTTGTCACCCTTTGCAAAAGTAAGAAAAAAAAAAGAATTTAAACATTGGGATAGCAGTTAAGAGGTTTTCCAAGAATGTATTTTTTTTTCAGTCAATGTGCCACATGAAAGGCAATGGGAAACCACCTTATTTTAACCTATCGTTGCGACTACTAAGCGACTTTGCCTTCAGTCAGTGAGTGAGTGATACAGATTATTTTTATTATGTTTTGGAAAAATGATGAATTTAAATAAATTTAATAAACATGTTGTGTATACAAAGAAACTACCCCAATCTCGTTATAAGAATATGTTTATTATAAAAATTTGCTATAAATTAGGTTTAAAGTGCAACTTATTTTTAGTGGCATAAATCTTGGTTACATAACATAAGAAGACTGTTTCTTATGCTGTACTGCATACTTGAACAATGCAACATAAAAATTATGAGAATCTAATTAATGTTAGTCACTCTAGTATAACAGTTAGTGGCTGGTCATATTCAAATATTAAACCTAGCATTTTTTCTCAAATATTATGTATTTGTATATAAAAGCGTCGCATAGATAAAGAACGTTTGGGCTTTGATATACCGCTTTTACGACGTTGATCCCAGAAAGTTTTACAGCTCTGTTTCTGTACCCTCCTTTTGTAAATTTCAAAGCTTTTACCTGACCTGTCAAACATATGTTTAGAAAAAATTGAAAAGTAACTGTAGCACATCATAATCAATCAATTATTATGCTGTGACTGTATATTAGATTTTAGCGCGTTAAAAAATCTGCAACTTGAAAAATAGGAATAGAATCATATTCAATTCATTCTAAAACTGTCCGAGTTGAGAGTTGTGAATGCTGTAGTATTATACACTAGGGCTTTGGTAATAGTTTTGTGATTTTATGATTTTAAATGTAAATATAAAAAAAGATTCCTGTTTAAAAAATTGCAAATGTCAAAAAATAATGCATATTGCGGAAACGTCTCAATTGCTATCCGGATCTGTTTATTTTTTTTTTTACTTTTGCAAAGGGTGACAAAAAATCATTTGCATATCTTATTATACACTAGAGCCTTGGAAGTCATTTTTGGTGTTTATGATTTTGACACATGCAAAAAAATAATACATATTTGGAAAACGTCTTAATTGCTATCCCGATTTTCATATGAATTTTTTTCACTTTTTCAAAAGGTGACAAAAAATAATTTGAATATCTTATTATACACTAAGACCTTGGCAATCATTTTTTTAAAAATATCCTGACGATATTATTATTAAATAAAGTCTTAAGTAACCTCATGCTTTTTGCGGTCCTAGTGTACATAAAATTCACTAAAACATGTAAATCTTTAAATAGAATTAATATTTTGAGCATTTGGCAACACCGCACAGGCGCATTAATTTTTACTTTTAATGTTCTCATGAAATAGGTCCAGCCAATAACGCATGTACATATTAATACCAGCATGTTAATAGCTGGACGTCCAGCTATTGCACGGTTGGTCCAGCTATTATACACTTGGTATACGAAATGGTCCAGCTACTTCCGCATAGGCATAAGTATATATATATATATATATATATATATATATATATATATATATATATATATATATATATATATATATATATATATATATATATATTTATATCTATATATGTATCACACCGATAACTCAAAAAATAATGGGCCGATTTTGATCAAATTTGGTGAAAAAATTCCTTTTACAAATGGCTTGGATAAGTTCGTTATCCAGGAAAATCTGCCTAGGTTTTCCCGGAAAATTTTGTGTTTTCTTTGGAAAAAAATTTATATCTACGGAATTAACAAAGTAAGGGCAACCAAATTTGGTACGCAGGTTTACATCCTTATGTATAAGTTACCTACCAACATTTAGCTATGTAAGTCAAAAGACAAAAAAGTTATAGGCATTTAAAGAAAAATAAATTGGGGTTTTCCTCAAAACGTCAAAGTCGCGATTTAAAATGTCAAAATTGGCAACATTTAGGCAAATAATCTAATACGGGCTATAGAAATAAAATGTCTCAAGAAGGATGTTTTACAAACCCTAAAGTCTTAGTTTCAACCGTCATTGTCCTTCATTTTACAAAAATATTTGCAGAAAATTCATTTCAAATAGACCGTTTCTCTGATGCTTGGCAGTAGCCTTAGCTGTAGAGTTTATCATTTAATGGTATATAATTTTTGTCGAATTTTCGTAAAAAATCAATAAAGCTCAATATATCCGTTATTATATAAGATATGAAGAAAATTTGTATATATTAATTATAGGGTGTCTTGAGCTACACCTTAAAATAATATTTCTACAATCACAGGGTGGCCCATAAGTCCTTGGTGATACAAATTTCCTTTTTTTTTTAATCAAACACGCCTTATGTTATTGCATTTTTGCATTTCCCATCGAAATATAATGCATGTTTGTAAGAAAAGAAATTCTGGACGCAGCAGGTGCGTTATGGTAGCGAATTTTGATCAAATGTTTCATATTTGAACAGCTCAATTTGCTATTAACCTATAAGGTTGACCAAGAAACGTGTTTTTTCGGGAACATTTTAAGTTAACTTTTGGAAATTTTTGTACATTTTCACACAATAAAGTTATTTTAATGGAACATGGCACATTGTTTTTACTATATAGGTTATACTGGTAACCAAATTCGATGCTTGATTTCTTAAAAAAACACACATATTTGTTATTAAAAAGATTTTTATGAAAATTCACTACCCTAACGCACTTGCTGCGTCCAGAATTTTGAGAACTTAATTTCTCAACTAATCTGTTATTAATGTGGTGTGCGCCGTTTTGGTAATTTCTGATTGATGTTAGTCGACCCTTTCCATTTTGTTCTTTTTCGTGATTTACCTTAACGTACTTGTTGTGTCCCGACTTTTTGGTAATTACTTAAAAGAATATCTTTATACTGGTTTATATATTGAAATCCACGCAGTTATTTATTCTTTTTAACACTTTTAAAGTTTTTCGAGTAGCTATTGAAATAATTTAACTGATCTTGTGGTTTTGTTATACCCAACAGCTTTTCTTTTTGTAGAACAAGTCATCCTTTGAAGAGCAACTGAATGTAACAAATGATGAGATTTCAGGATATGTCAAACAAGCTTACGATGCTATCTGGGCCATGGCTTTGACATTGAGAGAGTCACGTCTATCCCGTTGGATGAATCCGCTTACAGAATTCCACTACGGAAGGAAAGATATGGTCTGCGACTTTGTTAAGATAATGAGCGCCATGCACTTTACAGGACTTTCAGTAAGACTTCAATTTAAATCAATACGTAGCAACCACAATCGTTATACAATGCCGTCATAATGCATGACATAATAACTACACTAGGAGACTACTTCTCTAGCTTCACTATTGGTTTTCTTTTCTGTAAATGAAGGCCGTAGCCAGCGCGTCTATCTTTGTGTTAAATATTAAACCTCAACGTTTAGATGTTTTGAAGACGTCATCCGTCATTTTTAGTGAATTTTCTTAAAAAAAAATAATGAGGAGATCTCGAATTTGGAATTTTGAAAAAATTTCTTAAATTGAGCGCGAACTCGGCCCCCTAGAACACATATCCAGGATCAGTTTCAATTTATATATATATATATATATATATATATATATATATATATATATATATATATATAAACACAGATCTCCTTAAGTGTTTTCTTTCGAAAAAAATTTATATCTCCGGAAATAACAAAGTGAGAGCAAACAAATTTGGTTTTTTCTTTTTTTTTTAAATTTCGACAACACACCACGGGGGCTTACAGCCTAAATACTATCGTACCGTGGGTGCTGACAAGGAGGAAAGAGGCAACTTGTTAGTTCTGGACTTGAAGATTTGGAGGTTCGGAGGAGAAGGAAAAACATGTGCCGGCAAAAAATTCCATAACTTGGAAGTCCTCGGGACAAAAGAGCCGGAATAACAAGATGTTCTATGTCTGGAGACGTGGACAGTAAAAGGGTGCATTCGCTCTGTTCCCCTGGTAGATCTGTTGGGGGCAGCAGGTGGAGGAACTATGGAAGAAAGCTCCTCTGAGCAGTGCCCGTGCAGATATCTATAAAAGAGAGAGAGAGGTCATCAACGACACGTCGGTAGGCAAGGGATGGCAGCCTTTGGGTGAGTGTAGGGTCACCGATGAGACGTATAGCTCTCTTCTGAATGGAGTTCAGGATAGCGAGTGTAGAAGCGGCAGCGGCACCCCAGATGTGGGAGCAGTATTCGAGGTTTGGCCTTATTTGTGAAGTATATAAGGTATAGAGATTAGCTGGTGAAAAGTATTAGCGAGCCCGGAAGAGGAAGCGTAATTTCTTAGCAGCCGATTCTGCAATTGAAGTGACATGTTGGTGCCAATTAAGACCTCGATCCACAGAGATGCCAACAAGTGAAAAGGATTCATTACTTTGGATAACTTGGTTGTTCATTGTGATGGGTCTAGGGCTGGTGTATCTCTTATGAGTAAAACAGCAAGACTGAGTTTTGGTGGGGTTGAATTGTACAAGATTTCTACTTCCCCAGTCTAATGTTCTTTGGAGATCCACAGAGACACAACCCTCCATGAGTCTGCGATCCTCATCTAGTTGGGCTAGAGAGACATGCTTAGAATATTGTATATTTGAGTGGAGGGTGCTGTCGTCCGCGTAACTGTGAACTGGGTTGGATATACTAGAGAGGAGGTCATTGATGTGGAGAAGAAACAAAGTACGCGGATTTATATTATTATATGTAAGTTACCTGCCAAAACTCAGCTCTGTAAGCTAAAAGAAAAAAAGTTAGAGGCATTTTAAAAAAAGGGGTTTTTCTTAAAACGTCAAAGTCGCGATTTAAAACGTTAAAATTGGCAATTAGGCACAGAACTTGTAAGTAATACGGGCTTTAGAAATGTCGTAAGAAGAATGTTTTGGCAACCCTGAAGTCTTAGCTTAAACCGTCGTTGTACTTCATTTTACTGAAATATTTCCAGAAAATTCATTTCAAATAGACCGTTTCTCTGATGCTTTGGCAGTAGTCTTAGCTATAGAGATTATCGTTTAAAATAGTATATAATTTTTGTCGAATTTTCGTAAAAAATCAATAAAGCTTAATATATCCGTTATTATATACATCTTAAAAAATATTTCTACAATCACAGCATTGCCCATAAGTCGTTAGTGATACAAATTTTCTTCTTTTTTTAGTCGAACACGCCTTATGTTACTGCATTTTTGCATTTTCCATCGAAATATAATGCATGTTTGTAAATAAAGAAATTCTAAACGCAGCAAGTGCGTTATGCTAGCAAATTTTGATTAAATGCTTCAAATTTGAATAGCTTAATTTGCTACTAACATATAAGGTTGACCAAGAAACGAGTTTTTTCGGGAACACTTTAAGTTTACTTTCTGAAGTTTTTGTACATTTTCAAACAATAAAGTAATTTGATGAAACATGGCACATTTTTTTTACTATATAAGTTATACTGGTAACCAATTTGATGCCTGCTTTCTTAAAAGAGAACACAGGTATTTGCTATTAAAAGCATTTTTATGAAAATTCACTACAATAACGCACTTGCTGCGTCCAGACATTTTATCAATTTTATTTAGTATCATTTCACTTTACTGTTTGTCTGATTAGATTGTTGTTATCCCGAAGAATTTGTTAGCGAGTTTTTGTATAAAAAATAATTTAATAAACAGGAGATGAAAGCTTTTAAGACTTAATTCAATTTTAATAGCACATCTGGTTGCTTGTTCTTACCCTAACTTATTGAAACCGTTCCATATTTAATACAATCATAGACTTTTTCCGTGGCTTTACAAGTGCTTGTTTTAGTGAATTTTCTTTTAAAAAAAATCACTAATAAGGCGATCCCGACTTCTGAATATAGCAAAATTTCTTCAAATGAGCACGAACTAGGCCCCCTAGAACCAACATCCAGGGTCAGTTTAAATTATATATATATATATATATATATATATATATATATATATATATATATATATATATATATATATATATATATATATATATATATATATATATATACGTACCAATATTTGGACAAGAAAGTTATAGGCATTTAAAGAAAAAAAAAGGGGTTTTACTCAAAACGCCAAGACGCGATTTGAAACGTCAAAATTGTCAACATTTAAGCAAAGAACCTGAAAGAAATACGGATTATGTAAAGAGTGTCGCAAGAAAAGGGTTCTGCAAACCCTTAAGTTTCAGCTTCAACGACTATTGCCCATCATTTTACTAAAATATTTGCAGAAAATTCATTTCAAATGGACCCTTTCGCTGATGCTTTGGAGAAGTTTTAGTTAAGTTTATGGTTTAACAGTCTATAATTTTTAGCTAATTTTTGTAGAAAAAATTCGACTTTTCAATTCTAAAAAGATTTCTTCAAATGAGCCCAAACTAGGCCCCCTAGAATCCATATCCGAGTTTACTTTCTGTTTACATAGACACAGCGTGACGCATTTCTACGGTAAAGCTCAATATAATTGTTATAATGCAAGATACGAGAAAAAATTGTATACGTTACTTATAGGACCTCTTGAGCTACATCTTATAAAATTATTTTGACAATCACAGGGTGGCCCATAAATCGTTGCTGATACCTACAATTTTTTTTGAACATTCATTATTGCATTTTTGCATTTTTCATCGAAATATGATGTTTGTAAAAAAATCTAGACATAGTAAGTGCGTTTTGGTAGCGAATTTTCATTAAATGCTTCAAACTTTAATAACTAATTTGCTATTAGCCTAAGGGTAGCCGGCTGGGAAGCGAGTTTTCTCGAAAACATTTTAAGTTTATTTTCGGAAAATTTGTGTACATTTTCAAACAAGTTATTTTGATGAGGTATGGTACATTGTTTCTACTGTATACGTTATACCAGTTACCAAATTGATGCCTGCTTGCATATTTGCGATTAAAAACATTTTTATTTATTTTGTTTTTTGATTAACACATCATAACATAGCAACAGATCTTTATTTGTAGTTGTTACGTTTTTGCATTAATTCAATTTTCTTTTATCTGAGGATGCTGTCAAGCAGAAAATTCGGTCACAGAAATATTGGACAACAACTAAAACATCTAGAATTCAGACGGGCCACTTGCTCCAGTTAGCTTACGCGTGGGCTACGTCCTTCGTTTACAGAAAAGAAAACGAATAGTGAAGCTAGAGAAATAGTCTCTAAGTCTGTATTTAGTATGTAACAGTTTCACCAAGTTTGTAAAAAAATCTAGACATAGTAAGTGCGTTTTGGTAGCGAATTTTCATTAAATGCTTCAAACTTTAATAACTAATTTGCTATTAGCCTAAGGGTAGCCGGCTGGGAAGCGAGTTTTCTCGAAAACATTTTAAGTTTATTTTCGGAAAATTTGTGTACATTTTCAAACAAGTTATTTTGATGAAGTATGGTACATTGTTTCTACTGTATACGTTATACCAGTTACCAAATTGATGCCTGCTTGCATATTTGCGATTAAAAACATTTTTATTTATTTTGTTTTTTGATTAACACATCATAACATAGCAACAGATCTTTATTTGTAGTTGTTACGTTTTTGCATTAATTCAATTTTCTTTTATCTGAGGATGCTGTCAAGCAGCAAATTCGGTCACAGAAATATTGGACAACAACTAAAACATCTAGAATTCAGACGGGCCACTTGCTCCAGTTAGCTTACGCGTGGGCTACGTCCTTCGTTTACAGAAAAGAAAACGAATAGTGAAGCTAGAGAAATAGTCTCTAAGTCTGTATTTAGTATGTAACAGTTTCACCAAGTAAGGGCAATAACAATCTATGAATAATAACTACACCCAAGATAAAAAGATCACTTTTTTTTTAAATTTCAACAACACACCACGAGAGCTTACAGCCTAAATACTATCGTACCGTGGGTGTCGACAAGGAGGAAAGGGGCAACTTGTTAATTCTGGACTTGAAGCTTTGGGGGTTCGGAGGAGAAGGAAAAACATGTGCCGCCAAGGAGTTCCACACCTTGAAAGTCCTCGGGACAAAAGTGTGGGCATAACAAGATGTTCTATGTCTAGTGACCTGGACAGTAAAAGGGTGCATTCGCTCTGCTCCCCTGGTAGATCTGTGGAGGCAGCAGGTGGAGGAACTATGGAAGAAAGCTCCTCCGAGCAGTGTCCGTGCAGATATCTATAAAAGAGAGAGAGAGAGTTAACCAACGGCACGTCGGTGAAGAAGGGATGACAGCCTTTGGGTGAGGGTAGGGTCACCGATGAAGCGTATAGCTCTCTTCCGAATGGAGTCCAGAATAGCGAGTGTAGAAGCGGCAGCAGCACCCCAGATGTGGGAGCAGTATTCGAGGTTTGGTCTTATTTGTGAAGTATATAAGGTATAGAGATTATCTGGTGAAAAGTATTTGCGTGCCCGGAAGAGGAAACCTAATTTCTTAGCAGCCGCTTCTGCAATTGATGTGACATGTTGGTGCCAATTGAGATTTCGATCCACAGAAATGCCAGCAAGTGAAAAGGACTCATTACTTTGAATAACTTGGTTGTTTATTGTGATGGGTCTAGGGCTGGTGTATCTCTTATTAGAAAGAAAGCAATACTGAGATTTGGTGAAGTTGAATTGTAGAAGATTTCTACTTCCCCAGTCTAATATTTTTTGGAGATCCACAGAGACAGAACCCTCCATGAGTCTGCGATCCTCATCTAATTGGGCTAAGGAGACAGGCTTAGAATATTGTATATTTGAGTGGAGGATGCTGTCGTCCGTGTAACTGTGAACTGGGTTGGATGTGCTAGAGAGGAGGTCATTGATGTGGAGAAGAAACAAAGTAGGGGCTAAAGCTGAACCTTGAGGAATTCCTGACTTAATTGGATACAGTTTAGAGGAATGGCCATCCACAACAACAGAAATGCTCCTGTTGGAGAGGAAATTTGCTGTCCAGGTACAAAGTTTTGGTGGTAGGCTATAGGCCGGAAGTTTATTAAGCAGCGCTGCGTGCCAAACCTGGTCGAATGCTTTGGATATGTCTAGAGCAACAATCTGGGATTCACCGTGTAGTTCCATAGACTTGTTACAAGAATGGGTGACAAAGGAAAGGAGGTCGGCAGTTGATCTGCGCTGTCGGAATCCATACTGCCTGTTGTAGATTAGACTGTGTTTTTTAAGAAATTTTAGTAATTCGGTGTTTATATACTTTTCCATCATTTTAGAGACGACTGAAAGGGGAGAAATAGGTCTGTAGTTGCTAGGAAGCGCCTTGGATCCTTTCTTGGGGACGGGTTGTACTCGAGCGGTTTTCCAGTTACTAGGGAATATGCTTCTATTGTAAGATATCTGAAACAGACGAGTCAGGACAGGAGCAAGTTCTGGGGTGCATTTTTGAGAACAGTTGCTGCGATCTCGTCAAGGCCAGAGGCTTTCCTGGTATTAAGAGAAGAGAGCATATTTCGTACCTTTTTAGTTTATTTGTATTTATTTATTACCTAAATAGTCAATTTAAGGTAAAAGTTAAACAAAGTGCTCGGCTTTTCTACAAACATGCTTGCAGAACTGGTGTGAAATGGTAAAGTTTATCAAAGTCGATGATACAAGTATAGTCTTATATAAATTATAGCAGACTACTTATTCAGTTAAGAAGGAACTTAACAATCAGTGTATTAAGAATGTTTTCGAAGTTATTTCCTTATTAGTAAAGTTTACTTTTGAACACAAGTTCCTAGGAGCCGTTTTATATACAGATTCTAAGGAGTTCGCTGTTTGATCGCATTACTTCTTAAGGAATATAAACAGTTTCTTTTCATCTTTGATCTTGCAACTCGTTAGTAAATGCTGAAACAAAGTATATGGAAATGAATTTTTAGGTAAGAAGTAAGTTCGTTAATATTGCCTTGATTTTAAAGAAGGCTAGTTCATCATTTAATGCCAGGACAAAGTTCTTTGGAAGTCATATATCAGAAGCCACTATGGACTTCACAATCTAAAAAATGGCCTGGGGGAAGCAATTACGTATTTTTGAAAACGGTATGTGTGAGAAAAAGCTATATTTTGATAAGATAGAGTTTCGATCACTTATTAAGTATTTGTTTTTGGAATGATCATCAGGCAAATAATTTTTTTGATGTGGTAAAAGTCTTAGGTGATCAATGTCGTTCATATACTTCTACTAAAAATTGATTGCGAAATTTAAAAGAGGATAATCAAAGGTCCAACATGAGCTCTGCTCTGGAAGACCAATTTCTGTGGCCACTAAAGAAAATACTGATTCTCCACATCAAATGATATATTTGCTGAATTAGTTGCTTAAGCATATAGCTACTTTGCAAGAACAAGGCAAATACGTCTCTTTACTATTAGTTAAGGCATACTGTTGAATTAAAAGCAACGAATAACTGGATCAAATCTCCAACGATCCGCTGGAAAATGGGTGTTTGGTTGACCATAACTATCCATTTAGAGACGTTTACTGTTTGGTTAATTCCTACTTTAGAGATTTGTGGAGAGAGCAACGCAAAAAAGAACCAAAAAGTGCATGTTACAAGAGCATACAGCCAAATATACAAAACAAACAATGGTTTTATACAAATGTTTATAAAAAAGATTTCATCAAAATTATTTGTAGACTAAGATTCAATAATGGCCTGTTTCCAGCGCACCTTTATACAATAAAATTAAGAGATAACCCTCTTTGCGATTGCGGAGAATTGGAAAATCCAGATCATATGCTACTTAATCATGAATAAAAGTCTGGACGCAGCAAGTGCGTTATAGTGGTAAATTCTCATAAAAAAAATTTTTAATAGCAAATACGTATTTTTAAAATTAAAGTGGACATCAGATTTGATTACCATTATAACCGATATAGTAGAAATAATGTGCCATATTTAATCAAAATAACTGTAGTGTTTGAAAAAGTACAAATATTTTTATGGGTCTCCGCTATCTATTGGTAAAAACAACGTAAAATTTATGTGCTAAAACTGTGAAAAGTTGTACAACTGAAAACTCGAAAACAATGAACGCTCTGAAATATTTTTTCTACAAACATGCATTATCATTCTATGAGAAATGCAAAAATATATAAGGTGTGTTCGATGACGAACAAATTAACTTTGTTTTGCCAACGACTTACGGACCAGCTTGTGATTGTCAAAATAATTTTATAAGATGTAGTTCAAGACACCCTATAATTAACGTACACAATTTTTCTCGCACATGTTTAATAATGGATGCATTAAGCTTTATCGTAGAAATGCGTCACCCTGTATATATGTAAAAACTGAAACTAGCCCCGGATATGGGTTCTAGGGGGCTTAGTTCGCTCTTATTTGTAGAAATATTTTCAAAATCCAGAAGCAGCGGTCTCCTTGTTTTCGAATCTCTTCTACAAAAATTCGCTAAAATTATAGACTATTAAACCATGAACTCTATAACTAAAACTACTTCCTAAGCATCAGAAAAAGGGCCTATTTGAAATGAATTTATACAAACATTTTAGTAAAATGAAGGACAATGACGGTTGACGCTGAAACTGAAGGGTTTGTAAAACACACTTCTTGCGACATTTTTTCTACATAACCTGTATTCGTTTCAGGTTCTTCGCCTAAATGTTGCCGATGTTGACGTTTAAAATCGCAATTTTGACGTTTTATGAAGAAAAACTATTAGTCATTTTTTGTGGTATTTATTGGACCTTTTTACGCCAGATAACCTAAATTTTGTCTGTAGTATGCAATAGATAGTGTTATCATCATAAAATATTTTGCTTTTGTGCGTTTCTCTGATCATCAGTGGCACCTAAATTTTGTATATAAATGCCTATAACTTTTTTAATTTTACCCTAGGGATCTAAATTTTGGTATATAATATATCTTTTATAATATAAACCTGCTCCTCAAATTTGGTTGCCTTCGCGTTGTTATTTTCGAACAAACAATTTTTTCTCGAAGAAGACGCAAAATTTTCCAAGAAAAATGTACCCAAAACCAGTCGATTATTTTTTGAGGTATAGGTGTCATATATATATATATATATATATATATATATATATATATATATATATATATATATATATATATATATATATATATATATATATATATATATATATATATATATATATATATATATATATATATATATATATATATATACATGTACACATGTTAAAGTGGATACTGACCCCAGATATGTGTTTTAGGGGGCCTATAGTTCGCGGCTACTTGATGAAACATTTTCAAAATTCCAAAGTCGCGATCTCTCCGTTAGTGAAGTTAGTCTACCAAAATTCACCCACACAGACTCACTTTTTCATTGCTAAAATGTATAACTTAGACAACATAAAGTTTGCGTTTAACTTCCATAGTAGTTAGAAAAAAAGGAATAAAAATAAATATAATCTTCTTGTAGAATATGCTAAATCCTTAAGATTAAAATTAAAATTAAAATAAATGTACATGTAAATATATTAAGTATATGAAAAATATATAAAAAAGTTCGGGACGCAGCAAGTGCGTTATGGTAGTGAATTTTCACTAAATGCTTCACATTTGAATAACTCAATTTGCTATAAACTTAAAAAGTTGAATTTTGGTGTGTAGTAAGGTTTTCCTCAAGGCAACGTATTTACCAAATTTCATTAAAATAGGTTTGTAACTTTTTGAGATTTTTTTTCCAAAGACCATTTTTGCGGAAATCCTTTTCCGATATTCCTGGCTAACGCACTAATCCAAGCTATTAATGAAGGAAAGGTACTTGCCGAGTTCCATACAAATCGGTTAAATTACTTTCAGAGTTATCGGTTGAATACATACATGCATATATATATATATATATATATATATATATATATATATATATATATATATATATATATATATATATATATATATATATATATATATATATATATATATATATATATATATATATATATATATATATAATTTAAACCAACCCCGGATATGGGTCCTAGGGGTCCTAATGTGCGCTCATTTAAAACAATTTTTGCAAAGTCTCACCATCGATACCTCTATATTAGTGAATTTTTAAAATAAATATTGAAAAACAAGAAATAATATATTGTACATAAAAGAAAACAAATGAAAAAGGCAAGAAAGAGAAGAAGAAGAAAGTTGCAAAAAAGACGAACAAACTATATACAAACGACGATAAAAAAATATCGCGTTTAAAACACAGCTGGTAAAGTTCTTTAGTTTTCTAGGATATAAATGGAGTAGTTCTGCTAGATTTTGTGTACCAAGGTAAAACTGCCACAGAAACATACTATACTAAAATTTATAACTAAATTACATGAGAAAATTGTGAAAAGGAGCGGCGGAAAACTGGTAAAAGGTGTGCTCTTTTTGCAAGACCACGCCTCTGTTCACCTTTGTTGATTCCACTGTAAGCAGTTGATAAAATTGATTGACCACACGCCCTATTTTCCGGATGTGGCACCATTAGAATATTATTTATTTCCAGAATTTAAAAAACAATTGGAAAGTAAACTATTTTCGACAAACAATGAAGTCGGTTGGCTGCCGATGAGGGTTTGAAGACCAAAATAAGTTTTTTTAAGGGTTTAAAATTGCTTTATAAATGTTTTGTTAAATGTGTAAGTCTTAGAAGTGACCATGTTGAATAAAAAAATTACATTATAAAAAGTTGTTGATTTTTCTATTGTAGGCATAGTATTTTTCAGTAGCCCCACCCCGCATAAACAAAACAAATTTAATAGGTCTTATAATTTTTGTTGTATTTTTCGATATATTTTACAACATGTAGGTACTGCTAAAGACATGTAGCCTTTTTCTAGTTTTAAACTTATGCCATTAGGTATTCAGTCTACGAGGCAACACACATGCGTCTACAGGGTGATTCATAAGTGGTGACCAAAAATGAAACCCCATGTATTTTAGAGAGGGTATGTCATATAAAAATTTTTCCTATAATGCTTCATTAAAAAGATACAGGGTGTTGAAGTTGAATTTCAAAAAATAAAATTTCCCAATTTTTTAAAAAGTGGTACATATATTTTGCTGAAACTTCGCATGTGTAGGTTGTTATGGAAGGCGCGTATTCTACCATAGCAATTGAATCGGCTAATATAGCAGTGGCGCGCGTACCCACATGTCATTGGTTATCCCTCAAGAAAAAAACGGGTATACCATTGATTTTTTTTTATTTTTTATTTTTTGAATCTTACTTTTATTCGTGAACAAAATGACTCTCTTGATAATTTTCTGTACGACGCTTATTTTACGAGTAAGCAATGAATCAGGTAAGTGTTTTAGAGCACAGTTCATGATTTTTAACCAGTCGCTGTTTGGTAGAAAATCGCAATGATACACTTTTATACCTCCATTGGCCTGAATACACGCACGACATCTTTTTAATATGGAAAATTTAATGTCTTGATAATTTTTTGTACGACGATTATCTTTGTTATATTTTAGTAAGTAGTAGTCTGGTTTGCCAAAGTTGTCATTAGGTGTCACTTGACGTTTAGGTTAACAAGTTATTATTTTGGATAGGTGTAAGTGGTAAACTTTATAAAATTGCAAAATGTTCTACTCTTTTACTTTTTATAATGGAGTACACCTCAGAAGAGTATGCAGATATAATTTTTATCTACGGATATGCTGATGGAAATGCTCTAGCTGGTTGTCGGGAATATCAACGTAGGTTTCCCACTCGCCGTCAACCTACACCAAGGGTTTTTTCTCGATCGTTTTCAAGACTTCGGCAGTGCGGTATTGGACAACGTCCTGACGCTAGAGCTAATGGTAGAAGACAACATCAACTTGAAGACGAAGAGAGAGAGAGTGCTGGATGCAGTGATTAATCAACCTTCTGTAAGTACTCGGAGGATTGCCACGCAGTTACAATATTCTCAAAGCTTTTTTTGGATAACTTTACATCGAGAAGCCTTACATCCATATCATCGACAGAATGCTCATTGCCTTCTACCTGGAGATAATGTTCATCGACGAGTCTCTTGTGAATGGATGTTGGAAATGAACAATCAAAATATCTTATTCCCTAATCTAATCTTCTGGTCTGACGAATCAACATTTACAAGAAATGGTATTTATAATTCTCATAATGAGCATGTCTGGTCATTGGAAAATCCACATGCAACAAGGACTCGTACATAGCAGCATAGATTTTTCATTAATTTATGGTGTAGTAGTTTTAACGGCTCACTGTTCATGGAAGTCCTGCCACAACGTTTAAATGGATCTTTGTACTTAGCGTTCCTAGAAAACCGGGTAGAAAACATTCTAGATGACATTCCACTAGCAAGTTACATGGCTACATGAACATTATAATGAAAGATGGATTGGCAGAACTGGACCAATACATTGGCCTGCAAGATCGCCGGACTTAAACCCACTTGACTTCTATCTTTGGGGTGATTTTAAGCGACTGGTCTACAGTGAACAAATAAATAAACCAGAGCAGCTACAACAACTGATAAATAATGCCTTTCGTCATATTCAAGCAACAATGAATCCTCAAGACATTAAATTTTCCATATTAAAAAGATGCCGTGCGTGTATTCAGTCCAATGGAGGCATTTTTGAACATTTATTGTAATAAACAAATTACTATAAGCCTGATAAAAGTGTATCATTGCGATTTCCACCAAACAACGACTGGTTAAAAATCATGAACTGTGCTCTAAAACACTTACCTGATTCATTGCTTACTCGTAAAATAAGCGTCGTACAAAAAATTATCAAGTGAGTCATTTTGTTCAGGAATAGAAGTAAGATTTAAAAAAAAACAAAAAAAAACATCATTGGCTTACCCGTTTTTTTCTTGAGGGATAACCAATGACATGTGGGTAAGCGCGCCACTGCTGGATTGGTCGATTCAATTGTTATGGTAGAATACGCGCCTTACATAGCAGCCTACACATGCGAAGTTTCAGCAAAATATATGTGCTACTTATTAAAAAATTCGGAAATTTTATTTTTTGAAATTCAACTTCAACACCCTGTATCTTTTTAATGAAGCATTATAGGAAAAAAATTATAGGACATACCCTCTCTAAAATTATTCAAAGAATATGGGGTTTCATTTTTGGTCACCACTTATGAATCACCCTGTATTTTTGATGTGTTACGGTAAGTCGAAAATCGTTTTTGAGTTATTTATCAAAAATCCGTACAATTTTTCCCTTGTATATCTGATTTAGCCGTTAGGTAATTCATTATCAAAGAGTCTAAATAAGTTAGCTGGTCGAGATAATTTCCCACTGGTGCTCAGATACCTGGGCTGGGCTACTACTTTAATACACCCGGAGAGTTCAGCCAAATTTCTTGTTTAATTCATTATAATTTTCCTTCATCGGCTCTTTAGCTCAATGTTTGTATACGCATCCTCCAGATTTCAATATGGTAGTCAATAAATCAAAATAGATGATTAAATAGTTGGGACCGATTTAATA
This sequence comes from Tillus elongatus, assembly GCA_964006375.1. Taxonomy (NCBI): domain Eukaryota; kingdom Metazoa; phylum Arthropoda; class Insecta; order Coleoptera; family Cleridae; genus Tillus; species Tillus elongatus. The sequence goes on from OZ023267.1 coordinate 3,106,102, forward strand.
TAGCCAAAGAAAAAAATACTGGGGTATTGCAACTTTAATTACTTTATTAGTTAATTAAATAATTACTGATAATCCACTGACAGGACTCAAGATGATGGCAAAATGCTAAACACGTTTTCATCTCGTACGGACTTATGTTCAAGCTAATATAACATTTATTTTAACAATAATATAAAAGCCTAAACGTAGCAAGTGCGTTATGGTAGTGAATTTTCATACAAATAATCTATTAAATTCAAAAGTCGGGATCTCCCCATTAGTGATTTTTATCTACGAAAATTCACTAAAACAAAGCAATCAGCAGTAACTAAGTCCTTATCTGTATTTAATAGGGTTATTAATATATGTTATCGTCGCCAACCTCTTCCTCTTTTTGCAGGTGATCATTTATTAAAATTTGTTTCAGTGCCGTTTTAGTGAATTTTCATTAAGAAAATAAGGGTTGTTAGCGAGATGGTATTATTTACAATATAAAAGCCTATCTAGGTTACAAAAAAAAAACTGCAACAATATTAAAAATTACACTATAAGCTTATCTTTAATCTGGGTATAAAGAGCCCCATATATAATTGTATGCATTCATGTCCCCAAGGATTATTCTTGGTTGTGGTACTTGTTTTAGTGGTTCTATGAATTCGTTTTTGTCAAATTGTTTTACCGGAGGTAAATAGAGAGTAAATATATTTATTGAACTGCTTCCCATTATTGTTACAGCGACAGCCTCAACATTGGTTTATAATTTTTGAGTCGTAAGTTTTGTCGACTAGAATTGACACACCTCCACTGGCTATATTCTGGTTTTGCCTCAGCTTGTTATAAGCATGGTTATGTTTCAAGACTTTGTTGTTGTCATTTTTAAAGTTTGTTTCTTATCTGATCAGATAAGGTTAACATTGAATCAGAGACAAAAAAAGTAAAAAAGAATTCGGTCACCACGTCTTCCAATGTTACTTGTTGACGAGTCTGCTATCTAAACCGCCTGGCCATTATACCACGGAAATCAAACTGTAATAAAATATAGATACCAGATAATTGTCCTCGGTTATTTATTTGTAATATATAGGGTCTCTTTTAGATCCATTTTTGTAAATATTATAAACAAATGAAATTTAAATGTAGTATCTTCTAATATACATTTCTTGCAATATTTACCATTCAAAAACCGCATTAGTTATAGAAGCTGTGTTTAAACATTACTCATTTTTGACCTTTCAAATCTCCACTTTGATATTTACAGGAGAAAAATTATAAAAGTTCAAAGTAATTTTTCTCATACTTCTTGATTTTTTTGCGCGAATAAAAAGTAAACGTTATCTGTAACATTTAATCGATTTTGTTTAACGCCTACCATATTTTGGTCCCGCGTTTTTTCTAACTTCTAGTGGCAGCGATATTTTTCTTCATTAAATGTCGATAACTTTTTGTTCATGATGGAGATATAAATTTTGGTATATAGTTTACTTTTTACAATGTAAACCCGCTTACTAAATGTGTATCACAACACTTGTTTTAAATCAAACAGCTACAACTGTTAGAAGTCCATTTGTAATTAAACTGAAAAAATGTAGTTTTCTATTTAATCGCAATTTTATTAAGTACTTTGTCTGATATCTAATTAGATTTTGTTAAAATATTCAGAATTGGCATTGTTCAATCAAATTCACACAATAACATACATATTTTATATAAAAGTTTTTGCTTCAGATAAGGTTACTATGACGCCAAGAAATCTTCTCTTTTTAGTGAATTTTGATTTTAAAAAAATCACTAATAGAGAGGTATCGATGGTGAGACTTTGCAATCATTTTTTCAAATGAGCGTGAACTAGGACCCCTAGAACCCTTTTTTTTTAAATTTGGAATACACCTCTGTACTGAAAAAAAAATGTTAGTAAAATTTACTAGCTCATAATTTCAAAACCTTCAGTGTTGTATGGAGATTCTAAAATGGTATAAAACATTATCAACATCTCTAAAAGTAATTCACTGTCGACGATTGAAAGTAAATTTGGAAGTGAAATCAGAAAGCTAACAGATAAAAATAAACAGATTGTGACATTTACAAAAACTATTTTATTCATAACAGATGCTCAAATTTACGGCCATTCTGTCTTATATATAAACGGCATCGTCTTAGGAACGATCCTCTAAGCTTCTTAAACTGCTTAGTGAAATTTCTTTAGCTGCTGTTCTGATTCTTTGACATAGCCCCTCTTGATTTCTTATTGGTTTTTCATTAACTTTATCTTTTAAGCACCCCCAATAAAAAAGTATAGTGGATTCAGGTTCGGGGGGCGAGCTGGCCACAAGATAGGTCCTAGACGGCCAATCCACCTGCCCGGGTATGTCTTACTTCTAAGGCATGGTGGGCTAGGCATCCAACATTTTGAAGCCACATTGCCCTCCAAAGTTCTAATGGGGTGTCTACCAACAGTTTTGGCAAATTATTTTGTAAAAACGCCAAATATCTTTGGCCGTTTAACGTAGGAGGCAGTTCCACTGGCCCCAAAAGTGTTCCGTTAAAAATACCGGCTCAGAGGTTTATCTTAAATTGATGGGACCGATCCTCTCTGAACTCATGTGGATTTTCAATTTTCCAACTATGAAAGTTGTGAAAGTATTCCTCATTTTTACATGCTGACTCGTCACTCCATAAAACTTTATCGAGGAAATTGGGATCTTGTCTGATTTTTCTTAACATAATTTCGTAAAATCGCTTGCGCCTTACGTAGTCACGCGGTTCCAAAACTTGGACCCTCTGAATATGGCAAGGATGGTACCCATACCTTTTTATAATTCTATGAGTAGTAGACCTTGGGACACCAGTTCGTCTATGTACTTTCCGCGTCGAAGTACTAGGTTCTTCGATAACAGCATCCAAGACAGCATCCTCGTCTAAAGTTCGCGGTCATCCAGTTCGATCAACGCGATCGATGGCAGGCATTATACCAGCGCTGTAGGCGTTATGGGTTCTTATAAACATAACGTAATATGGATTTTGTCGGTCTGGGTAACGCTGCGCATATATATTTGCTGCTCGTCTGCCGTTGTAAGCTACACCACCTCTGAACGGGACGTATCGGGTCTCTCCATTAATGAGATGCATGTCCGCATACTCTTGATGGGTGTAACTCACTTGATTTTCAATTGTATCAAAAATCCAGAGTAAAACAAAGTCTGTTAGTGAATTAATTTACTAAGAAGTGAACGCGTGTGTAGCAAGTACAAATTAGTAATCGCACTGACACTGACAGAAGTAATTTTCATAAATGTCAAAATCTGTTCGTTTTTGTTTATTCGCTACCTGATATCACTTCCCAATTTACTTTCAATCTCCGACAGTGAATTACTTTTAGAGATATTAATAATGTTTTATACCATTTTAGAATCTTCATACAACAGGGAAGTTTTTGAAAATATGAGCCAGTAAATTATACTAATTTTTTTCAGTACGGAGGTTAATCCAAATTTAAAAAAATGGTGAAGGAAAGTCCGATTTTTCTTTTTTTCTTCTTCAGTATTTGTAAATAATAACACAAAATATTTCAGACTAAAGCGATAACGCCATTAATGAGGATTAACATGCACAAAAATTACATTCGGGAAATGTGTTTTCCGCATGTGGGGGAGGGGGGTGTGTGTCAAAATACCTTAAAATTTGACAATTATATATTTTTTTTTTCATAAAATTGCCAATATCTTGAAAACCGTAAACTTTTTGATAAGACCATATAGGGTTTTAGTGAATTTTCTTAAAAAAAATTCACTAATGAGGAGATCCCGACTTTAAAATTTTGAAAAATTTCTTCAAATGAGCGCTAATTAGGCCTCCCAGAACACATATCCGGGGTCAGTTTCAATTTTTATATGTTAATATATATATATATATATATATATATATATATATATATATATATATATATATATATATATATATATATATATATATATATATATATATATATATATATATATATATATATATATATATATATGCATCACACCGATAACTCAAAAAATAATGGGCCGATTTTGATTAAATTTGGTGCATTAATTCCTTTTGAAAATGGCTTGGATAAGTTCGTTAGCCAGGAAAATCTGCCCAGGTTTTCCCAGAAAATGTTGTGTTTTCTTTCGAAAAAAATTTATATCTCTATAATTAACAAAGTAAGCAAATTTGGTACGCTGGTTTATATCATTATATGTAAGTTACCTACCAAAATTTAGCTCTGTAGGTCAAAAGACAAAAAAGTTATAGGCATTTAAAGAAAAATAAATTGGGGTTTTCCTCGAAACGTCAAAGTTGCGATTTAAAACGTCAAAAATTGGCAAGATTTAGGCAAAGAACTTGAATCTAATACGGGCTATGGAAATCAAATGTCTCAAGAAGAATGTTTTACAAATCCTGAAGTCTTCGTTTCAACCATCATTGTCCTTCATTTTACTAAAATGTTTCCAGAAAATTTATATCAAATAGACCCTTTCTCTGATGCTTGGCAGTAGTCTTAGCTATAGAGTTTATTATGGTATATAATTTTTGTAGAATTTTCGTAAAAAATCAATGAAGCTCAATATAGCCGTTATTATACAAGGTAAAAAAATGTATATATTAATTATAGGGTGTCTTGAGCTACAATCACAGGCTTGCCCATAAGTCGTTGGTGATACATATTTTCTTTTTTTTTTTTTAATCAAACCCGCCTTATGTTATTGCATTTTTGCATTTTCCATCGAAATATAATGTATGTTTGTAAGAAAAGAAATTATGGACGCAACAAGTGCGGAATGGTAGCGAATTTTGATCAAATGCTTCATATTTGAATAGCTAAATTTGCCATTAACCTAGAAAGTTAATCAAGAAACGAGTTATCCTGGAACACTTTAAGTTTACTTTTGGAAATTTTTGTACAGTTTCACACAATAAAGCTATTTTTATGAAACGTGGCACATTGTTTTTACTATATAGGTTATACTGGTAACCAACATTGATGCCTGCTTTCTTCAAAAGAAAACACACATATCTGCAATTTAAAATATTTTTACGAAAATTCACTACCATAACGCACTTGCTGCGTCCAGAGTTTTATTTCAGAAAGGGTTTAAGCTAGCCTATCTTTGTGTGACGTTTGATTTGCGACTTTTGGGACATCCTATATATATATATATATATATATATATATATATATATATATATATATATATATATATATATATATATATATATATATATATATATATATATATATATGTGTGTGTGTGTGTGTGTGTGTGTGTGTATGTATCCAACCGATAAGTCTAAAAATATTTAACCGATCTCGATTAAGCTCGGCAAGTGCCTTTATTTTATTAATAACTTGGATAAGTTTGTTATTTTTCTTTAATGTCGGTCTATTTCCGCGACTATGGCCAATCATCGACGCCATGGAGCAGTTTCCTCTTACTATCCTGGAAATTTGTCGAATCCCGTCTTTTCTGTAGGCAGGATAGGGCTCCTTAGCGTGCCCAACATTCTATCGTGCACGGGATACAAATAACAATTCAAACTGATCCCTGATGTGGGTCTAGCGGACATAGTTCTCCGAAAATCCACTAAAAATTCGGCATGCAGCGTTTCTCTGCATCTAATAGTTCAACATCTGTAATACAGTAAATCAAACAAAGGGGTAGCTATGGGGGTCATCAGGATATTAAGTTTTTAATATCTGGTACGTGTCCAATAGCACATATAAGGTCGTCAACCCCGTTTCCGATATTTAATGAAAATCCATTTTAGTTTTATTTTACTCCTTCGTGGAGCGAACATGCACAAATACCGATTTAGGTGGAATATGCATTTCTAGCATTCATCCAGTTTTGCAGTTCTAGTGAGCTCTGCATATCACGGAGAATGAAATACGACACAATGCCAGCTATTTTACGTTTTATAATTGTTTCCACAAAAAACTAGGATATGAGGAAATTTGATTGTCCGGTTTCATGTCTTTAAGTAGGTTTTAACTAGCACTTTTACTTGTTATAGGCCGCAGGTAGGTGTTCTCGACTGTTATTGTGCCTTTTAGCGAAATTTCATTAATATAAATTCGCTAATAGAAAGGTCACAATAAAAAGCTTTTGAAAAAAATTATTTCTATGAGCGCAAAATATCTGGTTTGACTTAATAATGAGTGGCCAACTCAGATGCTAGTAGATAGAAAAAAATTGCTTTAATGAACTCAGAATCTCCTACTCACGCACTAATGAAATACTGTATATTTTTTTAGGGGCCTGTAAAATTCAGTGGAGCTGATCGAATGGGAAACTCAGTTATTCGGCAAATCCAAGGTAAGGCTTTTAGGAAGAATAACTTAAATTAAATTTAAAGTAAAATTATATCGGTGGAAGTCAACGATATATAAATTCTCTTAAAATCCCAATTAAATTACAAGCTGTTTTGTTTCTTCGCAAATATTGTCTGTATAATCTAATATCAAATCTAAACTAACAAAGGCCTTAATTAGTTTATGAAACGTTTCATTAGAACTACATATTTACCACCTTGGCAAATACAAATTAAATTTCTAATTAAAATTAAAGTGGCAAGTTTAATTTAATCTAGATGTTAAATTAGGGTTCTACAGGCAAAGTCTGTTCTGAGTACTCACTTTATAAAATTAACCTGACATAGCAAGACCGTAATCCCTTCAATTAATTGTGTATTATTATATGGTGAGATTATAATAGTCAGTATTTATATGTAACTTCTGAACGTCACGACGTCTGGGATAGACATATTTCTAAGGCAAAACATACAAGGCTATACTTCCCGATTGTATTTATTGATAAAGGCCCTACGCGTTTCGGCTCATATAACCTAAGCCATCTTCAGGGGCTTCCTGGAAAATTACAAAAGTGGTTGAGTCAGAAACAAAGTTTCTGGTAGGTTGGCAAGTATCCCATGACACAAGCGGTTACACAAGTCTAAACAGTCTTACAAGCAAAGTCTATATTAAAAGTAAAGTCAAAGCTAAAATACTCTGTAAACATTTACATTTGTAAAAACTAAAGCTAAAAAGTAAAAAATCTGAAAAATTAAAACCCCCCAAATGTTAAAGCTTGGTTAAAGCACCTCCATGCAGTAAAAACAACAATATAAATTATCAAGCAATTAGCCATAAAGAACGTTTATCTTATCAACATAGATGAGACAGTGATTAGGAGAAAAAGCCGTCAAATTCTAAGAGAAGAAAGTTCAGTCATCCCGGCATCTCAGGTCGACAATGTTTGCTGCTTTCCGTTGACATATTGTGGGCCTATTACTAATGCGTTCTCCAAAGTCTTGAAGAGAGACAATGAAAAATTTGCTTACAAGACGAAGAAAACCTTGAATTAAATGTTAGTTCACAATAAGGACGACATCTCCTCCCTAAAGAGGCCAGGAATTTATTGCCTTAGCTGTGGAGATTCTGATTGCAATACTGTCTACATTGGTAGAACTGGGAGAGCTCTAAACACCAGAATTTCCGAACATCTTAGAAGCAGAAACAATGCTGATAACGTCACTTCAGCTTTTGGTTGCGACCTCAGAGAAACCGGTCATAGTTTCGATGAAGAAAATACTGTTAAAATCATTCACCCATCCATTTTGGGAACTGAACGGTTCGTCCTTTAAAAGATGGAGATTTACAGATACACCTACAATTCCAACAGTACTGTGCTCAATGCTTCCAATACCAGTGTTATAAGCTTTCTGCCACTCTATATACATATCCTGTATTAGTGCGACCTAGAATGAAAAACCAAAGTATTCCCTGGAGCCAAGGAGCCCGGAAATGTTTCTTGCTATGTGCTTCTCAGAACAGTCCAACAAGTGTCAACGTCACTTGTCTGTCACTTGACAGTTTTAGTTTTCGGGGTTAGTCACAATAAGAGGTTAAAAGTATAGCATGTATGGTCACTTATATTTAGAACGCGAGTCGGAATCTCTACTATCTGCGTTAAACCAATCTTTTATATGTGTAAAGGGCTGTTTCTACATGGAATATAGGAGGGATTGAGTGATATTTGAAGCAGCACGCCAGGTGTTGCAACTATATTCCCACTGTGGACGTACACACAGTCTTAAGTTTCCGGAGAGGAAGGCAAAGGCTGAAAACGACTCATACTGTGGACGTATATATTGCCTCATTTAGTGTTGGAAGCTGCTATGGTGAAAATAACTTTTACCGCTCAGCACACTGTCTGTGTGTAAAAGAGAAGATTGTTAATCCATTTCGCGACTGGTCTGCTGACGCCAAATATACAAAGCTCATGTACAAGAGCATCTACAGGACCCCTGTCAAACACTTTAAGGAAATCAAAATAATGTGCCTCGCAGAATCGAAATCCTGAGTCCCAAATTGAAACAATGTAGCAGGTCGGTTGTGTTTGGTATGTTTGATAGGAAACCAGGTTGCCCCTGTGGAATGATGTCATGTAAAATTAAAAATCACGTAACCTATCGATCAGTCGTTCTAGTATTTTGCATATGATGCACACTAATGTGATAGGACTATGGTTTTTGGGATTTAACTTATCTCCAGATTTAAACATCGTAACCAGGAATGCCAGCAACCATATTTTTGGCTATATGTAGAATTTTAACAAATGCGTTATGGGAGCAGCGAGCTCATCGGATAATTATTTACAAAACATTCCCTGTATAAAACTTGTCCAAAAGTTTTAAGGGGATCCTATATAGTGTGTAATATTAAATATTATTAAATTTTTTATTTATAGCATAACAAAGTTATCTATGCCCGTATGAAGATTTTAGAAGAAACGATATAAGCTAATAGGGAGGTATAGTATAGGGAAAGTCAAGAGTACTTTCCAACTAATTTTAGCGTCTGATGATACCAATTAGGTCAACATTAATTGAAAAATGCCAGACACTACTTAACGCCACTCCTCTTAAAACTTTAACGTCAGTTTTCTTTAACTAATAATTATTTTATATAATTAAGTTTCCTTGTCGATATTTATTTATTAAACAGACTCTTAGGGTAATTACGTTAAACAAAAAGTTCGGGACGCAGCAATGCGTTATGATAGTGACTTTTTATTAAATTTTTCACAATTGAATATCTAAATTTACTATAAACTTAGAAAGTTCAATTTTGGTACCTATTAACGCCTTTTACAGGAAAATTAGTCCACAAAATGTCATTAAAATAGCTTTGTAACTTTCAGGCAAAAATTTTTGTCGAAAGAAAATTCAAAATTTAAGCAACTCAATTTTTTATAAACTTAGAAAGTTCAATTTTGGTATGTAGTAAGACATTTTTCAGGGCAACATTTACACCAAATTCTATTAAAATAGCTTTGTAATTTTCGGAGAAATATTTTTTTTCGAAAGATAACTCAAAATTTTTCGGGACAACCTTCTCCGATTTTCCTGGCTAACGAACTCAGCCAAGCCATATAAAAGAAACGCATTTTCTGAGTTTCATCAAAATCGAGTAATTCTTTCTCGTTTCCTAGCCGACGAACCTTAGGTTAATAGCAAATTGAGTTATTGAACGTTGAAGTATTTACTGAAAATTCGCTACGAAAACGCACCTACTGCGTCTTGAATTTTTTCACAAACATTTCGATGAAAAATGTAAATTGGCAAGAAATGTCGAAACAAAAATTGTAGGTAACACCAACGACTTATGAGCCCACCTGTAATTGTCAAAACATTTTTTTTATAGGATGCAGCTCAAGACACTCTATAAGTAACGTATACAATTTTTTCTCGTATCTTGCATAATAACAATTAAATTGAAATTGACCGTAGAAATGCGTCCCTCTGTATATATGTAAGCAGAAAGCAAACCCTGATATGGATTCTAGGGGGCCTAGTTCGCGTTCGTTTGGAGAATTTTTTTCTAAATTCAAAAGTCGGGGTCCCCTCATTAGTGAATTTTTTTAAAGAAAATTCACTAAAACAAGCACTTATGAAGCCACGGGAAAAGTCTACGACTGTATTAAATATGAAACGATTTGAATAAGTTAGGGCAAGAACAAACAACCAGATATGCTATTCAAATTGAATTAAGTTTTAAAAGTTTTCATCTTTTCTTTATAAAATTATTTTTTTTCAAAAACTCGCTAAAAAATTCATCGAAATAACGACAATTTGATCAGATAACTGTAAAGTGAAACGAGGTAAAAAAAAAAGTGAAGTCACTAACTAGGATTAGAACTCGTCATGTAGGACTCTACTATCGGATGTACTGGGCTTAGCTGACTCGGCTACGCTCGACATGGCAGACTACCAGGTATACCCAGTAGTACCTTAATTGTATAACGCCTTTTCTATTTACACAAAAAAATATTTACAATGGGTTTTTGCTCATATTTGAATGAAATGAAGGAAAATAACGACATAGACATAGATCTAGGAGATTGTTAGTCATTTCGTGTCGTATTTTTCACTCACGTTTGTACTCCTACCATAATTATCAATTTTGACCTTTTAACTTTGTTTCATCAGATTTAATTAATTAAAAATTAATTTACCTATGACTTTTTTGTCTTTTGACATAGATATCTTAATTTTGGTACATATGATACTATTTATGACAGAAATTATCATACCAAATTTGGTTGCCCTTACTTTGTTATTTTAGGATATAAATTTTTTTCGAAAGAAAACACAAATTTTTCCGGGAAAACTTGGGCCGATTTTCCTTGCTAACGAAGTTATCCAAGCATTTGCAAAAGGAAGGTATGTACCAAATTGGATTATAATCGGCCCCCATTATTTTTTGAGATATCGGTGTGATACATTTTTCAAAATTCAAACGTTGGGATCTCCTCATTAGTGCATTTTTTAAAGAAAATTCACTAAAAGGTGCGCTTGCTCTTCAACGTTAGAATTCTTTTAGTCAATCTTTTCACATAAGCTACACACTTATTCTTCAAAATCAACTGATTTTTGAAAGAAAATTCAAACTAAAATGAGGTTTCAACGAACATTATGAGATGTACCACAGAGTCGCTTTCTTGGTGCGTAACTAGGTCATAGTTATAATGTACACAAACATTTTACATTAATTCTTTTTTTTTTACAGGAAATACAATCGCAGATGTCGCCACTTTCGATTCAGACATGAAAAAATTAAATTTTTTCTGCGATACGTGTAAAAGGATCAAATGGAAAAACACTCAAGTACCAATTGCTCAGAGAAAACTCAAGATTCAGCCAATAGAAATACCGCCCTTACTTCTATACGTGGTGTCTATTGTATCGTTAGCAGGAATTTTGGTAGCACTTATATTTCTGTATTTTAATCTCCATTTCAGGAGAGTGAAGACAGTTAAAATGTCCAGTCCGAAATTAAACAATGTTGCCGTAATTGGTTGCGTATGTGTTTACTTGTCTGTGATTTTGTTAAGTATAGACATGGGCACGTTGACAATGGACCAACTGTCAACCCACCTATGCACGGTAAGCTCGCATATTTCATGACTTTTGTTGTTTCGCCCACGCATTCTTTCAGTGTTTGTGCTGTTTGTTGAAACAATCCAGATTACTACCTGAAAAAGCTTGTAACAAATTCCAGTTTCGTCACTATAATTTATTTTTCCTCTATTTATAAAACTGTGACCATTTCTGTTAATTAAATTTTATTAGCCGAACAGTATTAAAGAGACACCTCTATATATAAATTTAGTTAATTAAACAACACAATATGTAGATACTATAAGGTTTATTATAAAATTCTTTGGGTGATGAATAAAAGGCCTTTTCTTTCCAAACCAATACTTTATTCCTTGTCCCGACGCGTTTCGACCTTACCTAACAGGTCATCCTCAGGGGAATCTATAATTTATAAATTGGAAAATTTGTTGGCACTTATGATACCAAATAGATCAATCCTATAACAACAGATGAAGCGTGTTCCTTGGGCATTCAACTGTATAGTTTTTTAGCCATCTTGGCGCTTTTTTCATTTTTCATGTTTAAAACAACGGTAAAAACTCGCGTTGGTTTCAATTCCCATTCACTTGATTTTTCTCAGAAAGTTTCTTCTCGGCTGCATGGCTTGCTGATGTTTGTGCTGTCTGCTCTTACTCCGGTTGTTGTCTTCAGCTAGAACTTAAAATTTTTGGAGAATTTTTAAGCTTTTTAATATTAGACATATTGTAATTTTTGAAGATCTAGAGACAGATTATCCTTTTATTGTATTTTAATTGTTGACCTGTAGTTGTTTTCAATTTTATTGCATGTAGTAATTAGTGACCTTATACTTGTGTTCTTATAGCTTTTGTAGCTTGACATGTTAACTATTAACCTTTTTGACTTAGTGTTGGGGTTAGCTGTTGTTAACTCATTTTATCTTATATATTCCTGCGTTGTACCCTCGCAGAAGTAGCCTACCGGAAAACTCAGTTTTTCTGACAAGCCTTTTATAAATTATAGATTCCCCTGAGGATGACCTGTTAGGTAAGGTCGAAACGCGTCGGGACAAGGAATAAAGTATTTGTTTGGAAAGAAAAGGCCTTTTATTCATCACCCAAAGATGTCAACCCCAAACATTTTGACGTTTAGGAACAGTATTATAAAATTAACGTCATTAACGCTACACCACTTGCAAAAGTATTAACTTAACATATTGATGTCAAATCAATACTATCATCTTAATTTCGAAATGAATAAAGAAATAAATTTATGTTGCAGGCAAATATTCAGCAATTTTTTTGTTTTACTTGGCTAAACGCGAGAGTAAGGCATTGTCTCTTCATAAGTAAAAGTTCGTTGTACGATGCACCAGCCCATTGCATACCCAGCTCAAATGCGTTAACCGCATTTTTAACTGACACTTGTGGACCACTTGCGATGTCTTCGTCATCCCCTTTTTTAGCTTTATTATTGGAATACAAACTTGGTTGACAATTTCCTCCTCCCCAAAAAAATGATGGAACACACTTTGTTCTTCATCCGTTCCACGATACCAGATTTCCAAAGTTTCCAAACTAATCTGCATCTCGGTAGCAACGTGCTCTATGACATTTAAAGTAACACTGATTTGAGGAGAGACCTTCAGCTTCTTCATTGCCTTTGACTCGCGAGTGACCCGGCACCTAGATGAGGGTGACCTCATTCTGCCCAGCTAGGTTGCTTGTCTCGTCTCGGTATTCACTTACCAGGCTGAAATTTATCCGTAGGTTACTTAGGGCCTTAAGGGCTGCCTAGCTGTCTGTGGCTATGAGGATCCGATGGAAATACTGTGACGTACCCTCGGGCCTTGCAAATAAACGCCTGTCTCCGTCCCACGATCCCCGCCGGATCCGTCCGTGAATCAGACGAGCGTGTCCCGTAGTAGGCCCGGCGTCTCCCACCGCCATGCCTCGCGGTCGGGGATTTCCACTGTAAAATTGTTTTCCCTGCAGATTTGCGGGCTCTGACCTCATTTCGAGCATTGGCTCCTTCACGGTCTCCTGAATTTTGCAGTGGCCCCTGTAGCCTGGGTTGATCTTCAGTCTATCATTGCAGGCTAGTCTGTATGGTCCTAGCCTGGCCTTCCCCATGATAACCAAGTGTGTGTGTATGTGTGGGGGGGGGGTATTCAGTAAGACCTTCATGGCGGCTGTTGGGGTTGAAGTCATGACCCCTGTGATGCCTAGGCAAGCCATCCTTTGGATCTTGCCTAGTTTTTGTTTGGCGCTGGATTGTGTCACCTTAGGCCACCAGACCCATGCCGCGTATGTTCACGATGGTCTGACCACCCTTGTGTACAGCCAGTGGGCCATACTAGGTCTTAGTCCCAACGTTTCTTCATATAGCTGCTTAGTGACGGCTAGGGTCATATCTGCCTTGCGCAGTGTTTTTTCAACATGGTCTTTCCAGGTTAGCTTAGAGTCCAATACGACCCCAAAGTATTTTACCTTCCTGGCCATTTGGATGTTTCTACCGTATAAGTGAGAGTTCTGTAGCCCTCCCACTTTCTCCTCCTCGTAAATAATATGACGGTTGCTTTCTCGGGGCACACCTCGAGCCCTTGCGCAACCGTCAACCTTTCTACAACTTTCAATGCTGTCTGCATGCGCTCTCACACTGACTGTGTAACCTTTTCTCAGACTATGATGACAATGTCGTCCGCATAGCCCTGTTAACCCCTCCCGAGAGCCTCCCTAGCAGGCCGTCCACGACTAGGCACCAGAACAGGAGAGACGCTAGCCTGCGCACACACACCCGCGACCCCCCCCCCAGCAGGCTCCCTCCCGCGAGTGTAGTGAACACCGCCCTGTCCATGAGCATGGAACCGATCCACCTGCAGCAGGTCTCCTCTATTCCCGCTCCCTGACAGCTGCCGGTACCCATCCGAATGAGGTGTTACTGAAGGCCCCATATATGTCTAGGAAGGCCCCCAGAGCTACCTCCCTGTTCTCCAGCACATTTTTCAGTTTCAGCACCAATTGGTGCAGTGCTGTTTCTGTTGAGACTCCTGCTCTGTATGCGTATTGTCCGCGGTGTAGGGGATATGCTTCCAGTACACCGCCCCTAATGTGTTAGTCGAGCGGTTCTTCCATTGTTTTAAGCAAGAAGGCCATGAGACGTATTGGCCTCAGGACTTTGCCTGGTCTCTTGGATGCCTAGTTTTAGGAATAAATACAACCCTGTCCAGTCTACATGCCCTCGGAATATACCCCCGAGCTAGGCTGTCCCCCATAATGAGGGAAAGCGCCGGCGCCAGTATGTCTATACCCTGGTGAAGCATAATAGGCATTATTCCATAAAATCCCGGTGATTTGAATGGATTGAAGCTGTTAATGGCCCATCTAATTTTGCTCCAGGTAACAACCTCTTTAGCGACTGTCCAGTCTACTCTAGATGCGCGCCTGTATGGCGCCTCTATTTCTTAGTTTTCCCAGTCCGGAGGTGATTGGTTTATTATGTTGCAGCCGGGGAAGTGCGTCCGTAGTAAGACTTCCATTCCCCCGAGCTTGTAAAGCCTCCCCTAGATGTTTTAAGGGAGCCTATGTTGGTCTGAGTGCCTTGGACAGGGTCTTCTGTATTCGAGCACTCTTGGATGTACTCTCCACTTCCTCGCAGTGCCCCCTCCACGACTCCTTTCTGACGTCCCTCAGTCTTTTGTTATAGTTTGTTAGGGCATGTCTATATTCATCGCATGCTCTAGACCTTTTGGTCGTGTTGAACAGCTTACGAACCTGCGTCCTTCTTTGCCTGAGGTCCTCGTTCATCCACGGGACATTCCTGGTTTACGCCCTTCATTTTTAGGGGACAGTTGGCGTTCTATGCCCCGGTGATTGCGTCTCGCACTTGGGCTGTCGCGATCTCGAGATCTATTGAATTGTCTATGACACTACAATATGGCACAGTATGGTTCGCCTTACTACTGTGGATGTGTACGATAAAACTTCTGTCAATGGTGGTGTGTTTTTATGTCACCAGTATCTGCTATTCTCATTATGTGAGAATAGAGTGTTAGTTTGGGTGCTGATTTTTTCTTGCCACGGTCGTTTCATCAGGAATTTGCTATAGAGATACTCTCGTCTTAGTTTAAGAGGAGGCCAGAATTGATTCTGTGGGGGTTGATTTTATTAGCCCATGGACTAATCTTAAAGCTTTATATCGTATTCTGTCAATTTTGCTTAAGCGTGTTTCTGCGGCCTACCCTTAGAAAATTAAGCCGTAATCTATGATCGACCTAGTGTATGACCTATAAAATTTTATCGCTGTTTCGGGATCTGCACCATTTTTCTTTTTGCATGTATATTTTAAAATATTCAGACTCTTTTCCTCCTTGCTAATACAATGATTGGCGTGTTCCTTCCACAAAAATTTTTGATCGAATATTACACCTAAGTATTCGTAGCTTTTGCGGCATGGAATATTTTCTTCAGCAATCGTAAGTGGTGTTCTTGTAAAAAAAAACACTGAAAATTTATCCGCAGACACGGTAAAGTTGTTTGGAAACAAGGATGTCTTGATTTTATACATGTAATCAGCTTCTGTTAATTGAATTTAATGTTTTAGTACGATGTGATCTCTATCGACAAACTCTGCTAAACTATGAAACTAACCAAGTAATGCATCGTCAGCTCTAGGTAATACAGTTGTAGGGCTATCGTGAATCCCCAGACTGCCATATTATCAAACTCTTAATTAAAACAAAAAAAAAATATGATAAAGAAATGTTTAATTTGTCTTAACAACAAATACCACTTAACTAAGCGGCAGATGTGGCGTTAATGAATTGATAAATCACTGTTTTCCTCCCAGATATGTGCTTCCTTAATTCGTTATAATACTTTCCTGTTTCTTTTGCTGTTAATCATAAATATACACTACAATTTATCTTTCACACCCTATTTGTTTTGTTTGCTAGGCGCGCGTGTATCTCCTATCGGCAGGATTTTCCCTGGCATTTGGCTCTATATTCGCAAAGACTTACAGGGTCCACAGGATATTTACAATCTACGGCCCAGCAATAGTAAAGGATAAGTTACTGAAGGACAATCAGCTGATCGCGTTGATTTTGACACCTCTTGTTATTGATGCCATTGTCTTAACGCTATGGGTGACTACGGATCCTCTCCAACAGCAAATCTACAATCTGACGTCGCAGATTAGTTCCACGGACAGAGGGGTTGTTTATCAGCCCCAGGTGAGTTATTTGCTTTTGTTCACGCACGGTTTCTTATAGAACAGATACCGTTACAATAGAAAATAAATTTTAAATAAAACGTGTAGGCTATAAGTCTCTAAGATATCATGACCCATACTGTTGAGGCACAAAGTGTGTTTGTTCAATCGTTTTTCCGCGATTACAATCCAGGGTCAAATCAAAACAGTTAAAGGTTAAAAAAATTGATTGACGAAAGGTCGAAAATTGAGTCATTTTTCGACGTGATATCACAACATACCTCTCTTTTTCAGAACAACTTACGTATAAAAATTTATGCCACAGAATATAATCTTAATTGGCGGATCTTCATTTGGAATAATATCAACTAAACACATTTTAACTTCACTGTATAACATTTATTTAAAACTTTTTACATACATGGAATACTTGGTATATTGATGTACTTAAATTTAGTACTCTGTTGACAAGTATACAAGTATTCGTAACCATATAGGGTGGCTCACAAAATAATACCAACATTTTTATTTAAAATGGAACACCCTGTATCTTTTTGCGCTTTCTGAATTTACATCTAATTTTGGGGTCTAATTGTATATGAAGTTTTTTTTCCTATCTTCATTCACTACTGAATGAACGGTTGTTAAAAAGGATTTTCAAAAATTGTTAGTATTTCGACAACTACGAAACATATTTTTTAGCAAGTTTTCATTCAGAAAAATTCGCTAATAGAGAGGTCACGATGAAAAGCTTTTGAAAAAATTTCTTCCGATGAGCGCGAAGTCCCTAGAACCCAAAACCAAGGTCTGTTAAATTTTTTATATGGTTATATATATATATATATATATATATATATATATATATATATATATATATATATATATATATATATATATATATATATATATATATATATATATATATATATATATATGTGTGTGTGTGTGTGTGTGTGTGTGTGTGTGTGTGTGTGTGTGTGTGTGTGTGTGTGTGTGTGTATCCGAGCGATAACTGAAAAATACTAAACTGATCAATCAAACTAGGCAAAAATCTTGTCTGGGCTAAAACCGAGGTCGAGTTCGTTAATCAGCCTTTATGCTCAAGTTTTTCCGGTGGAAAATCGGGGAAAACTTTTTGAAAACGCTGTATTTTTGTAAGTATCAGAGTAATTGAAATGAGACTTTACATGTGGTTAAAAATAGTGATAATAAACCTATGTTGTAAATTTTAAGTAATTTGGTACAATATTTAGAGTTTTTCCCATATTAAAAATAAAAAATCCCAAAGACATGCGTTGAGACGACTTTGTAGTTAAAGTTATGGAAAATGACAAACGACATGAAATTAAAAATTCGCGAAGTGATTGTTATTTAACTGGGGGATTTAATCAATTATTAAAAGACTATATTTGTAGCTTTATGAATGGCCTCAAATACAGTTTTAGCGCAGCATAGATATATTATGGTGTCGCATAATATAGTAGAAATGTAAACAAAATCGAGCCAAGTCTACATAAAAATGATTCAAAAATAGTTTGTTTTATCTTTAAACTTAAACATAAGACATCATGTAAGACCGAAACAGGCGTGGGATATGTTTTAATGGTAATTCTACTAATTCTGCAATTAATTGTTACGTATACTTTGAATATAATACCCCGCACATGAAGCCGATCTAAAGTATCACGTAAATTAAACGTTAGTTGACGTGTGCCTAGATGTCGCAGGGGGCAGCGCGCTTGCCTCATAAGCAGAAGGTTACGCGATCGAATTCAACTCGATGAATGTATGTTTTTTTATGTTTAAATTTGACATTTGGATAAACAATAGGGCACAGATTTCATACGTTTTGGACAAGATCTCATTTTTGTTTAAAATGCCTATATAACTTTGTCAACTTTGAGTCAGAAAATTATAATTTTGTTATTGTTGATATCGAAAAAAACCGGTTTGATTGGGTTGACTAAAACGAAATCGTATTGGCCATTAGTAAGAAAAAATAATTGCTACGCTTATAATTTGGCAGATACTCCACTTTTATAAATAAGCTGATGAGTTTTCTGCACTGAAAACAAGAGCATCTCGTATACTATTACCATTTTTAACATACCACCTTTGCAAAACTGTATTTTCTGCGGTAGCTGCTTTGAAGACACAATAATAGATCTCAGCTTAATATAGAAAAAGTCTGGACGCAGCAAGTAGGTTATGGAAGTGAATTTTCAATGAAATGTTTTTAATAGCAAGTATGTCTCTTTAATACAAGGAGGCATCAATTTGGTTACCGGTATAACCTATATAGTAGAAACAATGTATTATATTTTCTCAAAATAACTTATTGTTTGAAAATGGATAAAACTTTTCTGAAAATAAGCTTAAAATATTTTCGAGAAAACTGGTTTCGTAGCGAAGGAACCCTAGGTTAATAGCAAATTGAGTTATGGAAATTTGAAGCATTTAATGAAAATTCGCCAGCAAAACGCACTGACTGCGTCTCGATTTTTTTATTAGAAACATGCATCGTATATCGATAAAAAATGCCGAAATGTAATGATATAAGAGATGTTCGAGAAAAAATTGTAAGTATCATCAACGATTTATGGGCCACCCTGTGCTTGTCAAAATAATTTTATAAGATGCAGCTCAAGACATCCTATAATTAACGTATTGAATTTTTTCTCGTATCTTGGATAATAACAATTATATTTAGCTTTATCGTAGAAATGCGTCACCCTGTATATATGTAAACATATACAAATCGAAACTAATCCTAGATATGGATCCTGGGGGTGGGGGGTGGTGGGTTGGAGGTCTGCGTGTGGGAGTATCATATCGGCGACAAAAATTTCAAATTTTTTCCCTTAAACGTCGTAAAAAGTATCAAAATATATAGAAAACATGATGGGAACGAGAAATTTTTTTGTCTGTCGGTCTGTATGTCTGTCTGTTTGTATCCACGATAACTTTAGAACGAATTAAGGTATCGTCTTCAAATTTGGTGTACAGTTAGCACTCGACAAACGAACGGTTCGGATTGTTTTTGGGTAAAATCGCTTTAGGGGTGGGGGATGAATGGGGTTTGATTTGGTGAAAATTGGCATTTTTCCGTTAAAACTCGAGTAATATAACATTTTAGGGTTTACTTTTTAGAACAATTTAAATTTCATCAAATATCTGCTATTCTGCGCCGAAATTAAATTAGCGGTTGAATGTGTGGGGGTGGAATATTGTTGACAAAATTCCGATTTTTTTTGCCCAAACGGCGCAGAAAGTCTCAAAACATATAGAAAACTGTATTCTGTTTTTGTCTGTCTGTCTGACGGTCAGTCGGCATGTACGTCTCTCTGTGAATAGGCGCAATAACTTTAGAAAGAATTGAGACATCTTCTTCAAATTTGTTATCCAGTTAGCACCCGACAAAGGAACGCTTCGAATTGTTTTTGGGTAGGACCGTTTCATGGGGTAGGGGATAAATAAGAAGTGAGTTGGTGAAAATTGATATTTTTTCAATAAAATCGAGTAGTATAGCGTTACAAAAGTTTATGGGCACAGGAATACAAATCTTTTTCTTTGTGGTCAAGTCTTGGGCCCTAAATTCATTATATAGGAATGTCTTTCTGAAGAGAATAAATTACCGCAGCTATGTGGAAGCTATGACTCAATTTGCAGCAATATTTTCCATTGTTATTCACAATAATTAGCAAGCGAGAACAATTCTATTCTGCTCACAGTTATTAGGGAAAGAAAACAAGCCCTTTCTATCTCCATTTGAAACATTGCATGAAAACCTGAAAAATAACTTTTTTATAACTAACCTAGAACAATATTTTCTACAGTTTTTTGCTGTTAGTCCTTTCACTTTGAAATTTAAATTCACAAAAGATCAATGTCCAGACACTGACGCCGCCTACATTGCCTGTTTTATCATACAATTAATTTAGAAACTGGGCCAAGCCGTAAAAGCCGAATAAAACCACTGTAAATTACGAAACACTTATGAAGAACCTTTTTTTAAGTTAAAACTCACATTAATTACTGAATTTGTGTGTCACAGATGAAAGTATGTCGCTCCCTTTCGTAACCTTTTTTTAAAGTTAAAACTCACATTAATTACTGAATTTGTTTGTCACAGATGAAAGTATGTCGCTCCCACAACACAACAGGTTGGTACATCGCCTTGTACGGCTACAAAGGCCTCATCTTAATCATGGGGGTGTACATGGCCTGGGAGACCCGTCACATCAAAGTGCCAGCCCTGAATGATTCCCAGTACATCGGCATTAGCGTCTATAGTGCCGTCTTCTCTGCAATTATCACGGTATTCTCAAGTCTGGCAAGCGAATACGTCACTCTCAGTTATTTAGCCGCAACAATCAGCATCTTAACATCGACCACAATTACTCTGTTCCTCTTGTTCCTGCCTAAACTTAGATCTGTCATAGGACAGGTCGATAGCGAGGACCTCATCATGCAGAGCATGGGGCTCAAGATTGAGTCTAACACCAGAAGGTTAGAGATTATTTCAACCTTGTTAATTAGAGACTGCAACTTAGTTGAGAATGTCTTAATTGAACTTACTAGGAAATATACAAGATGGCACTCAACTGTGGATATCGCATATTACTTAAGCGCGACAAGATACAGAGTTTTTAATGAACGCATTTAAAACAGCATGTTTAATTTATTTTTAACCCATTAACTAGAGCGTGAAGCAAATTTTTATCATATCAAATCTATTTATCATATTTCATATACATATATATATATATATATATATATATATATATATATATATATATATATATATATATATATATATATATATATATATATATATATATATATCATTATATTTATCATATTTATTTGGTCAACAATTGATTACATGACATGTAGGAAATATACAAAGAAGAAGGAAACCAAGAACTCGTTTAATATAGGAACCTGTAACGCAAGGAGCTTATTAAAAACAGGCAAACTGAAAGAAGCAAATAACATAATGGAAAAGTGTTCGGGACGCAGCAGATTAGATTAGATTAGATTTTATTGTGGGTGGGCTATTTCAGTCCCTCCACCGCGACCTTAGGTCTATTGTGGCTCACGTCTAATTATTTAGATTTCACCCATCAATTCCAGCTCCCTGAGGGAGTAGATCTTTTCTTGAGGGTGAAAGTTTGTTTGGCAGGTGTACTGCCATTTGAGTAAAGTCGCTTTCCCGTTTCGAAAGAGAGATAACCTCTCTCCGAGCTCGTTTGGACCCGACATCCGTCAGTGTTTGCTTCAAGGCGGTATCATGAAGTCCCGCTCTCGAGCAGCATCTAATCTCCAGTTGTAATCCACCCCTAGAGATCTCAGCTCCCCTCAGGCTCTTCCAAACCTGACACCTGACAGTGTTAAGACTCAAGGCAACATCCTATCGAGTCCCGCCCTCGAGAATCACCCCAGCGAGGCCGTCTGTCCGTTTCGTAGCATACAGTATGGGCTCCAAACTCCGGGTGTTTACCACTCATCAGAGATCAGAGCCCCCCGGGACACGACATACGCCAGGGCTCAATCCAGGGCGGTATCATCTGGAACCCCGCTCCCGAGTAACAACCAAGCGAGGTCAATTGTCTGTCTCTGAGGCCACAGTGGAGGCGCCAAACTCCGGGTGCATATCACTCCCCAGAGATGTCTGCCTCCCCCCAGCCTCACCTGCACCAGACCCCCGCCAGTGTTTCATTGACTCGAGGCGGTATCATAAAGTCCCGCCCTCGAGCAGCATCCAGGCGGGGTCGTTAGCCTGTATCGATGCTCACAGAGTAGGCCCAAGTCTCCAGGTGTAATCCACCCCTAGAGATCCCAGCCAGCTCCGGATTTGTCCAGGTCCAACACCTGCCAGCGTATGTTAAATTTCACCCAACAAATCGAGCTTCCGACAGGAGACGACACCTGTGAGGTGAAACTTTGTTTGACAGATGTACTGCCATCTGAGCGAAGTCGCTTGCCCGTCTCAAAGCTCAAAGAGAGATAACCTCACTTCGAGTTCGTCTGGACCAGACATCTGTCAGTGTTTGACTCGGTGCAATATCATGAAGTCCTGCATCCGAGCAGCATCCAAGTGGGGTCGTTTGTCCGTTTCGAAGCTCACAGAAGAGGCCTCAACCCTTAGTTTTATTCCACCCATAAAGATCTCAGCTTTCCTCCGGGTTCGTCTAGACCCGACACCCACCAGTGCTAGACTCAAGGCGACATCCCATCGAGCCCCGCTCCCGAGCATCGCACAAGCGAGGCCGTCCGTCCGTTCCGAAGCACACAGTGAGGGCCCCAAACTCCGGGTGTTTACCACTCAACAGAGCTGTCAACCCCCTCCGGGTCGTCTAGACACACGACACCCGCCAGCACTCTACCCAAGGCGGCACCCTTCCGGAACCCCGCTCTCGAGTAACAACCAGGCGCGGGAAACCATCCATTTCTAAGCCCAGAGTGGAGGCCTCAAAATCCGGGTGTACATCACTCCCTAGAGATTTTCGCCTCCCTCCAGGCCCACATGGACAAGACCCCCGCCAGTGTTTGATTCCAATTAGTCGCCTTTTACGACAGGCAGGAGTTACCTTAGACCTATTATTTTAGTTAGTCCCCGGACCCACAGGGGACGGGACGCAGCAAGTGCGTTATTGTAGTAAATTTTCATAAGAATAATATATTATAGTAATTTATTATATTATATATTAAAAGTTATAAAACATTATTTTATTTACTTAGAAACAGTAAAAAATAAGGTAAAGAAGGGTAAGTAAAAACATGACCTCTAACGTAAATATTTATACAAGTAATTTGGATACAAAACTCAGACAAAACAGTTGATAAATATACTCAACAAAAAATACACCAGAAACGGGAACATAAAAAAATGTCTGTGGTTCATGCATCTAGGGTGACTGTATGCATGCAGAAGGGGAAGAAGAACCCCGAGGAAGAAGATGGTTTCTACCCCCTCACCCAAAAACACGCGGGGTTCTTCTTCCCCTTGTGCATGTATAAAACTACCTTCAAAGCATAAAGCACAAGAAAAAATTCTTGCGAGCAACCCCCAAGAAACTTACTGGACCTGGGCGAATATGTATGTTGTGCGAGGTAGACGAGGTTTAAAGGAATGAATGCTGCAAAATATGAAAAACGCGTCTTCTCAAAGTCCGACTAAATGTTTTTTTTAGCATTTTCCGATCAGATTTCCTGTCCGCCCAGCAACCCTATTCATTCTTGGTTCCTTAACTTTCTTAGGAGTTGTTGCAACAAATTTGCCTTGTGGCTTGTGCATCCAATGGGGGTTCTCAGCATGTTTCCAAAAACAATTCCTCCTTTAGTAAACTGTAAATTTACCGAAACTACATTCCCCATTGTCGTCTATAATGTATTTTTCAGATAATATCGAATACAGCACTAAAGTAAATAAATTCACTTGATGTTTCACTCCTTTTTTATTTTTCTATTACATATATAAGCACAAGATAAGTAAGTATAATAAAGGGAGTCCCTTAATTAGCATTGGGGCTACACAAACTCAAAAGTAGAGAAGACATTTAGATCGTGTCTCTGTGCACAGAAAAATTAGTCAAATACATTTATAAAATCTAATAAAAAAACAACAGTTTTACGATATTATTTTAAATAAACCAATAGGAACACGTTTCGCGGTTATTTCGCAATTCGCGAGTGTATGAATCTAGCTTTTGTCCAAGACTACACTGAAATCCGGTCGACGTCGAAAGCAAGCACCTTGTAAATTAAGCGCGATAGGCTTGGACGGTTAACAAACGTAGGTATGTGTAATTTTAAGCGGGAGACTGTACCTATTTGAAACGTACAATATGAGAAATACAGAAATAAGTTTTAAAGTGCTATTTACAAAAAAAAAATTGACCAACTAACCAGCGAAATCATCGATAATAAAAATGATGGATCTAGTAGCTTATCTAACAGTATCGTTATCATTTTTTGAGTAGGTTTTGATATTTGCCAAGAACATTGTCGCATGCTAAAATTAGACGTGTATTTTTGCTGCAATTAGTATGCCGTACTGACGAGTTCCAATTAGAGCGAAACCAGTCTACGGTTCTAATTGTGGTGAGAATACATCTCGCCTTACATACTTTGTCCCAATATTGGGGAAGAAATAAGCCAGCGCTGACAATTTACTAAATTGTTAGTTGGCTGTATACCGTCTATATTTTTTAACATTCTGTGTTATCTGTAGCTGCCGTGACAACATACTACCTAGTTCCGCAACGAGATGGTGACACGTGTAAAAAACGTGTCTTACATCTCACTGAGTTTTGCCATAAATATTTTGACGTATTCACTATTTGCTGTTGCCTTTACTTGAAACCGTTCCGTACTAAATACACTATCTAGATATTTCTCTCGTTTCACAAGTGCTGGTTCTAGTTCTCTGCAACCGGTTGCGATGCCACAAAAGGCCAAACTGTTTTCAGATAAGGAAACAAGCACTTGTGATACTAGGGAAGAAGACTCTACACCTGTATTTGTTTTCATATATCCAAATTAACCAAACACTTAAGATTGTCCTTCTTATTACATAGTCATTGTTTAAAAACAGATAATAAAGTAAACCAGAATAAATAACCCTTAATTTTGCAGGTTTGTTGTGCCTGATCAGAAAGAACTCCTTTACAGACTAGAAGTCCAGAATAAAGTATACAAAGCTGAAATCAAAGCTCTCGATAAAGAAATAGCTAGACTGGAAGAATTGATTCTAAAATCCCCAGAATCATCAAAACCGTCTACTGAACCTTACACCGTATTGCAGTCAGAAGATTATTTACAAGTTGCTTTCCCAACTTCCTGCAGGGCTTCTTGGCCACACGATAAAGAACCCAAAATGAAACCGCCTCTGAAAGGTTTCAGCTCGGAAGACGAAATATCTCAACGAAACCTGGGAAAGCTGAATTTTTTAGGAAGAATTAGGAGGATTTTTGGAAGTAAACCATCACTGGTTATGGCCGATACAAGGAAAGAGGAGCAATTCTTTAGGGTCAGTTCTCACATCGAAAAACCGTATTCTACCCCAGAGTTTCGTAGCCCAAAACTTGACCACTATCGACATAACTTAAGAGCAAGCTCTGATGCAGCTGTAAATAAATAGAAATAAAGTGATTTATAAAACAGTAGGTAATATCTAACTTAGCATTATGGTATTTAATATTTTAGGATTGTTTAAAAAAGTTTACGTTATCCAATAATGTAAGGCTACATGTATTTCTGACCATTATCACTCTCATTAGAGGGCGGTAGTGCGCTTTACTAATCATAATCAAAAATACATTCAAAGTATTTCGGTTTAAGGTAGCCAGATAACGGTGTATCTCTAAGGCTGGCTACCATTACCTAAAATAATTTAGATGTATCTTTGGTTATTATATTATCAGAGAATGAATTCAACCTTTTCTTTCTTATGATGACATGTTCAAACTGACTTAAAACGTAGCAATTAAATTTCTTGTAAACATATGGCTTAGTTTAATAAACTAAAATGTGTAGCGCTTTGTATAATCATGTACTGGGCTATCAGAAATTAATATGGTCAAACATGGTTATAATTAAAAGAAATTAGAATTAAAGGCTTTTTCTACCAGACAATGTATTTATTGTTAACCCCTATTGTTAACTCTTAGCCCGAACAGCTGAGAAGTAGAAACAAACCTAGGCCTAAGATATATATGTCTCAGGGCTAGGGTTGAAAACACTGAGACCTTAGAGACGATCTCCGGAGAGATTTGGGGAGTAGGCAGATTGAGGCCCCGTAATCGAGCTACAAAAACCCAACCTACCGTTGTCCACTGCTCTAAGGAGTAGATAGATTGAGGCCTTGGAATTCATGTCCTTACATATTTCTTTACCTCTTGAAAATGGCTTCAAAACAGTAGCCGAAACATCGAGTTTATGGCTTTTACCATAGACAAAAAAAAATTGACATAAAAGAAGCATGTTTTTAATACTCACTGGTTTGTTAGTAAATGGAATTTGAAAACAAGGTGATCGTTTTTGTTTTCAACAAATTTCAAAAGCACTTTGCCGTAATATTTCCAAAGAATTTTGTAGTGAGAACGTTTTTGTTTTGTTTCTTTAACGTCGGCCTATTTCCGCGACTATGGCCAATCACCGACGCCAGAGAGCAGTTTCACCTCACTATCCTGAAAATTTTGCCGAATCCGTCTTTCTGTAAGGAGGGCAGGGATCTTTAACGTGCCCAACATCGCATGGACACAGGACCGACGGCTTTACGCCCCCTCCGAAGGGCGGAACGTGCAGACATTCAACTTGCTCAAATACAATGCCAGAACCTCGGTTGATGTTAATTTTACAGTTTGTACTGAAAAAGTGAAAGGAGTACCCCGGGATCGAACCCAGTAACCTTCGGTTCAAAGGCACACGTTCTTACCTCTGAACCACCAAGGTTCTGTGAAAACGATGTCAAAAATATTTATCAATGTAGGTTAATAAAATATATAATACTCAATAAAGCCGACGACATCTTTAAAGAGAATAATAGGAATATCTGTATACAGGTTTACTTAAAAGAAACGGGTACGCACAAATTAATTTTTATTTTTAATTCTGCATTTCCTTAGCTAATACTAGCATATAAAATGTGTTTTCTAAATAAAATATCAAGGCAATGTCGCCTTTTTGAAATGGAACAACCTGTATAGTATTGCATTTTTGGATTCATTGGAAAATGATAAGTATGGTTCATTATATGATGTCCTATACCTATCTTCAACTATTTACGAATTATTGAGAATTGAAAATTAGACATTTTCAATGAAAATAAAAATAAAATCCAATTGTCCCAGAGTTTTTAGTGAATTTTTTTAAAAATAAATCACTAATAAGGAGATTCAGACTTTTGAATTTTGAAAAAAATTCTTCTAATGAGCTCTAATTAGGCCCCCCAGAACACATATCCGGGGTCAGTTTCGATGTTTATATGTTTATATATATATATATATATATATATATATATATATATATATATATATATATATATATATATATATATATATATATATATATATATATATATATATATTATACCGTTATAGGTAAATTGTCTACCAAAATTTAGCTCTGTAGGTCAAAATACAAAAAAGGTATAGGCATTTAAAAAAAAAATTGGCGTTTTCCTCAAAACGTCAAAGCTGCGATTTAAAACGTCAAAATTGGCAACATTTAGGCAAAGAACTTGAATCTAATACGGGCTATGGAAATAGAATGTCTCAAGAAGAATGTTTTATAGACCCTGAAGTCTTAGTTTCAACCGTCATTGTCCTTTATTTTAGTAAAATATTTCCAGAAAATTCATTTAAAATAGACCCTTTCTCTGATGCTTGGCAGTAGCCTTAGCTATAGAGTTTATCGTTTAATGGTATATAACAACAATCAATGAATATAATTTTTGTCGAATTTTCGTAAAAAATTAATAAAGCTCAATATATCGGTTATTATACAAGATATGAAAAAAATGGTATACATTAATTATAGGGTGTCTTGAGCTACATCTTAAAAAAATATTTCTACAATCACAGGGTAGCCCATAACTCGTTGGTGATACAAATTTTCTTTTTTTTTTAATCAAACACTCCCTATGTTATTGCATTTTTGCATTTTCCATGGATATATAATGCATGTTTGTAAGAGAAGAAATTCTGGACACAGCAAGTGCGTTATGGTAGCGAATTTTGATCAAATGCTTCATATTTGAATAGCTTAATTTGCTATTAACCTAGAAGGTTGACCAAGAAACGAGTTTTTTCGGGAACACTTTGAGTTTACTTACGGAAATTTTTGTACATTTTCAAACAATAAAGTTATTTTGATGAAACATGGCACATTGTTTTTACTATATAGGTTATACTGGTAACCAAATTTGATGCCTGCTTTCTTAAAAAATACACATATTTGCTATTAAAAATATTTTTATGAAAATTCACTACCATAACGCACTTGCTGCGTCTTTTAAGTTAACCTGTTCACAGATTCACAATTGTGTTGGTAGAGTGTACTTGATATTGTAGTCTTAACTACTTCTACAATTATAGCTTCTATTACAGACAACAAAAGATGACATAAAAGCAGCCTATTTTTAATTCTGACTGGTTTGTTACTAAATAGAATTTGAAAATAAGGTCATCGTTTATGTTTTCTACAAGCTTCAGAAGCACTCTCTTGTAATATTGCCAAAGAATTTTGTAGCGAAAACGTTGTCAATAATATTTATCAATGTAGGTAAATAAAATATATGTATTACGTATGTACACTCAATAAAGCCGATGACATCTTTAAAGTGACCCTTTAGCCTCTTTTTGGACATCCCAAACGATTTAAAGAATACTTGAATATGTGTGTTTTGTTTCTTTAACGTCGGCCTATTTGCGCGACTATGGCCAATCACCGACGCCAGGGAGCAGTTTCACCTCACTATCCTGGACATTTTGCCGAAACCCTGTCTTTCTGTAAGGTAAGTGGGGATTTTTAACGTGCCCAACATCGTATGGACACGGGACCGACGGCTTTACGCCCCCATCCGAAGGGCGGAACGTGCAGACATTCAACTTGATCAAATACAATGCCAGAACCTCGGTTGATGTTAATTTTACAGTTTGTACTGAAAAAGTGAAAGGAGTACTCCGGGATCGAACCCAGTGCCCTTCGGTTCAGAGGCACACGTTCTTACCCCTGAACCACCAAGTTTCTACTTGAATATATATTCGTATAAGATGCAGTTATTGTATCAAGCACTTTTACCAGCAGACCACCGTGACTTCTTCCGTCCTGCAAGCGGTGAGTCGATAATTTAATAAATGACGACTTTCTAAATACCACAAACAACATTTAATTCTGGCAAAACGAGGTTTGAATTTTGGGGTAACTTCAATTTTTACGTATGCGAATACGAAGCACTGATGGTTCTCGTATTTTTGTTAAATATCCACTACAAGTCTAGAAAAGGGTTGTTTGGGTTGTTTTTTTCTCATAGAAAAATAATTTGCTTGCTGCTGTTAATTTCACCCTTAACGGTGATCGACACGAAAACATTTTAAACGATATCTAAATAAATAATTTACCAATGAAGAAATTCAGCATTGCTACTTTCGGCAGGACATTGCAACTGGACATATTTGAACAAACAAGTTGCGTTTCTACTAAGGTTGCCTTGTTTGACAATTATGGTTTATTTGCTGTGTTATTACTTATAAAATAGAATTGACGGACATTCTGTAAGACAAGCGGGAACGAAGAACTGTTAAAAAATGTGGCATCAAAACGCAAGAACTTTAGAATAATGTTTTTGATACCATGAGGAAACGCATAAATTTGTGCACTGAGCAAACCTAAAGACAAACCCGTTTGACGATTGACGGTTTCATGTGGACACAAATGAATCATTTTTTGAGGAGAATTAAGAATGAGATTTTACTAAGAAAATTCGCTAAAGTAGATCAATACAATATTTAGTTAGCTGTATCTTACAATAGTGTTTTGCATCTAGCCAATGGTTTAAATAATTCAAAATTAGATTTTCTGTATTAAAATGTCTGGAAAATCCAATTTATGTCAGCATCTCCTATTGAAGAGTCTGCGATTGCTAAGTTTCAATATACAAAGATCGTACATCTTTTATTCTTTGAGATTTATATAAATTTAATCTCTGTTTGAATTTGTCATTCATGAAAAGATCGACATTACAGAGATTTTCGAATTAAATTCCATTCGATGATTTAAATTCTTTTGATCCTTGATCTGGATGGGAGATTTCTCACTTTTGTTTAGCAATGTAAATAGAAATGTCCAGTGGCAAGTATTCAGACGACGTCCATTTAATGATTCCTTTCTGCAAATGTTTACATTAATTTTCATATTTAGTTGGGCATTAGGTGTCCAAATTAAACTTTACATTGCCAATTAAATATTTATAAAAAAGTCCCGAGGCTGCAAGTGCGCTTTGGTGGTGAATTTCCATAAAAATCTTTTCAATGACATTACGGCTTTTTCTTAATTAAATACATCAAATTTGGTTAACAGTATAACATATATAGTAAAAACAATGTGCCCGTTTTCATCAAAATATATTGTTTAAAAAGCACAAACATTTTTCGAAAATAAACGTGCAATATTCGTGAAAAAACTGGTCCGATTTACCTGAGCAACGAACATCTTCAAGCTCTACTATTCACACACTGTCCAAAGTATAATTATTCGCAAAAAAATTCACTAATGAGGAGATCGTCGCTTTTGAATATTGAAAAAAGTTTTTCACATGAGCGCAAACTAAGACCATTATGTCCTTCTTGCTAAAAACAGTGGAAAAACTGCTCGGCCGGCACATTAGGGGCGGTGTACTGGAAGCATATCCCCTACACTGCGGGCAATATGCATACAGAGCAGGATTCTCAACAGAAACAGCACTGCACCAACTGGTGCTGAAACTGGAGAATACGCTGGAGAACAAGGAGGTGGCGCTGGGGGCCTTCCTAGACATAGAGGGGACCTTTAGCAACACCTCGTTCGGATCGGTTCTGGCAGCTGCCCGGGAGCGTGGAATAGAGGAGACCTGCTGCAGGTGGATCGGTTCCATGCTCAGGGACAGGGCGGTGTTCACCTCACTCGCGGGAGGGACTCTGCTGGCGGGGGTCGCGGCGGGGTGTCCGCAGGGGAGCGTTCTGTCTCCCTTGCTCTGGTGTCTAGTCGTGGACGGCCTGCTGGGGAGGCTCTCGGGAGGGGGGTATGAGGTACAGGGCTATGCGGACGACATTGTCACCATAGTCCGAGAAACGGTCACACAGGCAGTGTGGGAGCGCATGCAGACTGCACTGAAAGTGGTGGAAGGGTGGACGGTTGATCAAGGGCTCGGAGTGAGCCCCGAGAAAGCAACCGTCGTGCCGTTTACGAGGAGGAGGAAGTGCGACAGCTACAGAACTCTCACTCTATACGGTAGGAGCATTCCAATGGCCAGGGAGGTAAAATATCTTGGGGTCATATTGGACTCTAAGCTAACCTGGAATGGTCACATTGGAAAAATACTGCGTAAGGCAGTCATCACCTTAGCCGTCACTAGGCGGCTATATGGAAAAACGTGGGGACTAAGACCTAGTATGGCCCACTGGCTGGGCAGAATGAGGTGACCCTCATCTGGGTGCCGGATCACTCGGGGGTCGAAGGCAATGAAGAAGCTGACAGTCTCGCGAAGAGAGGGTCAGCAGAACCATTTATGGGACCAGAACCAGCTCTGGGAGTGTCAAAGAGCACTGCCAGGGGAGCCATTAAGTCAGAAACCAACACAAGGTGTACTGGGCGGACTGTTCAGGGCTCAGACATGGGAAGTCAATAATTGACGGACCCAGTTCAAAGAGAACTGTGGAGTTGCTAAATCTTAGCAGAGGACAGCTCAGAAACACAACAGGTCTCTTGACGGGACACATGGCCGTCAAGAAACACCTGCATAAAATGGGGTGGTTCGAAGGGGACCTCGCATGCAGACTCTGCGGCGAGGGGGAGGAATCAGCCCAGCACATATTGTGCGAGTGTAAAGCTCTGGACCGCAAAAGACAACTGATCTACGGTCAGTCTAGACCGGAGACAGAGCAATATAAAACTTCACCCTACCAATCGCCGTGCAGACTAGTTCAAGGCACAGTGAGTTTGGAACGGGTGGAGTAAGACTAAGGGTATGCAAATCAACCAAAGGTTGCAGTGCTATCGGGGCGGCAAGGCCGCGGACGAGCCCTGAGGGAACAAAAAAAAGACCCTTAGAACCCATATTCGGGGTCTGTTTAAATTTTCATATGTTTTTATATATATATATATATATATATATATATATATATATATATATATATATATATATATATATATATATATATATATATATCTTTTGGAATACAGTACACACATTTAAATAAAACTTAATAAAAGCCATACAAATAGACAAATTAGCAAGCCACAATATTAAAAACAGGAAACCGATACACACGATACAGTTCGAAAACACAACCAATCAGGAAATAGTAAACCGATCAATAGAAGCTCAACACGCAGACGTCACGTACAATTTCAGACATAGACCACACAGAAGCTATCAAGGTCAGTAGCGTGCTGACGATGAACCAGGACGGTTCGAAACTACAGTCAACGTATACAAATATGAACTTACAAAAAGTACAGAAAAGAAATAAAGTATATATATATATATATATATATATATATATATATATATATATATATATATATATATATATATATATATATATATATATATATATATATATATATATATATATACATATATTTATATATATATATATATATATATATATATATATATATATATATATATATATATATATATACAGGGTGCTTCATTGAACATTAGCTAAGGGGTGATATCTGGCACAAAAATAAAGCGATTGGGCTCAACGTGCCTTAGTAAAATGTTACTCGTCTTCGGTTTACAGGGTGTTTAAATAATTTTTCTTAAAGTTATTTTTTCAAATATCTTGAAAGTGGTTTAACATATCATTATGAAATGTGGCATGGTATTATTAGACATCATGAGTAGAAGACGACGACGGTATCAATATGACTACTGCGCAACCGACAGCAACACTGGTTTATTAAGATGGTTATAATTTTTTGTCCAGCCTGTATACCCATTTTCAAACAAAAATAAAATAAAATCTCGGGACGCAGCAAGTGCGTTATGGTAGTGAATTTTCATAAAAATGTTTTTATTGCAAATATGTGTGTTTTCTTTTTAAGAAAGCAGACATCAATTTTGGTTACCAGTATAACCTATATAGAAAAAGCAGGCATCAAATTTGATTACCAGTATAACATATATAGTAAAAATAATGTGCCATGTTTCATCAAAATAACTTGATTGTTTGAAAACGTACAGAAATTTCCAAAAGTAAACCAAAAGTGTTACTGAAAAAATCCGTTTCCTGGTCAACCTTATAGGTTAATAGCAAATTGAGCTTTTCAAATATGAAGCATTTAATCAAAATTCGCAACCACAACGCACTTGCTGCCTCCAGAATTTCTTAACTTACAAACATGCATTATATTTCGATGGAAAATGCAAAAAAATAAGGCGTTTTCGACAAAAAAAATTTTATTTGTATCACCAACGACTTATGGGCCACCCTGTGATTGTCGCAATAATTTTTTAAGATGTAGCTCAAAACACCGTATAATTAATGTATACAATATTTTTTCATATCTTGTATAATAACGAATATATTGAGCTTTATTGATTTTTTACGAAAATTCGACAAAAATTATATACCATTAAACAATAAACTCTATAGCTAAGGCTACTGCCAAGCATCAGATAAAGGGTCTATTAGAAATGAATTTTCTGGAAATATTTTAGTAAAATGAAGGACAATGACGGTTGAAACTAAGAGTTCGGTGTATGTAAAACATTCTTCTTGAGACATTTTCTTTCCATAGATCGTATTAGATTCAAGTTATTTGCCTAAATGTTGCGAATTTTGACGTTTTCAATTGTCACTTTGACGTTTTGAGGAAACCCCCAATTTATTTTTCTTTAAATGCCCATAACTTTTTTGTCTTTTGACCTACAGAGCTAAATTTTGGTAGGTGGCACACCTATAACGATATAAACCAGCTTACCAAATTTGGTTGCCCTTACTTTGTTAATTTTGGAGATATAAATATTTTGCGAAAGAAAACACAAATTTTTCCGGGAAAACCTCGGGGGATTTTCCTGGCTAACAAAATTATCCAAGCGACTTGCGAAAGGAATGTACTCACCAATTTTGACGTTTAAAATCGCAATTTTGACGTTTTGAGGAAAATCCAAATTTATTTTTTTTGAATGCCTGTAACTTTTTTACCCTTTAACCTACGGAGCTAAATTTTGGTAGGTAACTTGCCTATAATGAAATAAATCCGTATATGAAATTTGGTTGCCCTTACTTTGTTAATTCCGGAGATATAAATTTTTTTCGAAAGAAAACACAAAATTTTCCGGGAAAACCTGGACCGATTCTCCTGGCTAACGAACTTATCCAAGCCATTTGCAAAAGGAATTTATTCACCAAATTTAATCAAAATCGGCCCATTATTTTTTGAGTTATCGGTGTGATACATATATATATATATATATATATATATATATATATATATATATATATATATATATATATATATATATATATATATATATATATATATATATATATATATATATATATAAACATATAAAAATTTAAACCGACCCCGGATATGTGTTCTGGGGGGCCTAATTAGCGCTCATTTGAAGAAATTTTTTCAAAATTCAAAAGTCGGGATCTCCTCATTAGTGAATTTTTTTAAAGAAAATTCACTAAAAAGCCCATTTAGTTTCACACAAAAAAGATATACTTCTCTGAAGTCTAAAAAGTTGCCCGTTTTCAAAATAAACGTACTTTTTCAATGAAACTAAAAAATCTGCATTTAATTTGTTGCTAAAACGTTATGGTAGCAACTAAGAACTTGTTTACAATTTTATTTACTGATGAAGCCTCATGAGGTATGTTCAATTTTCGGAATAGCCATACCTGTGCGATTGAGAATCCTCATGTTATCCGCGAACATCATTTTCAACATTAATTTTTAATAAACATTTGGTGTGGCATTGTTAGAAATTGTATTGTGGGACAATTTGAATTGCCACCGAGACTTAACGGAGCAATGTATCTCTTCTTATTGAGAGATAATTTACCGATCATTTTAGAAGATGTACTTTTAACTTTAAGGGTGACTCTTGGTTCATTCATGATGGAAATCTAGCACATTGCATCCGAGATGTGCGAAATTATTTAGATGACATTTACCCTTAAATGTGGATTGGTAGAGGTAGTGTGCACCTATTGCCAGCGCGTACTCCCGACTTAAATCCGATAGAGTTTTACTTTTGGGATTATTAAAGGTGCTGGTTTACAAGATCAAATAAATAACCGTCAGCAATTATAAGAAAGGATCATACAGGGTTTTAATGATATTAGAGCTCAACAAAATTCATTTTTTAAAGTAAGAGATATTTCTCATTTTATTAAAATATTTCCAAACAATTCATTTCAGATAGACTCTTTTTCTGATACTTGGGCAATATTTTTCGCTGTCGAGTTTATTATTTAATGGTATAAAATTGTTGGGGAATTTTCGTAATAAATCAATAAAGCTGAATATACCCATTATTTATACAACCTACGAAAAAAATTGTATACAATAATTATAGGGCGTCTTGAGCTACATTTAAAAAAAGGCCACACTTTTTTAATAAAAATTCACTAAAAATGAAGGGCTCGCCTATTTTTTCCCCGAAAATGTATTATAAAAAACCTACTTACTAAACTAACTAAACTTAATAATTATTAACTATACTTACCTAGTGTTCCTCTAGTAACTTATAGGTTATAGTAGTTAAAAAGTCCCTTAGAAAGTTATTCTTTAAATTTAAAATATTATCCACTGAATTAATCACAGTATCACAATTAATTTGTCCACTTATTAAGCAACTTGAAGTAGTAGCCATAATAATAATAATTTTTTTGTTAGAACATGTAAACAACAACGAAATGATCTAATTAAAATCAATGCGATGCGCAGCATTACACGAAAATTACTAAACACATGCTAGACACAGACACGCTCTGCCAAATCTCCACTGCAAACTGCAAGTGTGGAATTTGAGAGCGCACACCAGATTGCTTATTCGGTCGTTTTCGACGACGATACTCGATCATTTCGCATTGAAGTATCGCATATCCTTAAGAGCGCCGAAAAATACACACCGCCGGCGACTGATGTATATATGGATATTTGGATATGGATGTATATAACGATAACGTCTGGAACCAACCATTAACACTATACTTATTCTGATGCTGTATTAATGGCTGCCGACTCTGCGATCCTCTATCCTCGATATACTAATTTTGTTTGTTGAATGCAGGAGGTAAAAAAGCAAATAAAAATTTATTAAAATATAGCATAGCAAATTTTTTTTCCACGTCAGGGGCCGGGCGTGCGCACGGGCGCACCTATTGAGGAGCCGCCGCTGTAATATGTATGATGCAATTATTGTATCAAGCACTTTTACCAGCAGACCACCGTGACTTCTTTTGTCCTGCAAGCGGTTTACTTTTCCAACCGTGTTTCTCTTAAGTTCATCTGTATGCAGATATTCATATTATTCCAAACTTTTCACCATCTTGTATATATATATATATATATATATATATATATATATATATATATATATATATATATATATATATATATATATATATATATAGGGGAAAGGTCCCTAATTTGGACCGGATCTTAAATTGGACCATCACTTTCATATGAATATTAATTGTGCCAGGCGGCCTCTGTTGGCTGGTACTTGCAGCTAATACGTGGTTTAGTCGCAGCACGGAACGAGAGATCTGTACAGTTCGTGTAACTTGTGTGTAACACATGTGTTATGTTTTTGTGCTGTCTGATACAATTTTGCTGTTATCTTCTGTAAGCTATAACTTTTTCACTGGTGAGTAACTTTTTCTTTTTCATAGGTGTACATTTCAAGCAAGTTTTTATCTGTTATATCGTTCAAGAATTTATTTGTTTTTCACAACAAACCCCTTTTAAAAGAGAAGTTTTCAAAGTAAGGTTATAGTTTCCTAAATTGAACCACCTACTAGTTCCTAAGTTGGACCGGTCCAAATTAAGCAACTCACTTTTTTCTAGGTGAATATGTCACAACGTGGGAAATACGGGAAATGGGTGGAGGAAAATATGAGGGAAGCCTTAATAGCCCACCAAAGTGGTGTTATGGGTTTAAATGAAATAGCCAGAAAGTATCAAATACCAAAGGCAACTTTAAAACGCAGAATTGACAATAAGAACAAAAATGCTCATGGAAGTGAGAAAAAATTTGGACGTGCCGCAGATATTCCACCAGAAATAGAGGAAGACATAGTAAACCATGTACTACAGCTTGAAAGAAGTCTGTTTGGAATCACTCGTAGTGATTTGAGAAAACTCGCATATGATGTCGCAGAAGCAAATGGAATTCCTCATAGGTTCAAGAATGGACAAGCCGGCAAGAAGTGGTACTATTGTTTCATGTCTCGACACAAAGAGCTATCGCTCCGCCAACCGGAGGCAACTTCATCGGCGAGGGCTTTAGGGTTCAGCAAAGAAAAAGTTGAAGCTTTCTTTGATTGCCTCACTGCTCTTTACGATGAACATAACTTCAGTCCATCTGAGATCTATAATGTTGATGAGACCGGTCTTTCTACAGTCCAGAGACCACAAAAAATAATTGGACAGAAGGGTAAGCATCAAATAGGATCCCTTACAAGCGGGGAGCGTGGAGTAAATACGACCTGTGTTTGCTGCATTAATGCTGCTGGTATGTACGTCCCTCCGATGCTTATATTTAAGCGCATTAGATTCAAAGATGAACTCAAAGAAGGTGCACCTCCAGAAACAGAATTTGCTTGCTCAGAATCGGGCTGGATAACAAGTGAGTTATTCGTAAAATGGCTAAGGCATTTCATTAATTTTGCGAAGCCATCTAAAGATAAGAAGGTACTTTTAATAATGGATGGTCATACCACCCATACAAAAAATCTAGAAGCCATAACGTTAGCCAGGGAAAGTGGAATAATCATGTTGTCGCTACCAGCACACACCACCCACAGGTTGCAACCCTGTGACGTCTCATTCTTCAAGCCCCTTAGTTCGTATTACAACTAAGCAGCTGATAAATGGCTTCGTACGCACCCTAACCAAAATATTACGCAGTTTCAGGTGTCAAAATTACTTGGAGAAGCCTATGCCAAAGCTGCTTCAGTAGGAAACGCTGTAAGCGGTTTTGCGAAATGCGGCATATGGCCTTTAGATAGAAATGTGTTTGATGATAGTGAATTTGTTTGTCTTCCCAATGTGAATATGGATCCAACGAATGCGTCAGAGGACACCTCTTCAGCAAACGAAGTGACCCATCGTGCTCTCATTAACATCAACAATGTAACCCAACATGCATCCACATCTACAGACACTTCGGTAGGAGGAACATTAGAGGCAGAATGCTCCACGTCTTCTCTCCAAAAAAGAAAATCTGTGTCTGAGATATCTCCCCTGCCAATCTTAAAGCGAAAATCGCGCACACCTGCTTCTAGTTCTACCACAATAATAACTAGTAGCCCCTACAAGGATGACCTTGAAGAAAAACAACGTAAGAAAATGGCTCCTCCTAAAACCGCCAAAAAGGTTTTTTCTTCTTCAAAACCAGATTTCAAAGGCAAGTCTTCTGCGTCTAAATCATACAAGGGAAAGCGCCCTCTGCCACAGCATTCAACAAGCGAATCAGAATCCGAAGATGAAGATTGCCTTTGTATTATTTGTCTATCTCCATTTTCGCAATCCGATCCAGGAGAAGAGTGGATTTGCTGTATTTCGTGCAAAAAGTGGTCACAATTGAGGTGCACCAATGGCCGCAATACTGCTTTCTATGAATGTATAAACTGTGAGTCTGACAGTGACTGATTGTGTTATTTTATATACCTAATATTTTGTTATAATATGTTACTTAATCCATCTCAGAATCATATGTTCAGTTCTGAATGAAATGTTATTACCATTTTAATGAATGTTCTCTCCCTAAATAATGAAAAATAGACGTGGTCCAATTTAGGGGACCTGTGGTTCAAATTAGGAAACCAGTATCCTAAATTGGACCGATAGATCTATTTTGATTTGATTTTTTTTGCGCACCACCCGCACGGTTTTCTGCCTGTTTTATAAAATTTATCCATTTATAACACACAGGAGTACCCCTCCAAATTTTTTGTTTCCATTTGGTTCAAAAATTTCCATTTTATAGAGATTCTTTCTTAGGTGGTCCAATATAGGGACCTTTCCCCTATATATATATATATATATATATATATATATATATATATATATATATATATATATATATATATATATATATATATATATATATATATATATATGTATATGTATATATATCAAAATCGCAACTGACCCTGGATATGTGCTCTAGGGGTCCTAGTTGGCGCTCACATGAAGAAAAAATTTAAATTCAAAAGTTGCGATCTCCTTATTGGAGTTTTTTTATACGAAAATTCACTAAAAAATACAAGATGGCTCCGTTCAAAAAAATAGCTTCTCTTGTAGGTGAAGTAGTTCAGAATTTGACAGTGATGATAAAAAGTAACATATGTATTTTAGTTTAAACGATATTTTCTATTGGAAGTTACCAGACCAGCACTTTATTTATAATCATGAGTTCAAAGGCGTTGTAGACTTGTCTCCAGCAGCTCCTTCTCTTTATAATGAGTGATTTAATTTCAACTGTTATTTTAAACCAAAAAGCACAAAATTACTAGAAAGCTGTGATGCTGTGATATTTTGTTTCAACACAAAGTACAAACTTTTTAATTAACTGTGAAAGACTATTCCTGACAAATGGCAAACTTAGAGTCTCCCGTTAAGAGCGACCTTTTGATGAATTTTCTCAACACGTTTTCACATAATGGATACTCTATTGCAGTAGTAACAGCTCGATATTATACTAAGTGCCTGGA
This sequence comes from Tillus elongatus, assembly GCA_964006375.1. Lineage (NCBI taxonomy): Eukaryota > Metazoa > Arthropoda > Insecta > Coleoptera > Cleridae > Tillus > Tillus elongatus. The sequence goes on from OZ023267.1 coordinate 3,146,388, forward strand.
TCATTTCTGAGGCATTAGCAAAGCTTACGGTATCTTTTACATAATCCATAATCTCAGATAAAAATGTCCTAGAGCAGAAAGTGGGTTATGGTATTAAAAAATTATTTATTTATTTATCTCCTCTTCATAGTTTTATCATATGCCTTACACAAAAATTTCCGCTTGTGCATGCAAAGCCAGATAATCTTTTTCAATGAATCTGCATAATGGGATGGTCTCAAGTTTAAATTTATCAACCACAGACTTTTATCCTAGTATTTCGTAGCCAGACAAGTAAGACAAGTTTATAACTCGGTTTTCTCATGTCAAACCATTATTACTAGTTTTACAGCTTCTTAATTTTAAAACCGATCACGAGGTAACAAAGCGTAGCTGTTAATACCTCGTAACCCTCAAACTCTGTACCTGGACAGCAAATGTCATCTCCAACCGGAGCATTTATGTTGTCGTGAATGGCCATTCCTCTAAACTGTATCCAATTAATGCAGGAGTCCTTCAAGGTTCAGCTTTAGCCCCTACTTTGTTTCTTCTTCACATCAATGACCTCATCTCAAGCACATCCAACCCAGTTCCCAGTTACGCGGACGACAGCACCCTCCACTCAAATATATAATATTCTAAGCCTGTCTCTTTCGCCCAATTAGACGAGGATCGCAGACTCATGGAGGGATCTGTCTCCGTGGATCTCCAAAAAATATTAGACTGGGGAAGTAGAAATCTTGTACAATTCAACCCCATCAAATCACAGTCTTGCTTTCTTTCTCATAAGAGATACGCCAGCCCTAGACGCATCACAGTGAACAACCAAGTTATCCAAAGTAATGAGTCCTTTTCACTTGTTGGCATTTCTGTGGTTAGAAATCTCAATTCGCACCAACATGTCACATCAATTGCAAAGCGGCGGCTAAGAAATTAGGTTTTCTCTTCCGGGCTCGCAAATACTTTTCACCAGCTAATCTTCATACCTTATATACTTCACAAATAAGACCAAACCCCACATTTGGGGTGCTGCTGCCGCTCGCTATCCTGGACTCTATTCAGAAGAGAGCTATACGTCTCATCGGTGATCGTACCCTCACCTAAAGGCTGCCATCCCTTGCCCACCGACGTGCCGTTGGTGACCTCTCTCTCTTTTATAGATATCTACACGGGCACTGCTCAGAGGAGACTTCTTCCATAGTTCCTCCACCTGCTGCCCCCAACAGATCTACCAGGGGAACAGAGAGAATGCACCCTTTTACTGTCCAGGTCACCAGACATAGAACATCTTGTTATGCCCGCTATTTTGTCCCGAGGACTTCCAAGTTGTGGAATTCCCTGCCGGCACATATTTTTCCTTCTCCCCCGAACCTCCAAACCTTCAAGTCCATAATTAACAAGTTGCCTCTTTCCTCCTTGTCAACACCCACGGTACGATGGTATTTAGGCTGTAAGCCCTCGTGGTGTGTAGTTGAAATTAAAAAAAAACAACCAAAAAACCCAACTTCTCAGCAGACGTAAAAAACTAAATTCCAAAGGAACAAAATTATTGTATAATGTCATAGTTTGTTGTTAAAAAGAATAAAATAGTAATAATAATAATAATAATAATAATTTATTTATCCATGAAGTAGTAATATACCACGAAATACAAGTTTATGCAACAAAAGTCTGGACGCAGCAAGTACGTTATGGTAGTGAATGTTCATTTAAATGTTTTTAATAGCAAATATGTGTGTGTTTTTTTAAGAAAGCAGGCATTACATTTGGTTACTAGTATAACCTATTAAGTAGAAACAATGCATCATGTTTCATCAAAATAACTTTGTTGTGTGAAAATGTACAAAAATTTCCAAAAGTAAACTTAAAATGTTCCCGAAAAAACACGTTTCTTGGTCAGCCTTATAGGTTAATAGCAAATTGAGCTGTTCAAATATGAAACATTTGATCAAACTTCGCTACCATAACGCACTTGCTGCGTCCAGAATTTCTTTTCTTACAAACATGCATTATATTTCGATGGAAAATGCAAAAATGCAATAACATAAGGCGTGTTTGATTTAAAAAAAAAAAAGGAAATTTGTATCACCAACGACTTATGGGCCATCCTGTGATTGTAGAAGTATTTTTTTAAGATGTAGCTCAAGACACCCTATAATGAATATATACAATTTTTTTCATATCTTGTATAATAACGGATATATTGAGCTTTATCGATTTTTACGAAAATTCGATAAAAATTATATACCATCAAACGATAAACTCTATAGATAAGACTACTGCCAAGCATCAGAGAAAGGATCTATTTGAAATGAATTTTCTGGAAATATTTTAGAAAAATGAAGGACAATGACGGTTGAAACTAAGACATCAGGGTTTGTAAAACATTCTTCTTGAGACATTTTTTTTCCATAGCCCGTATTAGATTCCAGTTATTTGTCTAAATGTTGCCAATGTTGACGTTTTAAATCGCAACTTTGACGTTTTGAGGAAAATCCCAATTAATTTTTATTTAAATGCATATAACTTTTTTGTCTTTCGACCTACAGAGCTAGATGTTGGTAGGTCAGTTAAATATAGTGATATAAATCCGCGTACCAAATTTGGTTGCCCTTACCTTGTTAATTCTGGAGATATATACTTTTTTCTAAATAAATCACAAAATTTTCCGGGAAAACCTGGGCCTATTTTCCTGGCTAACGAAGTTATCCAAGCCATTTGCAAAGGGAAGGTACTCACCAAATTTAATCAAAATCAGCTCATTATTTTTTGAGTTATCGGTGTGACACTTACATACATACATACATACATACATACATATATATATATATATATATATATATATATATATATATATATATATATATATATATATATATATATATATATTGTATTCAATGTACCCCACATGTAAATATATAACTGAAAACTACTTGGTAGGTTAGTATAAATATAGGAAATAATATGTAAATATAGCAATAGTGTAACAGAAATTTATAATTATTAGTTTTTAAGTGATTCTTTGTCTCTGCACCTTTGTAAACCTTTGTTGTTATCCGTGGTCCAGTCAGTTTGTCTGAAGTCGTCCTGAAGGGCCCCTGGACGCAAAACTGTATCCCTGTCTATCCCGTATACATGATTTGGAAAAAAAAATTTAAAAATAAAAAAAAAACAAAAAAAGGAAGGAAAATTAAAAAAAGGAAAAAAAAGAATAAAAAACAAGAAAAAAAAGATTATTTAAAAAAAAAGTAAAAATTATTAAAGAAAAGAAAAAAAAAAGAAAAAAAAAAGAAACAAGAGGGAAAAAAAAGAAAAAGAAAGCAAAAATTAGTATATGTATAAATAAGTTTAGATATTGTATATTTGTATATAGGTAACATAATTATGTCTTCTAGATTATTAAGGTATTTGTATATATTTGTGTATATAAAATAGCAAAAGTCTTGGAATTCTGTTCCAAGATCATAAATACCTCCGCCACCACCATATATATATATATATATATATATATATATATATATATATATATATATATATATATATATATATATATATATGTATACATATAAAAATTGAAACTGACCCCGGATATGTGTTCTGGGGGGCCTAATTAGCGCTCATTTGAAGAAATTTTTTTAAATTCAAATGTCGGGATCTCCTTATTAGTGAATTTTTTAAAGAAAACTCACTAATATAAGGACTAGAATAATACAATGTGGTATTCTCACAATGACATTTTCAAACAATAAATTATTTTAATAAAATATGGTACATTGTTTCTACTATATAGGTTATACAGGTGACCAAGTTGATGCCGGCTTGCATTAAACAGACACATTTGCTATTAAAACATTTTAATGAAAATTCACTACCATAACGCACTTCCTACGTCAAGACTTTTTTTCGATGTTATGTTTGCACTGAACATGTTCGTTTAACCACGGTGTCTTCCAATTTATACACTTTCAAGATGATATAAGTTAATAGATGTTGGTTAAAATTACAGTAAATATGGATAATTATTTTGTCACGGAAAAAGTCTGGCGTCCACCATTTCTTATTGTTTTCCAGACAAATCGTCACAGCGGTGAAATCAAAGAGGAGATGATTTAGCACTAAAAGGGCTGTGAGCAAATGGGCACAAATAGGGAGAATGAAAGATTAAAGACCGACTGTTAGAACCTTACAATCCTAGATGCCATCATTACTCTTTATAAATACAGTATCGAACAACACACCACAATGGAACAAACGTTCGCTACCAGAATCCCTTTAGATATAAAACAGAAACTATGATCTTACTTTCAATTGGATACTCCCTCCAATTTATCTTTAAATTTTCCTTGTTTTGTGGTTGTTGAATTGCATTTCAAAGAATTTCAATTACTTTGTTGTCGAAACTTCCGAACGTATGAACAGAACAAGTGTGTCAAAAGACCCAAATTTTTAGATGAAAAATCGCTTCTATGACACACCTGCTGTGTCCATACTTTTACATGTCGTCACATTGCAAATAAGCTTTTTAAAACCTTTTGTAAAAAATTAAGTATCTTCACCCCTCAGAGACGTTTATATTGAAGATGACACGCACAGCTAACAGGAAGTAGGTGGTGGTGAATGCATTAATTTTCAGTTAATCAATCAATTAACTGGGATCGTTTTCAAAGTGCTGTCGACACACTAAATTTTAGGAGACGCACTATGGCAGTTTCTAATCTATCAATGTCCCTCGCTCTAGAAACTCTAGAGCTTATGATGCATGATATAATAACTACACAAAATATGTCAGAATTGACATTTTTAATACGTGGCGTCATAAAAAGATTTGTGCTTAGTTAACAAAATCTCTGGACGCAGCAAGTGCCTTATGGTAGCGAATTTTCTTTAAAATATTTATAATAGCAAATGTTATTCTTTGATGAAAGCAGGCATCAAACTTGGTTGCCTATATAGTAGAAACAATGTACCATATTTCATCGAAATAAATATATTGTTTGAAAATATATAAACATTTTTAAAAAGTCTGGATGCAGTAAGTGTGTTATGGAAGTGAATTTCCATAAACATAGTAGAAACAATGTACTATATTTTATCAAAATTACTTATCGTTTGAAAATATACACAAATTTTCCGAAAATAAACTTAAATGTTGGTTTTCTAACCAACAAAGCTTACGTTAATATCAAATTGAGTTATTGAAATTTGAAGGATTTAATGAAAATTCGGTAAATTTGCAGATTAGCTGCCGAACGCTTTTCAACAAATTGTTTTCATAAATATTACTAGGATCCCACCTGGATGCACAAACCAGAAGAAAAATTTCTTGTTCACACCCCCCAAGGAAGTTATGGGAATGGGAGTGAATAGGGGTGCTGTGCAGGGTAGGCAGGGTTTAAGGGGGATATGGCTTCAAGATGTGAAAAGGACAGCTTTCAAGCCCGCTTAATTCGAATTTTCTGCTCATATTTCCTTTTTACTACCTACCCCGCCCAGCACCCCTACTCATTCCTGGTCCCGTAACTTCCTTGGGGGGTGTGAACAAGAAATTTTCCTTGGGGTTTGTGGATACAGTGGGGGGGTCTAGGCAGGTTTCTGAAAACAGTTTTTTGAAAAAAGTTCGGGAGCTAAACTGCAAGTTTACCGAAAATTCGCTACCAAAACGCACTTACTGCGTCCAGATTTTTTTTCTTACAAACGCATCATATTTCGATAAAAAATGCAAAAATGCATTAACGAATTTGTTCTACGAAAATTAGCTAAAAAAATTATACACCCCTACTCACTCCTGGTCCCGTAACTTCCTTGGGGGGCTTGAACAAGAATTTTTTTTTGGAGTGTGTGGATCCAGAGGGAGCCCTAGGCAGGTTTCTGAAAACATTTTTTTGAATAGCGTTCGGGAGCTAAACTGCAAATTTACCGAAAATTCGCTACCAAAACGCACTTACTGCGTCCAGTTTTTTTCTTCTTACAAGCGCATCATATTGCGATATAAAATGAAAAAATGCATTAACGAATTTGTTCTACGAAAATTAGCTAAAAAAAATTATACACCCCTACTCACTCCTGGTCTCGTAACTTCCTTGGGGAGTGTAAACAAGAAATTTTTCTTGGGGTTTGTGGATGCAGGGGGGGGTCTAGGCAGGTTTCTGAAAACAGTTTTTTTTTAAACGTTCGGGAGCTAAACTGAAAATTTACCGAAAATTCGCTACCAAAACGCACTTACTGCGTCCAGATTCTTGTCTTATAAACGCATCATATTTCGATAAAAAATGTAAAAATGCATTAACGAATTTGTTCGACGAAAATTAGCTAAAAAAAGTTATACACGCCTACTCACACCTGGTCCCGTAACTTCCTTGGAGAGTGTGAACAAGAAATTTTCCTTGGAGTTTGTGGATCGAAAATTTGCTACCAAAACGCACTTACTGCGTCTAGATCTTTTTCTTACAAACGCATCATATTTTGTAAAAAATTAAAAAATGCATTAACGAATTTGTTCTACGAAAATTAGCTAAACAAAACTATACACCCTCCTGGTCCCGTAACTTCCTTGTGTAAACAAGAAATTTTTTGAGGGAATAGGGATGCTGTGCGGGGTAGGCAGGGTTTAAGGGGGATATGGCTTTAAGATGTGAAAAGACAACTTTCAAGCCCGTTGTATTCGCATTTTCTGCTGGTATTTCCTTTTTACTACCTACCCCGCCCAGCACCCCTATTCACTCCTGGTCCCGTAACTTCCTTGGGAGGTGTAAACAAGAAATTTTTCTTGGGGTTTGTGGATCCAGGGGGGGGCCTAGGCAGGTTTCTGAAAACAGTTTTTTGAAAAGCGTTCGGGAGCTAATCTGCAAATTTACCGAAAATTCGCTACCAAAACGCACTTACTGCGTCCAGATTTTTGTCTTATAAACGCATCATATTTCGATAAAAAATGCAAAAATGCATTAACAAATTTGTTCTACCATAATTAGCTAAAAAAATTATAGACCGTTAAACCATAAACTTCACTAAACCTACAAATAAATATTCAAAAAGGCATCAACTTAACTAAACTGACAGCCAAAGCATAAAAAAAAAGGGTCTATTTGAAATGAATATTTTGTAAATATTTTAGTAAAATGAAGGGCAAGGACGGTTGAATACGAAACTTGTTTGCAGAACACTCTTCTTGTAACATTTTCTTTTGGAAATCGGTACTTGTTTCACGTTCTTTGCCTAAACATTGCCAATTTTGACGTTTAAAATTGCGAGTTTGCCGTTTTGAGGAAAACTCCAATATTTGTTTCTTTAACTGCCCATATCTTCTTTGTCTTTAAAGCTAGGGACCTAAATTTTTGTACAGAGTTCACTCTGTACCAAACTCACTTATCATACAAACACGGGTACCAAATTTGGTTGCCCTTACTTTGTTATTTACGGATATATGAATTTTTTTAAAAAGTAAACACCAAATTTTCCGGGAAAACCTGGTCCGATTTTCCTGGCTAACGAACTTATCCAAGCCACTTGCAAAAGGAAGGTACTCACCAAATTTGATCAAGATCTGTCCATTATTTTTTTGAGTTATAGGTCGGATATATATATATATATATATATATATATATATATATATATATATATATATATATATATATATATATATATATATATATATATATATATACAGATCTCCTCATTAGCGAAAAAAAACCTAATGAGGAGATCCAGAATTGTGAATTTTGAAAAAATTTCTTCAAATGACCGCGAACGAGGACCCCCTAGAACCCATATCCAGGGTCAGTTTAAATTTTTATATGTTTATATATATATATATATATATATATATATATATATATATATATATATATATATATATATATATATATATATATAAATTTAAAGAAAAAGTTACTGTGTTTTAATCTGGGGAGCCCCAAAATTTAAGACCCTGGATAAAGCAACATTATGATGTGGTAGGTATTTATTTATCTCTTCGTTATAAAACTGTATAGTGTATTCTTTATCCAATTAAGTCACTAATTATTACAAATCGCAAGGATAGGTAAACTGTGCTAGGGCCTGGAAGGTAAATATCACTCTTAGCCTAACTATCGTCCGGATATAGATCCATGTGAGGACCACCTTGATATATCGACCATGGATAAAGACTTTGAATAAATACACCTTAGAAAGTGTAAAACACGTCCTTATCTGAAGAATAATAAACGATTGGCAGCTATTTAAGAATTGTGTTGTGGTGATTTCGGTTCTCCAAGTGTAATTATCAGTGCTTATCACAGGTTCTAATCTTTACGTAGATTACAGTATGTACTGAAAAACTGAAATGGTCTCATGCTGGGAGTCGAACCAAATGCCCTTGTTTTCAGAGGCACACGTTTTTACCACTGTACTGCCGAGGCTGTCACATGGAGGATGAATTAACGAAATTTCTATGAGATAACTAAAAGTAGCAATGAATGTTCAAATGATATGCAGTTGGAAAGTGCTCGTAAGCACGCAAGCTTGCCAAAATTAATTGATTTATTAGACTGCCTCTAATAAATACATTTATAAATAAGAACATAAATGAACGGAAACTTAACAATGGATCTGAAAATCAATTAAAGGGGCCTGCCAGTTGAATGTAATGTAATCCTCGAAATGAAGAATACAATCAATTAATAAAAGAAATGTTTGAGATTTGTTGATACAAAAATTAGCGAAGGCAATATGTTACAATAATTATTGAATTTCCGAATTTGTATTTTTATACAGAATCTTAACCTGCTAATACAATTTGCGAAATATGTATTTCCTGACACATTCTATTCTTCTAAACATTTTACCAAAGCGGAAACCAAACAGGGTGTATTCAATAACTAATAGCCTATTTAATTAAGCTGTCACAGCTTGATCCATATATTCATATTATTCTTCCATAGCCTGTCACTGACGGCTGTCATCGGAATCTTTGATTTTATAATATCGTATATACTTTTATAAGACGCCGATGTAGGCAATCAGTAAAAAATATATATTCATAAGGCAGCAAATACTTTCAATTATCCAGGTTTTAGTGAATTTTTATTTAAAAAAATTCACTAATAGAGAGGTATCGATGGTGAGACTTTGCAAAAAAAATTTCAAATAAGCGCGAACTAGGACCCCTAGAACCCATATCCGGGGTCAGTTTCAATTTATATATATATATATATATATATATATATATATATATATATATATATATATATATATATATATATATATATATATATATATATATATATATATTTATTTATTTATATATATATATATATATATATATATATATATATATATATATATATATATATTTATTTATATATATATATATATATATATATATATATATATATATATATATATATATATATATATCCAACCGATAACTCAAAAAATAATTAACCCATTTCAATGTAATTCGGCAAGTGCCTTTCTTTTATTAATGGCTTCAATTAGTTCGCTAGCCAGGAAAATCGGACAAGGTTTTCCGGGAAAATTTTGAGTTTTCTTTCGAAAAAAAAATTTTTCTTCGAAAATTAGCCAGCTATTTTAATGAAATTTGGTGGATACGTTGCCTTTCGAAAGGCCTTACTACATACCAAGATTCAGCTTTCTAAGTGTATATAAAATTGAGTTTTTTAAATTTTGATTTTTCTTTCGAAAAAAAAAATTCTCCGAAACTTACAAAGATATTTTAATGACATTTGGCGAAGGCCTTTGGGAAGGCCTTACCACGTACCAAAATTCAACTTTCTACGTTTATCTAAAATTGAGTTATCCAAGTTTGAGGCATTTAATAAAAATTCACTACCATAACGCATTTGCTGCGTCCCGAATTTTTTTGTTATTAATCTTTTTGGTCTGATAGTAACTATGTAATATCAGTATTATCATATAAAGTTTTACAGACATCGTATTAACTTTAGACTGCTTCAAATAAATATGTGGGTGTGGCTATAAATTTCTAAAACAAGAATTAACTAAGTGAAGATTGAAACCTGTAATGAGCACTGATAAGCACATTTAGAGAACCGAAATCACCACAACACATTTTAATGAATCAATTTTTCATCCTCTAATGATGCTAACTTTGTTAGTGAAACAATCGTCAGGTATCAACAATGTGTTGTGGTAATTTGGGTTCTTCAAGTGTACTTATAAAACGTTAGTTGCAAATTGCCTTTTTTTAACAATGCTCTTTAGGCCCCCGTGATTCGAGGATCAAATGGAAAGCAAAGTTTTTTCGGCTTTCTCCCTTCTAAAAGTCGTTAATTCCGATAACATTTTCGATTTCCCCTGTTTTTAGCGAATTTTCGTAGAAAAAGTTCACTAATGAAGAGATCCCGACTTGAAAAAAATACTTCAAATCAGCGCGAACTAGGACCCCTAGAATCCATATCCGGGGTCAGTTTCAATATTCATATGTTTATACATATATATATATATATATATATATATATATATATATATATATATATATATATATATATATATATATATATATATATATATATATATATATATATATATGTATATATATATATATATATATATATATATATATATATATATATATATATATATATATATATATATATAAATAAATGTATCACACCGATAAATCAAAAAATGATAGGCTGGTTTAAAAAAAAATTGGCGCGTACCATCCTTTCGTGAGTGGCTTAAATAAGTTTGTTAGCCAGGAAAATCGGACCATGTGTTCCCGGAAAATTTTGGGTTTTCTTTCGGAACATTTTTGTATCTCCGAAAATAACAAAGCGTTTACACTATTAAACTTACCCTACACGCCAAAATTCGGATCTCTACGTTAAAAGGAAAAAAACTATTGTATATTACAGACAAAGATTAGGTTTTATTGACGAAAAAAGGGCAAGAAGGGAAAGGTTACTTTCAAAATTATATAATTTTTCTTCTTAAAATGTCAATATTTAGGCGGAGAACCTGAAACAAATACGGACTATCTAAAGAAAATGTCATAATAAATGTGTTTTAGAAAGCCCTAAGTACAGCTTCAACCATCATTGTCCTTCATTTTACTACAATATTTGCAGAAAATTCACTTCAAATAGGCCCATTCTCTGATTATTTGGCAGCAGTTTCAGTTATAGACTTGTGGTTTAATTGTCTATAGCCTTTCGCGAAATTTCGTAGAAAAAAAATCATTATTATTTTTAAAATATTTATTCAAAGGAGTGCGAACTAGGCGCCTCCGGGGTCAATTTCAATTTTACATGTTTAGATATATACAGGGTGGTACATTTTTACTGTAAAGCTCAATATATCGGTTATTACGCAAGATACAGGAAAATATTATAAAAATTATTTATAGGGTGTATTTAGCTGCATCGTATAAAATTATGCTGACAATCACAGGATGGCCCATAAGTCGTTGGTGATACAGGTTTGCTTTTTTTAATGGAACACCGCATTTGTTGTAGCATTATTGTATTTTCCATCCAATTTTAATGCATGTTTGTAAGAAGAAAACATTTATATCGCCCATCGTTTTCAAGTTATTTCAATTGTTTTCAACTTTTTTTGTGAATTTTCATTAAAAAAATTGGAATCCGGAAACCGACTTTTGAATTTTGAAAAAATTCCTTCAAATGACCACGAATTAGGCCCTCTAGAACCGATATCGAGGGACACTTATATATTTATATGTTTATATATATATATATATATATATATATATATATATATATATATATATATATATATATATATATATATATATATATATATATATATATATATATATATATATATATATATATATATATATATAAAAAATAATGGTCCCATTTTGATCAAATTTGGCACATACCTTCCTTTTGCAAGTGGCTTGGATAAGTTCGTTAGTCAGGAAAATCGGCCTAGATTTTCCCAGAAAATTTTGTGTTTTCTTTCGAAAAACAATTATATCTACGGAAATAACAAAGTAGCGGCAACCAAATTTGATGCTCTGGTTTCTCTCATAAAGAGTATGTACCAAAACTCAGATCTCTACCTTAAAAGCAAGAAAGTTAGAGGTAAATTAGTTTTTAATTAATTAAATCTGATTCAAGAAAGTTAAACCGTCAAAATTGATTGAGTACGAATGTGAGTTCGTTAAAATATAAGCAAAAAATCGATTGTAAATCAAAATGGTTTTGTGTAAATTGTATAACGTTGAACAGTTAACATGTATTATGGGATATACCTGCTAGTAAATACATGCCGGGCATAGCTTAGTGGCTAAGTCCCTGTACATCGTATAATCGACTCCTACATGACGAGTTATAATCCTAGTTAGTGACTTTACTTTTTATCAATCTTTTTTTTAGTCTCATTTTACTTTACCCTTATCTAAGCAGGTTGTTGTTATTTCGGTGAATTTTTTAGAGAGTTTTTGTAAAAAAAATAATTTAATACAGGAGAGATGAAAACTTTTAAAACTTAATTCAATTTGAATAGCATATCTGGTTGTTTGTCGTTGCCCTAACTTAGTGAAATAGCTCCATATTTAATACAGTCATAGCCTTTTTCCGTGGCTTCACAAGTGCTTGTTTTAATTTAAAAAAAATTAAATCACTAACGAGGAGATCCCGACTTTGGAATTTAGAAAAAAAAATCAAATGAGCGCGAACCAGGTCCCCTATAACCCATATCCCGGGTCAGTTTAATTATATATATATATATATATATATATATATATATATATATATATATATATATATATATATATATATATATATATATATAGAGTGAACAATTTATCAGAATTTAGGTCTGTAAGTTTAAAGACAAAAAAGTTAGAGGCATTTAAAGAAAACAAGTTGGGGTTTTCCTCAAAACGTAAAGAGTCGCGATTGAAACGTCAAAATTGGCAACATTTAGGCAAAGAACCTGAAAGAAATACGAATGATGTAAAGCGTGTTCTGCAAACCCTTCAGTTTCAGCTTCAACCATCATTGCCCTTCATTTTATTAAAATATTTCCAGAAATTTCATTTCAAATAAACACTTTCTCTGGTTGTTTGGAAGTAGTTTTAGTTAAGTTTATGGTTTAACGGTTTATAATTTTCAACTAATTTTCGTAGAAAAAATTCGTTAATGAGGTGACCGCGGCTTTTGAACTCTAAAAAAATTTCTTTAAATGACCGCAAACTAGGCCTCCTAAAATCCATATCTGGGTTTACTATCTGTTTACATATATACAGGGCGACGCATTTCTACGGTAAATCTAAATATAATTCTTATTATGCAAGACACGAGAAAAAATTGTATACGTTACTTATAGGGTGTCTTGAGCTGCATTTTATAAAATGATTTTGACAATCAGAGGCTGACCCATAAGTCGTTGGTGATACCTACAATCATTTTTTGGACATCCCTTATTGCATTTTTGCATTTTTCATCGAAATATAATGCACCTTTGTAAAAAAAAATCGAGACTCAGTAAGTGCGTCTTGGTATCGAAGTTTCATTAAATGCTTCAAATTTCAATAACACAATTTGCTATTAACCTAAGGTTCGTCGGCTAGGAAACGAGTTTTCTCGGAAACATTTCAAGTTTATTTTCGGAAAATTTTTGTACATTTTCAAACGAGTTATTTTGATAAAATATGGTACATTGTTTCTACTATATAGGTTATACCGGTGACCAAATTGATGCCTGCTTGAATTAAAGAGACATATTTGCTATTAAAAACATTTTTATGACAATTCACTTCCATAACGCACTTTCTGCGTCCTGACTTTTTTTAAATGTGTTGTTGTGATTTGGTTTCTCCAAGTGTGCTTGTCAGTGTTGATCACATGTTCCAATCTTCACTTAATGAACAGTAACTTTTCAGCCAATTAATTCCAGAACTCAACGGAGGGACCTTACAATTACTTGTGAACTCTTCATATTTGAGTAATACGTACAATACTCGCTGTGACATTTACCAACAAAGTGAAGCGTCTGTAATTACATCAGTTTCCTCTCGAATCCTGTAAAACGAATCCTTGCAAACCCACGACTGTTGATCGAATACAGCAGTATTACCTTTAGGCTAATACAGACAGAACTAGGTGTTAACAATCTGATAATTCCAAATTCTAACTACTAATTGCAAAGATTTAATAGGGTGGCATTTGATTCCAAGAGGCGCAACAGCGTCACTTCCGTAATATGCGAGAGTATTCAGGATTAGATAAATTGACAATCGTCGGAGAGTTTAGAAACAACCGCGAGGGATCCTGCGAATGTTGAGTTGTAGTTTGAATCGGAAGGCAGCGCAGGAAAGACGCTTTCTAAACTCAGCAGTACAGCGCGCTTTTGCTGGATCGGGTGCGTTCATCCGTCGAGTTTCACACTATCAGCGGTCCCGCTAGTGATCAAGTTCATTATGTGGCAAATGCATAAAACTTTGTTTAATTGTTCGTCAACTATACGGGATCAGTTCTTGTACTAGAAGTTTGTTTCGAAAGTAAGTGAAATTAAATAGATTTTATGACGTGATTATATTCGAAAATGAATGTTTTATAACTTACTGAACAATCCATTAATCGCTTAAAAACTTTTCTCAGGTACTAATAAGAAGCATATAATCATATGCAATCTATAATTTTAAATGAATACGTTAATAGTTAGTTAGCAAGTTAATTATAAGTTGTTATTTGATTGTTTTGAAGAACACTAATAAAATAAGAATAATGTACAACAATTATTCATTTTGAAAATCAACACTTTTTAATAACTAATTAACACTTTACATTTTTTAAAGAGGTGCTCTTTAGTTCTATAAGGCTATGTGAAGAGAGAAACTAGCAACACTTTATAAATCAAACAAATCTCTTAAGTTTAAAAAGTCTGGACGCCACAAGTGCGTTATGGTAGTGAATTTTGATAGAAATGATCTGACACCAAATATTTTTTTATAACTCTTTTTCTCGTAACATAGAAATATAAATTTAGGTATATAGTTTCCTCTTAATATCGTAAACTTACGTACCAAATTTGGGTACCATAGCTTTTCTCCTTTTTGTTAGAATTTTTTTCCGAAAGAAAACCAAAAATTTTCCTGGAAAACCCGGGTCGATTTTTCTGGTCAAACGAATTGAGCAAAGCCACTTACAAAAATAAGGTACATGATACATATTTATGTATACATGTTTATATATATATATATATATATATATATATATATATATATATATATATATATATATATATATATATATATATAAATAATCATATAAAAATTGAAACTGACCCCGGATTTGGTTTCTAGGAGTCCTGGTTCGCGCTAATTTGAAGACATTTTTACAAAATTCAAAGTCGGGAGCTCCCCCATTAGTGATTTTTTTCAAAGAAAATTCACTAAAAACTAACACTAACTTTCACTCTAGTTGACATGCAACGTCGCTTTGTTGTCCCAACCATAAAGCTTGTCACCAGAAGCTTTTTACTGAATTTCTTTTGAAAAATTCACTAATAGAGAGGTATCGACGGTGAGACTTTGCAAAAATTTTTCAAATGGGCGCGAACTGGGACCCCTAGAACCCATATCCGGGGTCAGTTTCACTTTATATATATATATATATATATATATATATATATATATATATATATATATATATATATATATATAAATTGAAAATGGCCAGAGGTGTGGGTTCTAGTGGACCTAGTTCGCGCTCATTTGAAAAAAGTTTTTTTAAAAGCAAAAACCGGGATGTCCTCATCAGCGATTTTTTTTGAAGAAAACTCACTAAGAGAGGGGAGAAGATGATAGAGATCTTAGTGTGAAAAATTGTGTAATTTAACGAATACAATGTTTAAAGGTTCACTATCTATATAGAAAGCTAAGTACTAAGATTATATATATATTATATATATATATATATATATATATATATATATATATATATATATATATATATATATATATATATATATATATATATATATATATATATATATATATATATATATATATATATATATATATATATATTATCCAACCGATAACACAAAAAATAAATAACCCATTTGGATGAAACCCTTCAAGTGCCTTTCTTTTATTAATGGCTCGGATGACTTCGTTATCCAGGAAATTCGGACAAGGTGTTCCGGAAAAATTTTGAGATTCCTTTACAAAAATTACAAAGCTATTTTATTGAAATTTGGTCAGTATGTTGTTTTCAGAAAGACCTTACCACATACAAAAATTTAACCTTCTGAGTTTATGCAAAATTTAGTTATTCAAATTGGAAGCATTTAATGAAAATTCACTACCATAACGCACTTGCTGTTTCCCGAACTTTTTTCATGTTATTGTAGCGTTCACACTTTATCCCTTTTGCCAGGTTTTCAAAAGGTTTCCTCTTGGTCTACCTATTACCCTTTTAGCGAATTTTCATTGAAAATAGAGACATATTGACGTTGAGTTTTTACCAAATTTTGTCTATACCTTTATATATATATATATATATATATATATATATATATATATATATATATATATATATATATATATATATATATATATATATATATATATATATATATGTATATGTATATGTATAAAAGAACTTGCGCTCTGTCAGACCATAATCTCGACACTGGCCACAATATAAATTTTAGTAATGTTTCTATTTTACACTGTGAAACCTTAAGTAAGAAAAGAATGTGTTTAGAAGAATTTGAAATTACTTTTAACGACAATTTAATAAACTTAAAGAAAGATAATAATTTTAGAAATCACTACCCCTATTTATATTTCCTAGACAAAAACAAAAAACAAATTCAATTAGACAATAGTTAGCTTTACATGTCAGTTTGGCACTTTTCGACTTCACTCAAATTAATTAAAAGGTTTTTTCATGTTTGTTATTGAATAATTAGTATAGTAAAACTCATGTTATTTGTAAGTATTTTAAACTTTTATATTTTTTCCATGTAAATTGTAAACTTTTTCTTTCCATGTTGTAGCCTAGAGAATGGAATAAATTTTTTCCGAAAACTCGGCATATAATAAAGAGTTTTATTTTGCAACTGACGGCTTTCCCACAATTTTTTGATAAATAACAATATTACCGTCACAAAAACTTATTAATAATAATATATATATATATATATATATATATATATATATATATATATATATATATATATATATATATATATATATATATATATATATATATATATATATTAAAATCACAGGAATCAAAAGAGAAAGATTGACACATATATTACGGTCAAAGAGATAAAAAAATAGCTATTAAATGGTTAAGTAGTTAGTGTACCTGAGGGGTAACTAAGTTATTTGAAAGTATGTTAATTATATTTATAGTGAACAAGCTATTTTTACCGTGTGTGATTACAAACGTTTACATGCAACAATAAAACTAAAATATATGACCTCAAATGTCGCAATAGTAGTTGTTATGAACAGTATTGTGTTTATTAAGTGTTAAAATAGGATGGTAACTGCATCATCTCCTGCTTAAGTGTACGTTATACCCAGACGAATTTGTTGGAGTTAATAAGCAACATCAATTGTGTCTAATGATATTCACACAATAAGCCAAAATATAATAAAAATCCAGTTATGCTGAAAAATCCAATCCACTTTAAGTAAAATTGCAAAATAAAGCTTAAGCCAGGCTGGACAATACCAGTCTGAAAAACTAATACTGCCTGGACAATAAAAACTGGTAAATAAAACTGGTATCTCGTGATGAATTTAATCCAACTGAAGTGGTATATTGTACAATTCTCAGTACAAATATTTAACAAGGAATCTTGACGATATCCAGCATAACCGCTGTAGGTAATTGCAGCCTATATATTCAAGACCTTAAATTCATCTTCTGACTTTCCAACCAAGTATTTTAATATAAAATCTCAACGTATTTATCTGCCATTTACTTATAGTTCGTTCCTCAATTTATTGCTTTAAATATATTTATAGTCCGTGTCAACTTTTATTTAATAAATTAATAAAATTAAAATTATAACTTACAAAAATTTTGAGGTGATGTTTAGAACGGTCACAACTTAAATACACTGCGGCTAACAAGCTAACAAAGGTGGCGCCGCCACCCGGCATATTTGTGATAAGAATTACCACGTAGATAAGGAGAATCTAAAACTGATTAAAAATGTTAGACAACCGGGACACCTAATTGCTTTCGAAATTATGTATATATATATATATATATATATATATATATATATATATATATATATATATATATATATATATATATATATATATATATATATATATATATATATATATATACATATATATATCTGTATTGCTAAATATACTAATAATAAAAGAGTATGAACTTGGAACCGCCGCCTATGGTAAGTCGGTTGATAGATCACTTCACAGGAAAGACCGACAGAAGCACGTCAGATAGATAATAAAATAAGCTAGGTGTTTCCATATAAGCACACTTGGAGAACCCAAATCACCACAACACATATTTTTTAAAGACCCTACGATCGTTTCACTACCCACGTTAGCTTCATCAGAGTATGCAAAAATTCTAAACTAAATTAATAGCTACAAATGTACTTATATTATACCTAGGTAGATGAACTAAACCGAAGGTGAAATTGTAGTCGGAGATCCATCGTTTGTCTAATGTGTCTATATCGAATGGACGAGGTTGACGAACTACTTTAATCTCCTAGTTGAGAAAGTAGTTCGTCAACCTCTTCCGTTCAATATAGACACAATAGACAAACGATGGGTCTTTGACTACAATTTTACCTTTGGTTTAGTTGGTCTATCTGTAGGTATCATATAAATATATTTGTAGCTGTTAATTTAGTGTAGAATATTTTCATCCTCTGATAATGTTAACGTGGTTGGTGAAACGATCGTAAGGTCTTTAAAAAAGATGTGTTGTTGTGATTTTGGTTCTACAAGTGTACTTATCAGTGCTCATCACAGATTCCAGTTTCCATATAGTTAGGTGATTCCGCCAAAACAAATATGTTTTTGTGTTGTTGGACCAGCCTTTATCGTTATGGACCGACTACCTGCACATGAAGATAAGCAGAGTTGTAGATGTAAGATATTTAGACTTATTCATCCTCTGATGATGTTAACGTGGTTAGTGAAACGATCGTCAGGTTTTTTAAATGTGTTGTGGTGATTTGGGATTTCCAAGTGTGCTTAATAGCTACATTCCTTTTCTAAATATGAATTAAGTCTTCTTCTCGAAAGCTTTTATAACTTTAATGAACTTTGTAACCCAAGTTTCTTTTAAAGAGACTTACTATATCTAGATAGATATACCAAATTTAAATTTTCAAGCTTTATAGAAAATCGAGTTTGGGCATTTTTCCCAAAAAGATCTAGAACACAAGAATTGTTTTTTTTTTAATAGACATATCGATGGTAACACTTTCGAGTAAATTCCTCAAATGGGCGCGTCTTAGGACCTCTAAAAAGTGATCTTCAAGGTCCGTGTAAGTTTAAAGTGTTAATTTTAGGAATTTTTGCCTTAATAGTGTCCAATTCTTATGAAAATTCACTACATTAACCCACTTGCTGCATCTCGAAATTTTTTGGTCAGGTCGGGTCAGGTCGAGTTAGGTCGGGTCAGGTTAGCTCATGTCAGGTAAGGTAAGGTCAAATCAGGTCAGTTGGTTTATGCCTGCTTGGTAGAGTGTTTTGGGCATAAAGGACAATGAAAAAGTTGTGCATTCAACCCTTAAACAAGCTGGGGAAACTGGAGCAAATAGGCATGATGGAGGGTGAAGATCATTGTCAAGAGAATGTCGAAATCCAACTAAGCTGTCTTTGTCGATGTTCCTTCTTTATCCCACTCTCAGCACCTCTGTTCACTCTGGGTGCCGTAACTTGGGGGGGGGGGGGGTGTTTCCACAACATTTTCTTCTATACTATGCATACTGGAGTGGTTTTAAGAATTTTTATCAAAAATTTTCCGAAATTTTCGTTGGTCCCTAGTGTGCAGAATTACCCAATTTTATATTTTAATGGTTTGCACTTGATTTTGACATGTAGTATTCTTTATGCTTCGCGGCGTGGTTTCCGATGCGATAAAGATTGGTGGTCCTTGCTTGCTCCAAAAAATCAAATCTCTTTTCAACCTTTGTCTCTTCAATAGTACGATGCCAGAAAAGTATCGTACCATCGTAATACTGGTCCACAAGAAAGGAGACTTCTCCAACCTAGAAAATTACAGGCCGATAAGTCTACTTAGCCACCTCTACAAATTACTTACTATAATAATTACCACAAGACTTAAAAAGAAGTGGGACTTCGTCCAGCCAGTGGAACAAGCTGGTTTTCGCATTGGGTTTGGAACCAATGATCATCTCCAGAGCGCCAAAACGGTGATTGAAAAGACCATCGAATATGGCAGACCACTTGTCCTTACTTTTGTGGATTTCCATAAGGCTTTCGACACTGTCGAGCTGGACGCAGTGTTGCAGTCCCTAGAAGCATGCCGTTGACTATCGCTACACCAAACTGATTTACAATATATATATATATATATATATATATATATATATATATATATATATATATATATATATATATATATATATATATATATAATGCTACTCTTGTGGTAAAACTACATGAAAACACGAATCCTATAAAAATTGGGAGAGAAGTACTCCAGGGAGATACGATGTCTCCAAAACTGTTTATCACCGTCCTGGAATATGTGTTCAAGAAGCTAGATTGGGACCAGAAAGCTCTAAGAATAGACGGCCAAAGTTTGTCAAACTTACGGTTTGTAGACGACATTGTCTTACTGGCTGACAACTTGGAAGATATTAGAGTGATGCTGCAGGAACTTCAGGAGGCCTGTGCAACAGTAGGTCTAAAAATGAACATCGGAAAAACAAAATTTATGACAAACCTCGTCCCTAGTAACAACCTGATTATTGAAAACTCTGAGGTGGAATGGGCAGATAAATACACATATTTGGGCCACGAGATAAGCATATCCAAAGCCAACCAAACATGCGGGATAAACAGAAGAGTTATACTCTCCTCGGCGGCTTACGGCAAACTTCGAGACGTTTTCAGAGGCGACCTTCCAGTATGCTTGAAAAGAAAAGTTTTCAACCAATGCGTTCTACCGGTTATGACCTACGGCGCCGAAACACTAACCCTTACCAACGCTTCTGCTAAGAAACTAAAAGTAGCACAGCGCAAAATGGAGAGGTCGATGCTTGGCGTTTCGTTACGTGACCACATTAGAAATGAAGAATTACGCAGAAGAACAGGAGTGACTGATGTGGTCGTACATGTGGCAAAACTCAAATGGAAATGGACGGGACATGTGGCTCGCAAGCAAGATGACAGGTGGACAAAACGATTACTTGAATGGAGACCCAGATCCGATAAAAGAGACAGAGGAAGACCACCAACTCGCTGGACAGACTACATTACAAAAATTACAAAAAACTGGATTCGTAACGCTCAAGACAGAAAAGAATGGACTCAACCAGGGGAGGCCTATGTCCAGCAATGGACGCAGAGGACTGATTGATGATGATGATGATGATTCTTTATGTTAGATTACAAGTCACCATAATTGAATAATTATCATATTTGTCTAGTAATATTAAATGGGATTTATTGATTAATCATTACACCTAATAAGTATATCAAAACAATTTTCTATTTATGTACTAGAATTCGGTTTAATCCCAAAATATATAATTCATGCAGTAGTTTTAATCAGAATAATATGTATGTAATTTCTGTACTTATTTCAATTACGCCCACTGCGAGCAGGTCTGATTATCCTTCAGCCTACAGCATTCAGGCATAAGTGGATTTGGACGCCACAATATTATTGTTTTTGTGTCACAGATAAATACGTCATTAAAAAAGGATTTGTTCTATTTCATATCCAAAGAGCTGATTACCGGGCGTTGCTTGGGACTAACGGTTCGATATTTTTTAATCCCACAGTATTTTTCAGCGGAATCAGGGGTGTCATTGTACATTTCAGCGACTCCTAAAACTATAAAATTGGCAATAATATCGGTATTTTGGTGAATTTTTATTAAAAAAAAATTAACCAATAGAGCGTTCTCGGTTTATATATATATATATATATATATATATATATATATATATATATATATATATATATATATATATATATATATATATATATATATATATATATATAGGTGTCCAACCGATAACTCAAAAAGTGATTAACCGATTTTGTGAAACTCTGCAGGTAACTTTCTTGCATTAGTAGCTTGGACGAGTTCGGCTAGGAAAATCGAACAAGATTTTCCTGGAAATTTTTCGAACAAAAATTGTATCTCCGAAAAATACCAAGCTGTTTTGATCAAATTTGCCGAATTTGTTGCCTTGGGAAAGGCCTTACTACATACCGAAACTTAACTTCCTAGGTTTATAGAAAATTGAGTTATTGAAATTTTAAACATTTAATAAAAATCCGCTACCACAACGCACTTCCTGCGTCCCGAACTTTTTTTATATATCATATATGTACCAAGTTTGATTGAAATAGCTCCAGGCGTTCCAGCGATTTGCTGGTACACATTATATATGTATATAAATATACACACACGCACACACACCGATCTCCCATTTTTAGCAAATTTTGTAGAAAATTTGCCTAAAACAACATCACGGCTGTAAAACTCTCGAACATTTCTTTTACTGAGCGCGAACTGGGATCGCTAGAAATCATATCCAGAGTCAGATTCAATTTTATATATTTATGTTTATATATATATATATATATATATATATATATATATATATATATATATATATATATATTATAGGGTATTGCTACCTTTGTTATTGCTACTCATGAAAAGGTCCGCAATAAATGGCGATAGAGGGTTGCCCATTGCCGTGCTTTGGGTTTGTTCAAATAACTCATTGTTGAATTGAAAATTATTTTGTTTAATACAAAGATTTGTTAATGTTAAATATTCTTTGCAGACCTTTTTACTTATGTTATTCATTTTTAACAACTATTCTAAGTACATTAACGTTTGCTTCGTGGGAGCCCTAGAAAACCATGAGGTTACATCAAATGAAATCAAAACCTCACCCTTATCCAACTTAACATTTATTAATTTTATTAATAAATTCAAGTGAAATTGTTACTGAAAACTTGTTTGTTTGACGGGAAAACCTTTAAACTTATTTCTCAACCATTTTGCTAAATTGTATGCCGGGTAATCTATAGCCGAAACAATAGGTCTCATGGATTTTTCCGGTTTGTGGATTTTTGGGAGACAATACTTTTTGGGGACTTTTGGATTTACAACTTGTAACTTTCTTCCTAAGTCTTTTGTTATAAGATTGTGACAAGTCTTTGAACTTTTTTAACATTCGAAAACATCCAACATTTTTGGTTAAGGGTTTTTATTTAGTCTTATATGCGGTCCTGTCTTTATTGCTTCTAACTCCAATAAAATATTTTTAAGATTCAGGTGATTTTAGTTAATTTTTATTTAAAAAAATTCATCAATACGTATCTATTGTGAGACTTTGCTAACATTTTTTCAAATGAGCGCGAACTAGGACCTAGATCCCATATCCGGGGTCAGTTTCAATTTTTATATGTTTAAGTACATATGTATATGTATGTATGTATGTATGTATGTATGTATATATATATATATATATATATATATATATATATATATATATATATATATATATATATATATATATATATATATATATATATATATATGTATCTATGTGTCCAACCGAGAACTCAAAAAATAATTAACTGATTTAGAAGAAACTCGGCAAGCGCTTTTTTTATCAATGTCTTGGATGAGTTCGATAGCCAGGAAAATCAGACAAGGCTTTGCAGGAAAATTTTGAGTTTTCTTTCAAAAGAATTTTTTTCTCCGAAAATTACAAAGAAAATTTAATTAAATTTGACGGATATGTTGCCTTAGAAAAGACCTTACTACGCACCAAAATTGAACTTTATAAGTTTATAAAAAAATGAGTTATTGAAATTTTGATTTTTCTCTCGAAAAAACTTTTCTCCGAAAATTACAAAGTTATTTTAATCAAATTTCTTGAATATATTGGCTCAGAAAAGGCCTTACTACGTTCCAAAACTCAACTTTCTAAGTTTATAAAAAATTAAGTTATTCAAACTTTAAGGATTTAATAAAAATTTACTACCATAACGCACTTGCTGCGCCCCGAACTTTTGTAATTTATGTTTCAGTACTAGCTATGACTTCTACTATATCGTTTTTTTGTTACTGTAGACTAAATTTTAACCCCTTGTTTAGATGGTCGAAGGAAAATTGGTCCACTAAAGCCCAAAATTTTAATCAAATGAAAATAGTTAAGCGATTGCGATAGAAAGATTGTTTTTATGTTAAAGCAGATAAAGGTAGGGTTGTGATTTTGGACAAAAACGATTATAAAGATAAAGTTTTTGACGCAATAAAGACAGGAACGTATCAAAAACTAAATAAAAACCCCCTATCCAAAATGATTTCGGATGTTAAAAAGAGCCACAACCTTATAACAGAAGACTTAGGAAGGAAGTTACAAGTTGCAAATCTAAAAGTCCCTAAAAAGTATTGTCTCCCAAAAATCCATAAGCCGGGAAAACCAATGAGATATAGGTCACGGCTTATAGATTTTTGGGAGACATATCACAATGTTCTAGGAGGCTGGCTACCATAGGCGTATTACATTATAGGTGTGTTCTCGCTGTAATTAGTATAGCACACTGACGAGCTATCATTAGAGCGAAACCGGTCTGCCTTTCTAATCATGGTGAGAATGCATCTAGTCTTACATAACTTTATGGTTAAAAAGTACAAGAACTTTCCAAAAACAAACTTAAAATACTCCCGAAGAAAATGGTGTGATTTTCCTGGCCGACGAACCACTTCAAACTATTTACACATCTGCCAAGATATAATAATAAAAAAAGGCTTTTTGACAAAAAAAAATACATAAAAATTTGTTGAACAACTTTTTTTCACGAAAATTTGAAAACATTTTTGTTAGAATAACAACTTAATCCCCTCAAATTTTTTTTTACAAATTTGTGTTTCCAAAAGTGATAATTTTTTTTTTAAATATTTCAATAAAAATTCGCATTTATAACGCACTTGCTACATACAGACATTCCAACAGAACCCAAATCTTTAAATTTTTCACTTAAAATATAATTCTTGTAGCCTTTTATATAATTTTTGAATAGCTAGTAGCGACAACTCTGTAGGTACTTAAAACCAACCTTTATTGACGTAGGTTCTAATTCAAAACGTGTCTCAAATCGTGGTCTACAAAAAAAAACCGGAATATCTTTCGAGAATAGATCAACGACAAACTGCAAACACAAATAAGTATAAAAACACCAGAATAATTGGAAGACGCAACAAATCACCTAATATCAACGATACAACATGCTGCAAGGTATGCCACACCTATAGTAAAGGATGAAGTCAAGGACTTAGGTAGCATTCCAATGCAGGTGACCGAACTGATTACAGAAAAAGAAGAGCTAGGTTTATATGGCATCAAATTCATCACCCGGTAGACAAAACACGCTACAACAATATTGCTAAAACACTGAAGCGTAAATTACAAAATACTAGAAACGAAACATTCCGTTATTACATACAAAACTTAAATGGCCAAGATCACTCCATATGGAAAGCCACGAGAAGCTATAAGAGTCCTCAAAATCATATACCACCCATTTGGGAAACTGAAGACACCTTGTCAAGGTCAGACAATGAGAAGGCCAAATTGTTTAGTCAACATTTATCAGAAGTCTTCCAACCTTACTCAGATGAACCTGATGTGTCCTCCAATCCGTAAATTTGAAGTTAGAGAGGTCAAGGAGGAAATAAAGAGACTAAACAAACGTAAAGCACCGGGACTAGATCTTATTACTGGCACGGTACTGAACAAACTACCAGAGCAAGTGCTCAAATTTATAACTATAATCTTCAATGCGATATTACGATTAGCCTATTGGCCCAAGCAGCTCAAATTTGCTAAAATATTGATGTTTTTGAAACCAGGAAAGCCTCCCACAGAAGTAAAGTCATATCGACCTATAAGTCTGTTGCCCATATTATCAAAAGTACTTGAGAGGCTCATCCTTAATCGCTTACTAAGAGAACTGCACGAAGAGAACTGGATTCCTGAACACCAGTTTGGATTTAGAAAACAGCACTCAACAGTTCAACAATGCCATAGACTCGTGAATATAAAACAAAACCCTAGAATCAGAAAAATACTGTTCTTGAGTTTTCCTAGATGTAAGTCAAGCTTTTGACAGAGTATGGCATAAGGAACTCCTGTACAAAAGCAACAAATCCTTCCCTTATCACCATTACCTCATCTTTAAATCGTATCTATCAGATCTATACTTGAAATTAAACAAGGCGAAGAAGTTTCATCTATCAGACCAATCCAATCGGGGGTACCTCAAGGTAGCGTGCTCGGTCCGATTCTATATATACTGTACACCTCAGATATACATACTATCCAAGAAACTGATATGTCCGCATTTGCAGATGACACAGCCATACAGTGTGTAAATGAAGACCCTGAAGCAGCCAGCCATCATATACAAAATCATCTTTCATTGTTACAAAGATTGTTAGACAAATGGAAGATAAAGATCAATGAAGCTAAATCATCCCATGTCACATTCACTCTGAACCGTCAGACTTGTCCACCTGTCCACATCAACAACACAGAAATTCCTCAAGCTGATCATGCTAGATATCTGGGACTACATCTAAACAAACGACTCACATGGAGTACCCACATTAAAAAGAATCTTAAAGAGGTGGATGTGAGAATGAAGAAACTGTACTGGCCAATAGGTAGAAAATCTCCAATGGCCATAGAAAACAAGGTTCTGGTATACAAGGCTGTAATCAAGCCAATCTAGACCCATGGCCTGGAATTATGGGGGTCCTCTGAAGTATCCAACACTAACCTAGTTCAACGTTTTCAGTCCAAAGCCCTCCGCATCATAACAGATGCACCTTGGTATGTGAGCAACCACACCCTTCACAGAGATCTAAGTATACCCTTCGTATCAGAAGAAATCACTAGAAGAGCAAACACCTACAAACACTGGAAGCACATCCAAATGATGCCGTTAGACCATTGCTTGAAAACCAAACAAGACGACTGAATAGAAAGTGTCCATCAGATCTATGGAGGCAGGTATGAAATAAAATCACAAATGCCGGATAGCACCAATGGCTGTAATTCCTTTATGTCAATTTCTCGTTAGCAGATTTACTTATAGAACTCAATGTATATACATATTAGTTAATGTATTTAATATATTAGCTGGTTCTGATTGTAAATATTAGTGTACAATAAAAAATTCGTGGTCTGGTCTTTCTGAAATTATATACGAATATTCGTATAACCGAAATGTTGAAACTCTCATTTCATAAAAAGTAAATAAGAACAAATTGCAGTGTAATTTATTTAATATTTTACTTTTTTAACTGCAAACAAGATGTTTGAGCACACTCATAAAACAAAAGTACACACACAATGGTAATATGAAAGTGTAAAATTCACATTATCTCTTGAATATTTTATTGATATTAGGATTACATTTCGCTGCGTCAGTTGTTGTTTTCTAGATTATTATCTTATCAGGTACCTATTCTCTTTTATTGTTTCCCTAAGTCTGATGAAAGACATCACACAAAGGAAATGTTTCAGTTGCAAGATTTGACGTGACCTTGACTACACTCGAAGTTGTGCTCTGTGCTCTTGCCTCAACTGTTTACAATATCAAAGCTAAACTTTTGAAACGGTATCTGTTAAAGGAAAAGTTTATGAAGTAGGGCAAAAATTGAGTTATCCAAGACCTGTAACCTGTGTACAAACAGTATAGGTTAAAACATTCTTTTAAGGTTATCTTTCATTATACCTAGTGTCTGGAAATTATGGATAAAAAACGTTGGAGATGACTTTATTCATAAACATAACTTGAATAGCGATTGGTTAGGACATTTCTTTTAACAGTAACTTCAGAAAAAGGCTGCACAAGTTAATAAATATCTGATCAAATAACCATAAATCATTTCTTTTTATGCATTAATGTTAAAATATGCAAAATGGTTTTTTTAGTTAGATATTATTAGATACTGAAGTATCATTTTTAACCTGGTGTTTTTACGGTTTCAACAATTTTAATGACGACTTAGTAAACCAGTAGGCAGAATCGTAGCCAAGTAAACTGAGAATCGACTTTTAAAAGTTTAGATGACTTTTTAGCAAACTTTCATGAAGGTAATTGCCACAAATCACGACTTATTGATTATAACATAAGATCTTTATATAGGCTGGCGCATTGAAAACGAAACAGACCGATTTTCGTCCAGAGAAATTTTGTTTAAGAAACGCTGAAACACGTCAATTTTAATATTGAGGGGGACGTGTTTTGACATAAAACTCAACTTTGTGACAGCAACCCCTTAAGGGTGGGGATAACAACCCTTATATTTTAAATAGAGAAAATGGGTCGAGTGTTACATCATTTGAAAGCTCTTTCTTTTCTGAATTCAGCACACTAATTTTTTTGGAAGTTTATCAACTCTTTTAAAAATTATTCACAGTTGAAGATGCAAAAACGCATTTCCGATCAGAAATGTGCTGATAGTCAATGTTTTGTTGGTTTGTAAACAAAAAATTGACTATCAGAACATTTCTTATCGGAATGAAAGAAATGCGGTATATTATTTCAGTTTATCGGTCGGTTTGATACTTGATAGTACTACCGAAAATTAATTTCACAACGGTGTATTCTGCAGAAGAAAGAATTGAAATAATTACTCTTTTTTTTTTTCAAAAACGACGACTGTGCCAACCGTACCGCGAATTTGTTTAATGAACGACATACAAACAGACATTTTAACAGAAAATAGATTTTGGAGTTAGTTGCAAAGTTTCGACAAAGTGGTTCAGTAGCCAACAAAAAAACGGGATCCTGAACGTGAATTTCCGGTTCGAAATGAGACTACTGAGATTGAAGTTTTAGGAAAATTTGCTGCAGACCCAACTTTGAGCACGAGAAAATTGACCACTGTTTGAAACATCAAAAGAAGAACTATTCAGCGAATATTGAAGCATCATAAATTTTACCTGTATAAAAATCATCTTGTACAACAACTGAATGAAGATGATTTTGATCGGGGGCTGGAGTTTTGTGAAGTTATGACTGCGCAAGAAGCTGATAACGGGAACTTTCTGTTCAATATATGTTTTTCAGACGAGTGTACGTCTACAGCCAATCGTCATAATTGTCGTTATTAGGCAGATGATAATCCAAGATATTTTCACGAAGTCCACACTCACACTCCACAGAAATTGAATGTCTGTAATGGCATTTTTGAAGCCCGTTTAATCGGACCAACTTTTCTTGATAGCAATTTGAGTGGCGAAATGTATTTGGAGTTACTAGAAGATATCGTTTACCCTCTACTAATGGACATTGTTGAAAATGATGATCGCCTTCAAGAAAATCAATTAGTGTTTCAACAAGATAGAGCTCCTCCGCTTTTTTCACAACGTGTTAGGGAGTTTTAGAACAAAGAGTTTCCAGAGCAATGGATTGGGCGTAGAGGTGCTACTGAGTGGCCCCCTATATCACCAGATTTAACTCCTTTAGACTTCTTTCTATGGGGCCATTTAAAGAGTAGAATCTACGCAACAGAACCGAAGTCTCTGCAAGAATTACGACGACGCGTTGTTGAAGAATGCCGTCTAATAACTCCACAAATGCTCCAGAATGTCAAAGCTCGTTTTGAACAAAATTTATACTTTTGTATGGAAGCTGATGGTCAACAATTTAAACAGTTACTTAACTGAATAAACATTTTTGAACGTTTGGGTTTATTTTTTATTTATTTTTAACGAAAAATTGATTAATTAGTTCATTTCTTATCACAATGAATGAAATACGTTCTTGCAACTCCAACTGTGAATAATTTTTAAACGAGTTGATAAAACTTCCAAAAAAATTAGTGTGCTGAATAAAGAAAAGAAAGGGCTTTCAAATGATGTAAAACTCGCCCCATGTTCCCTATTTAAAATATAAGGGTTGTTATCACCACCCTTAAGGGGTTGATATGACAAAGTTGAGTTTTATGTCAAAACATGTCCCTCTCAATATTAAAATTAACGTATTTCAGCGTTTCTTGAAAAATAATTATCTGGTCGCAAATCGGTCTGTTTCGTTTTCAATGCGCCACTCTGTATAATGTTTTCTGAACGAAAGTGATTTGAGATCCTTGCAACACATATTTAGATCAATTTTTCATAGGTATCTTTGTTCTTCTTCTTAACGTCTGTTGGTTTTTCCGTGGGGCAGATTAGTTTGCCACAGTCATTTTTTTCTATATGAACTACATTCTTATATTTTTTAACAAGTACTATATTTTAATGGGAATAAAGCAATTTATTTAAAACATGACGTATAAACTTTCATTGATATCTTTGGTAGTACCACCTGTAAAATTTGACAACTTTGTTTTCACCTGAAAGTCACATTTTTATGAAATTTCGCTACCATCATATGCACTTGCTACATGATGATTGTTTACTTTTACTTTTGTTTTATGACTCTGATCTTTAGATACAGTGCTAGTGGCCATATCATTAATAAAATTATGTTGACGAGGCTTCGTTTTTATTTTATTTTTAATTTTACGTTGGCATAACTTTATTTAGAAGTGCACAACTTGAGAACTAAAATAAAAATATGCTTATTTTGAAATCAGGTACTTTTATATTTATATATTTAAGGAAAATAAATATAAAGCAATTCATTAACATAGGTGAGTGGTTTTGCAACATTAGGCAATCCTATAGAATTGACAAACAATATTTGTTTCGTATATGATTAATCTTGCAATTGTTCAGTTTCATTATAAAAAGTCTGGACGCAGCAGGTGCGTTACGGTAGCGAATTTTCATAGAACCGTTTTTAATGCTAAATAGTTTTTTAAGACATCATTTTCTTTTAATTAAAAATTCGCTTCAGCTCAAGGGTTATCAGCGAGATGGTACTATTTACAATATAAAAAATTCTGGACGCAGCAAGTGCGTTATGGTAGTGAATTTTCATAAAAATATTTTTAATAACAAATATGTGTGTTTTTTTAAGAAAGCAGGCATCAAATTTGGTTACCAGTATAACCTATATACTAAAAACAATGTGCCATGTTTCATCAAAATAACTTTATTGTGTGAAAATATACAAAAATTTCCAAAAGTAAACTTAAAGTGTTCCCGAAAAAACACGTTTCTTGGTCAACTTTATAGGTTAATAACAAATTGAGCTGTTCAACTATGAAACATTTGATCAAAATTCGCTACCATAACGCACTTGCTGCGTTCAGAATTTCTTTTCTTACAAACATGCATTATATTTCGATGGAAAATGCAAAAATGCAATAACATAAGGCGTGTTTGATTAAAAAAAAAGGAAAATTGTATCACCAACGACTTATGGGCCACCCTGTGATTGTAGAAATATTATTTTAAGATGTAGCTCAAGACACCGTATAATTAATATATACAAATTTTTTTCGTCTCTTATATAATAACGGATATATTGAGCTTTATTGATTTTTTACGAAAATTCGACAAAAATTGTATACCATTAAATGATAAACTCTATAGCTAAGGCTACTTGTCAAGCATCAGAGAAAGGGTCTATTTGAAATGAATTTTCTGCAAATATTTTAGTAAAATGAAGGACAATGACGGTTGAAACTAAGACTTTAGGGTTTGTAAAACATCCTTCTTGAAACATTTTATTTCTATAGCCCGTATTAGATTCAAGTTATTTGCCTAAATGTTGCCAATTTTGACATTTTAAATCGCCACTTTGACGTTTTGAGGAAAACCCCAATTTATTTTTCTTTAAATGCCTATAACTTTTTTGTCTTTTGAGCTACATAGCTAAATTTTGGTAGGTGGCTTACCTATAAGGATATTAACTAGCGTACCAAATTTGGTTGCCCTTACTTTGTTAGTTCCGGAGATATAAATTTTTTTCGAAAGAAAACACAAAATTTTCCGGGAAAACCTGGGCAGATTTTCCTGGCTAACGAACTTATCCAAGCCATTTGCAAAAGGAATTTTTCCACCAAATTTAGTCAAAATCGGCCTATTATTTTTTGAGTTATCGGTGTGATACATATATATATATATATATATATATATATATATATATATATATATATATATATATATATATATATATATATATATATATATATATATATATATATATATATATATATATATATATATATATATAAATATATATATAAATATATATATATATATATATATATATATATATATATATATATATATATATATATATATAAATATATATATATATAAACATATAAAAATTGAAACTGACCTTGGATATGTTTTCTGGGGGGCCTAATTAGCGCTCATGTGAAGAAATTTTTTCAAAATTCAAAAGTCGGGATCTCCTCATTAGTGAATTTTTTTTAAGAAAATTCACTAAAAAAGAAAAACCTATCTAGGTTAAAACAAAAACAAAAGAAAAAAACTGCAACAATATTAAAAATGACACTATAAGCTTATCTTTAAAGTTCCCGTTGATCTGTATATAAAGAGCCCCATATCTAACTGTATGGGTTTATGTCCCCAAGGAATATGGTACATGTTTTAGTAGTTCTAGGAATTCATTTCTGTCAATTTGTTTTCCCGTATGTGAATAACGATTACATATATTTATTGAACCGCTTCCTATTATTGTTACAGCGACAGCCTCAAGATTGGTTTGTAAGTGAATAATTTTTGAGTCGTAAGTTTTGTCGACTGAAATTGACACAAAACTCGACCATAACCCAGTCATTTTGCCGCTCTGATATGACAATGACGAACCCGACTTCTCAAGGAAAAAGGTACTGTGACCAGTTCCCACAGAACACCTCAAAAACACCCTTGGAAGTATTTTGGTTATCCGCAGCATTCCCGAACTCGAGGGTGCAGTGGATAATCTACAGTCCAAAATCCAATGTTTTGTCAAACATGCATCAAGGACGTACCCCGCCCCAAGCAATCTGCCCCGATGTCCACCCAGTATCAAAGAAATGACACTAGAAAAGAACCGCGTGCGAAGACTAGCTCAACGTACCGATAATCTCACCAACAAACGAGACGCAAACAGACTCATGAAACAAGTACGATCTGCACTACAAGAACTCCGCAACAACCTTTGAGAGGAACGCCTTCAAACCCAGTCCGCACAAGACAATTCCATCTGGCAAATGGCAATAGCCTTTCGCTCCCAAAAACTTCCGATATCCCCCACTTCATGGCCAAAACGGCATCGTATACACTGATGTGGACAAAGCAGGTACATACGTGGATCATCTGGAATTGCAACTCAGCCCGAATTATAACAACGTTGATCTGTCGCACATTAAAAGAACGCTTCGCGCCACTCCAGACAAAAACATCGAACCCGCTACTTACGAAAAAGTTTCCCAAATAATCAAAACACTAAAAAATAGGAAAGCCTCGGGATACGATGGCATCTCCAACGTAGCCCTGAAAAATCTCACCCGCAAAGCAATGTTATTCATAATTACGACTATGAATGCCATCCTGCGCTCTCAACATTTTCCATCCATGTGGAAACTTTCTAACGTTGATCTGTTATTTCATCACGACAGCATTTTTACGCTATTGTCTGTGGATACGTTTATTCATAGCATAGGTAACGCTGTCTCTTTTTAATCCCACTAAGTTTGTAGTTTACGTGTACTTTTTAATCTTACTCAGTTTGTAGATGACACATACTTCTTAGTCCTACTCAGTTTATAGTTTGCACACAGTTGGCTGAACTGTTGTCATGCGCCTGCCTTATCTAGGTTAGGACGTTTTATAAATAGCCGACATTTTCCAAGACGCTATCTTTTTAATTTTCGATTTGTACCAGCAAACAGTAATTTTGCAAGACATAAAGCTACAGCACCTTGCTCATGGGCTTTTTCGAAGAGCAATTAAACAAAACCTTTTCCGAAGAACACGCAAGTACAGGCCTATTTCTCTCCTTTCAGTCGTCTCTAAAGTGAGGGAAAAGTATATAAACACCGAAATACTAAAATTTCTTGAAAAACACAGCCTAATCCACGATAGGCAGTATGGATTCCGTCAGCGCAGATCGACTGCCGACCTCCTTTCTTTTGTCACCCATTCTTGGAACAAGTCTATGGAACAACACGGTGAATCCCAGATTGTCGCTCTAGACATATCCAAAGCATTCGACCATGTCTGGCACGCAGCGCTGCTTAATAAACTTCCGGCCTATGGCCTACCACCAAAACTCTGTACCTGGACAGCAAATTTCCTCTCCAACCAGAGCATTTCTGTTGTCGGGGATGGCCATTCCTTTAAACTGTATACAATTAATGCAGTGGTCCCTCAAGGTTGAGCTTTAGCCCCTACTTTGTTTCTTCTCCACATCAATGACATCCTCTCTAGCACATCCAACCCAGTTCACAGTTACGCGGACGACATCACCCTCCACTCAAATATACAATATTCTAAACCTGTCTCTTTTGCCTAATTAGATGAGGATCGCAGAATCATGGAGGGTTCTGTCTCTGTGGATCTCCAAAAAATATTAGACTGGGGAAGTAGAAATATTGTTCAATTCAACTCCGCCTAATCTCAGTCTTGCTTTCTATCTCATAAGAGATAGACCAGCCCTAGACCCATCACAATGAATAACCAAGTTATTCAAAGTAATGAGTCCTTTTTACTTGTTGGCATTTCTGTGGATCGAAATCTCAATTGGCACCAACATGTCACATCAATTGCAGAAGCGGCTGCTAAGAAATTAGGTTTCCTCTTCCGGGCTCGCAAATACTTTTCACCAGCGAATCTCTATACCTTATATAGTTCACAAATAAGGCCAAACCTCGAATACTGCTCCCACATCTGGGATGCCGCTACCGCTTCTACATTCGCTATCCTGGACTCTTTGAGTTTTATTTACAGTAAAATTTATTTTCAAATTTTCAGTTACCTTCGGTACTCATTCTGTCATTACTTTGTAAAACTTTGCGTTCTAGAATAAACTGCCTGAATTTTTGTGCTGGTTTTTTTATTCCTTGAAGGTTTAACTTGCTTGAATGATCAAAGTAGTGCTCTAAAGTCGACTCACGACCTGAAGTCTCATGCAAACCGACACTAGTCGGATGATATAAGGATGGTTAGGTATTTATATATCTAATTTTCTTTACAACTTGCCGACATTATCAATATCCCAAAAACTCAGGAAACACACGCTGTTTCTTCAGAACTACAGGCCCATTAGCCTAGTCCCTGTCATTGCCAAAATCGTCTAAAAACTAATTCAGAAAGGCTAGCCTCATTAACCTCTGAGAACCATATCCTTCCTGACGAGAAATTCGGCTTAAGACACCAGCACTGCACCACAGACCAAGTCCTTCGAGTGGTGGGAAACATCGCCGAAGGATTTAACAAAAACAAGTCAACTGGTGCAATATTTCTCGATATTACTCAAGCCTTCGACAGGGTTTGGCATGCAGGCCACCTAAACAAACTTCTATCATTTAATTATCCTCCTCCATCTAATCAGACCATACTGCAACAGAGGAAGTTTCAAATTAAACATTTGGAAACCACATCTAGAACCTACTCAGCCACAGCTGTTCTCCCGCAGGATTCTGCTATATCCCATCCACTGCACAATATATTTGTCGCAGACATACCGACACCGCCGTCAAACGTGACATACGCACTGTACTAAGATGAGACTCCCATCCTCAGCAGCTCTACTCAGCTAAGGATAATAACCCAACGTCTACAGACCGTCGTAGACAAGCTGCAAGGCTGGTATAGGAAATCATGTCTAGCCATAAACCCCGATGAATGACCAGCAGTCCTATTTTCCAAGAGAAAACTCCGCCAAATACCCTAGGGTTTTCAACAAATGCTTAGTATGGCGCTCCCATGTCCGACGGAAAGCTTCGATGTTCATCTCAAAGTTCATTCCACGTCTAACAGAATTTCCAAGTTGTCAGCGAACAATAAACTGCTCATGTACAAAGTCATAATCCGGCCAGTTTTGACCTATGCATCCCCTGCATGGGCCACCGCGGTCGGCACATCAAGATCCTTCAAATCATCCAGGATAAAATTCTGAGAATGGTACCGGAGCGCCATGGTTTCTTGGACAACTTTATAGGTTAATAGCAAATTGAGCTAACCAAATTTGCATCCCCTGCATGGGCCACCGCGGTCGGCACATCAAGATCCTTCAAATCATCCAGGATAAAATTCTGAGAATGGTACCGGAGCGCCATGGTTTCTTGGACAACTTTATAGGTTAATAGCAAATTGAGCTAACCAAATTTGCATCCCCTGCATGGGCCACCGCGGTCGGCACATCAAGATCCTTCAAATCATCCAGGATAAAATTCTGAGAATGGTACCGGAGCGCCATGGTTTCTTGGACAACTTTATAGGTTAATAGCAAATTGAGCTAATCAAATTTGAAGCATTTAATGAAAATTCGCTACCATAACGCACTTGCTGCGTACATAATTTTTTTCTTACAATAATGCATTAGATTTCGATGGAAAATGCAAAAATGCAATAACATAAGGCGTGTTAGATTAGAAAAAAAAAGAAAATTTGTATCCTCAACAACTTATGGGCCAGCCTGTGTTTGTAGACATATTTTTTTAAGATGTAGCTCAAGACGCACTATAATTCATGTATACATTTGTTTTCGTATCTTCTATAATAACGGATATATTGAGCTTTATTGATTTTTTACGAAAATTCGACAAAAATTATATACCATTAAACGATAAACTCTATAGCTAAGACTACTGCTAAAGCATCAGAGAAGGGGTCTATTTGAAATGAATTTTCTGGAAATATTTTAGTAAAATAAACGATAATGACGGTTGAAGCTAAGACTTCAGGCTTTGTAAAACATTCCTCTTGATACATTTTCTTCCCATAGCTCGTATTAGTCTCAGGTTCTTTGCCTGAATGTTGCCAATTTTGACTTTTAAATCGCGACTTAATCGTTTTGAGGAAAACCTCAATTTATTTTTCTGCCTATAACTTTTTTGCCTTTTAACCTAAAGAGCTAAATTGTGGCAGGTTATTTTCCTATAATGACATAAACCCGTGTCCCAAATTTGGTTGCCCTTACTTTGTTACTTCCGAAAATATGAATTTTTTTCGAAAGAGAACACAAAATTTTCTGGGAGAAGCTGGGCCCATTGTCCTGGCTAACGAAATTATCCAAGCCACTTGCAAAAGGGAGGTACACACTAAATTTAATCAAAATCGGCCTATTATTTTTTTAGTTATCGGTGTGATACATATATATATATATATATATATATATATATATATATATATATATATATATATATATATATATATATATATATATATAAACATATAAAAATTGAAACTGACCCCGGATATGTATTCTAGGGGGCCTAATTAGCGTTGATTTGAACAATTTTTTTCAAATTTCAAAAGTCGGGATCTCCTCATTAGTGATTTTTTCTAAGAAAATCCACTAAAAAAAAGTTTACCACTTAACATGTCAGAATCTTCGTGTTGGCCTGTTGAGTTATACTTTTTTGTTTCGTTGTCTATTTTTCTCGTTTCGATGCTGGTGTTATTTTTCTAATTTACAATCTAATTGTTAATAAATTGTTTATAATATGTTCGTAATTTATTTCTAATTGCTCCCACTCATGCTCTTGACAACGGTGTTGAGTGTAAAAGTAACAATCAGTTAAACACCACCCTATGGTAGATACTTACTATTGCATCTATTATATGTTATATTTTGTAAAATCTCTACCACTCGTTTGTGCAAATTTCTACTTTTGCATTTAAGTGACTGTGGCCAATAAAAGAAGTATGTTTATTCTTATTCTTATTATTATTATTATTATTGTTATTATTTTTGAATATTTCCCAAATGCACGTTCTTTTATTAGTTTGTCTACTATCCTACTTATCCTAAAAATTATAAGAGTTTCAGAAACATGATTAAAACAGATTTTTAAGAGGTGCAATCATTTTTCGCGGTGGTATGTATTACAAAATATTGACGGATAGTGTTTACAGGGCTAAAAGCAGTATTTTCAAATACATTATTTGTTTGGTCACATTAGAATCTCTGTGACAAAACTCAGGAGACAACACCTCAGCATAACCTGTCAAGTTGAATATACTGAAAGGTGGGGAGGCGGCATTTCGTAATAAATTTGCATACTTATTCTGCTGCAAGCTTAGTGGAAAACATGTTTCGTAACCCTTCAGGGTAATCGAATCTCGAATAACAAATGGCGACCAAAGCTGACCCCAACGAGCTCCTAAGGGCACTGAAGTCTGTTGAATTCTCTATCCTCAAGCAATTCCAGTTGTTTTTTAAGTTCAACCTTACTTTCAATATTTATATCTAATGGAAATCTCTACTTATAATGAAAATCTATCTTACCCTGCAGCGATTTTCGATTGTTTCATGTCTGAGGTAATTTCAATGTCTGGTCTGAAAATACGTGTGTCAGATTCCATTAAAATATGATAACTAGATTCTGGTTCTGCCTTCGACAGGTTTCTGATATGTTTGGGTTCAGAATCAGAATTGAGAAAGTGCGAAATCTTTTAGCATCTCTTTAGCAACTCTATCCTATCTGCTAGCCCAACAATAAAGTCAAAAGTCTGGACGCAGCAAGTGCGTTATGATAGTGCAAATATGCATTTTTTTAAATGAAATCACGCATCAATTTTGGTTATTAGTATAACCTATATAGTAAAAACAATGTACAATATTTCATCAAATTAACTTTGTTTAAAAAAGTGCAAAAGTTTTGCAAAAATAAACAAAATGTTCCCGAAAAAATCGGCCCGATTTTCCTGGCCAACGAACTTCTTCAAGCTATTTACCCACCTACCAAAATATAATTATTCACCAAAAGTTTTTCAAAGAAAATTACAAAAAAATTTAGATTAAAATTTGCTATTTTCAGGAAACTCCAAAAACAATTTTGTTCCGCATTTTTTAATAGCAAATATGTGTTTTTATAATGAAAGCATGTATTAAATTTGGTGACCAGTAGAACATATATAGCAGAAACAATGTACCATATTTTATCAAAATAACTTTATTGCTTGAAAATGTACAAATATTTTCGAAAAAAAAACTTGAAATGTTCCTAAAATAACTGATATCCTGACCAACGAACCCTAAATTAATAGCAAATTTAGCTATTGAAATTTGAAGAATTTAATGAAAGTTCGCTACCATGAGGCACTTGCTGCGTCCCAAATGTTTTTTTCTTACAATCTTGCATTATATTTTGATGGAAAATGCAATAACATCAGGCGTGTTCGATAAAAAAAAGAGATTTTTTATCACCGGGGACTTAAGGGCGAGCCTGTGATTGTAAAAATAATTTTATAAGATTTTTTATATATTTCAACAACACACCACGAAGGCTTACAGACTAAATACTATCGTACCGTTGGTGTCGACAAGAAGGAAAGAGGCAACTTGTTAATTCTGGACTTGAAGGTTTGGAGGTTCGGAGGAGAAGGAAAAATATGTGCCGGCAAGGAATTCCACAACTTGGAAGTCCTCGGGACAAAAGATCGGGCATAACAAGATGTTCTATGTCTGGTGACCTGGACAGTAAAAGGGTGCTTTCGCTCTGTTCCCCTGGTAGATCTGTTGGAGACAGCAGGTGGAGGAACTATGGAAGAAAGCTCCTCTGAGCAGTGCCCGTGCAAATATCTATAAAAGAGAGAGAGGTCAGCAATGGCACGTCGAATGGGAAGGGATGGAAGCCTTTGGGTGAAGGTAGGATCACCAATGAGACGTATAGCTCTCTTCTGAATGGAGTCCAGGATAGCGAGTGTAGAAGCGGCAGCGGCACCCCAGATGTGGGAGCAGTATTCGAGGTTTGGTCTTATTTGTGAAGTATATAAGGTATAGAGATTAGCTGGTGAAAAGTATTTACGAGCCCTGGAGAGGGAACCTAATTTCTTAGCAGCCGCTTCTGCAATTGATGTGACATGTTGGTGCCAATTGAGATTTCGATCCACAGAAATGCCAACAAGTGAAAAGGACTCATTACTTTGAATAACTTGGTTGTTCATTGTGATGTGTCTAGGGCTGGTGTATCTCTTATGAGATAGAAAGCAAAACTGAGATTTGGTGGAGTTGAATTGTATAAGATTTCTACTTTCCAAGTCTAATATTTTTTGGAGTTCCACAGAGACAGACCCTTCCATGAGTGTGCGATCCTCATCTAATTAAGCTAAAGAGACAGGCTTAGAATATTGTATATTTGAGTGGAGTGTGCTGTCATCCGCGTAACTGTGAACTGGGTTGGATGTGCTAGAGAGGAGGTCATTGATGTGTAGAAGAAACAAGGTAGGGGCTAAAGCTGAACCTTGAGGGACTCCTGCATTAGTTGGATACAGCTTAAAGTAATGGCCATCCGCGACAGCAGAACTGCTCCGGTTGGAGAGGAAATTTGTTGTCCAGGTACAGAGTTTTGGTGGTAGGCCATAGGCCGGAAGTTTATTGGGCAGCGCTGCGTGCCAGACCTGGTCGAATGCTTTGGATATGTGTAGAGCGACAATCTGGGATTCACTGTGTAGTTCCTTAGACTTGTTCCAAGAATGGGTGACAAAGGAAAGGAGCTCGGCAGTTGATCTGCGCTGACGGAATCCATACTGTCTGTCGTGGATTAGACTGTGTTTTTCAAGATGCAGCTAAAGAAACCCTATAATTCACGTATACAATTTTTTCTCGCATCTTGTATAATAACGGATATAGAGCTTTACCGTAAAAATACATAATTCTGTATATACAAAAATAGCTAAGAACTGAAACTAACCCTGGATCTGGGTTCTATGGGACCTAGGTCGCGCTCATTTGAAAAAATCTTTTCAAAATTAAAAGTGGCAGTCTCCTTAATAGCGAATTTTTTTAAGGAAGTCCGCTAAAAATTATAGACCATTACACGATAAACTCTGTAACTAAAACTGCTCCCAAAGCATTAGAAAAAGGGTCTATTTTAAATGAGTTTTCTGGAAATATTTTAGTAAAATGAAGGACAATGGCGGTTGAAGCTGGAACTTAAGGGTTGGTAAAACACTCTTCTTGCTACATTTCTTCTACGTAACCCGTATTCGTTGTAGGTTATTTGCCTAAATGTTGCCAATTTTGACATTTCAAATCGCGTTGACGTTTTAAGAGGAAAATCCCAATAATTGTTTCTTTAAATGTCTGTAACTTTTTTGTCTTTTAACTTACAGATCTAAATTTTGACATAGTTCAGTTTTTATGATGTAAAGCCGCATACAAAATTTGTTTGTCATAACTTTGTTATTTCCGGACATATTAAAATTTACCGAAAGAAAACACCCAATTTTGCGGGAAAAATCAGGATGATTAACCTAGCTAACGAACTTGTCTAAGCCACTTGCAAAGGGAAGGTATTCTCCAAATTTTATTAAAATCTTATCAGTATACATATATATACAGGGTGTTTACGGAAATCGGGAACAACAGCTATCTTCGTTATTATTTGAGCTACAAAGTCTGTTAAATGGCCAAAGTTGACCAACTGGACACCCCGCTTCTGAATATGTCACGAATATCTAGATTGCACAACAACTGTCAAATCTGTTGACATAACCTCAATTTTTTTAAATGGAACGATATGAATATTTTGTGTTCAATCGACTCAGGGCAAGCCATTTTATACGTACACATATAGTCTTTCCATCCCAGTACAATATTCCGAAGATAACTTGATCCCAAACGTTGCCAATTGTAGGTGTTTACGGAAATCGGGAACAATAGCTATCTTCGTTATTATTTGAGCTACGAAGTCGGTTAAATAGGCAAAGTTGACCAACTGGACACCCCGCTTCTGAATATGTCACGGATATCTAGATTGCACAACAACTGTCAAATCTGTTGACATAACCTAAATTTTTTTAAATAGAATGATACGAATATTTTGCGTTCAATCGATTCAGGGCCAGCCATTCCATATGTACACATAATAGCCTTTTCATCCCAGTACAATATTCCGTAGATAACTTGATCCCAAACGTTGCCAATTGTAGGTGTTTACCGAAATCGGGAACAATAGATATCTTCGTTATTATTTGAGCTACGAAGTCGGTAAAATGGGTAAAGTTGTCCAACTGGACACTCCGCTTCTGAATATGTCACGGATATCTAGATTGCACAACAACTGTCAAATCTGTTGACATAACCTCAATTTTTTTTAATGGAATGATACGAATATTTTGCATTCAATCGACTCAGGGCAAGCCATTCTATATGTACACATAATAGTCTTTCCATCCCAGTAGAATATTCCGAAGATAACTTGATCCCAAACGTTTCCAATTGTAGGTGTTTACGGAAATCGGGAACAATAGTTATCTTCGTTATTATTTGAGCTATAAAGTCAGTTAAATGGGCAATGTTGGCCAACTGGACACCCCGCTTCTGAATATGTCACGGATATCTAGATTGCACAACAACTGTCAATTCTGTTGACATAACCTCATTTTTTAAAATAGAACGATATGAATATTTTGCGTTTAATCGACTCAGGGCGAGCCACTGTACAAATACACATGTATATTTAAAACTAAATTTTATTTCCTAAAAACGAATAAATAATTACAAATATTGCTCAAAATGCCCACCGTTA
The DNA here is from genome assembly GCA_964006375.1 of Tillus elongatus. Lineage (NCBI taxonomy): Eukaryota > Metazoa > Arthropoda > Insecta > Coleoptera > Cleridae > Tillus > Tillus elongatus. The sequence continues at coordinate 3,189,231 of OZ023267.1, forward strand.
TGATTGAGGCATAATATTGCTCTCTTCAATATATTGGCCTGTATTCTTTGAAGGGTCTGTACAGAAATTCTGTTGACTGCATTCCTGATTTTTACCTTCAATTCGTCCAGACTATCCACTCTTGATGCGTAAACATCGTCCTTTATTGTACCCCATATTGAAAAGTCCAATGGGGTCAAATCGGGCGATCTTGGCGACCATTCAACTGTACCTCCATGGCCAATCCGATTTCCGTAAACACCTACAATTGGCAACGTTTGTGATCAAGTTATCTTCGGAATATTGTACAGGGATGAAAATACTATTATGTGTACGTATAGAGTGGCTTGCCCTGAGTCGATTGAATGCAAAATATTCATATCGTTACATTTAAAAAGATTGAGGTTATGTCAACAGATTTAACAGTTGTTGTGAAATGTAGATATCCGTGACATATTCAGAAGCGGGGTGTCCAGTTGGCCAACATTGCCCATTTAACTGACTTTATAGCTCAAATAATAACGAAGATAACTATTGTTCCCGATTTCCGTAAACACCTACAATTGGCAACGTTTGGGATCAAGTTATCTACGGAATATTGTACTGGGATGGAAAGAATATTATGTGTACATATAGAATGGCTTGCCCTGAGTCGATTGAACGCCAAATATTTGTATCATTCCATTTAAAAAAATTGAGGTTATGTCAACAGATTTGACAGTTGTTGTACAATCTAGATATCCGTGACATATTCGGAAGCGGGGTGTCCAGTTGGTCAACTTTGCCTATTTAACCGACTTCGTAGCTCAAATAATAACGAAGATAGCTATTGTTTCCGATTTCCGTAAACACCTACAATTGGCAACGTTTGGGATCAAGTTATCTTCGGAATATTGTACTGAGATGGAAAGACTATTATGTGTACGTATAAAATGGCTTGCCCTGAGTTGATTAAACACAAAATATTCATATCGTTCTATTTAAAAAAAGTGAGGTTATGTCAACAGATTTGACAGTTGTTATGCAATCTAGATATCCGTGACATATTCTGAAGCGGGGTGTCCAGTTGATCAACTTTGTCCATTTAACCGACTTGGTAGCTCAAATAATAACGAAGATAGCTATTGTTCCCGATTTCCGTAAACACCTACAATTGGCAACATTTGGGATCAAGTTATCTTCGGAATATTTAAATGGGATGGAAAGACTATTATGTGTACGTATAGAATGGCTTGCCCTGAGTAGAGTGAACGCAAAATATTCGTATCGTTCCATTTTAAAAAATTGCCGACAATAGGCATGGATGCAAAATGATGAAAATGTCTTGTATCCTCCTACTATGTCGAAAATCATAACTACTGGACAATTGATAGTCCCTTTATTAATCTTATTTTTAAAGGGGTAGACATTGATCCAATCCAATCCATAGCAGGTGGTAGTGGAATTTTCCTTTATGTAATAGTAAAGGATTTTTTCACGCCCGAGGAGGTACCACCCCATACATCAAGGGGCCGGTGAAGTCCCAACAGACGTTTCCGGTTCTGGTGTATGAGTCGGTTTCCCTTATAAACAAAAATGATGATGGCTCCTCCTTGTATAAAATATTCCGGAGGCAAAATACCCCTCCATTCGGATCTCCGGGAGAGGGGTGTACAGGGGGCGCCAACATCAAGATTTAACATATCCTTTTCGAATATATGTGGCCTCAATTCTAACCTGAACTCCGTCCACCATTTCCTCCAGGCTAACAGGCCCCAACTCCTCTTCCTCACCGAAACCCAAATCAGTGCCAAAACAGCCACTAATCACCTTAATTTCCCAGGGTATGAGCTCCTTACTGCCTTTAGATTGCATGGAGGCGTGTGCGCATACGTCCGTAGCAATCTACCCTGCACCAGACTTCCCAATTTAGAAGCTGGAAGAAAAGACATACTATGGATAAAACTCTCTCTCAGGACTGCAACTAAATTCATCTGTTGCATTTACCGGTCACCTTCTGACAACAACTTTGTCCAGCTCTTTGACTACCTTTCTGAAAAAACCGACTATCTGATTTCTGAATATCCTTCCTCCGAGGTCACTATTCTTGGCGACTTCAATGTCCATAATAAGGAATGGCTAGGATCTTCAAAAACCGATCCACAAGGGAGAGCAGCGGAGGCCTTTGCAGTCAGCAATTCTTTGGCCAATATGGTACAGCAACCTACTTACTTTCCTCGTATCCCAACACACAGCTCAAATCCCTTGGATCTCCTTCTTACTACAAATCCTGAATGCTATAAGATATCAGTCACCGCCCCCCTTGGTCGCTCAGACCACGGCATGGTCACTGCTTCCTGTGCAATGCAACCCGAGGTCACACAGTCATCACACCCACGTATCGTTTGGCACTACAACTCCGCAAACTGGGACGAAATGCGGGATTACTTTTCCTCATTTCCATGGGCGTCTGTCTGCTTCTCTCATCCTGACCCCTCTGATATCTCACAAAACGTCACCGAAATTATCCAAGCTGGCATGGAATTATTTATTCCACGTACACAGAAAACCTCTTCAGCCACTCAAAAGCCCTGGTTCTCTAAATCCTGATACAAGGCCAGACTTGAAAAGGTCAAAGCTCACAAAACGCTTCTACACAATCCCAGTCAAGAAAATCGTCAAGCATTCAACGACGCAAGAAACCGCTATGTCCGCATTCTTTCTGAGGCAAAAAACTCGTTTAATAACCACATCAAAAACAAAGTCCTCTCAAGCTCCAACGGCGGCAAACCCTTCTGGACTCTTGCTAAGTCTATTGGGAATAATTTCTGCAAGAGCACGTTCCCACCTCTTGTCTCAGGTGATGAAATTGTTTCTACCGCCCTGGGCAAGGCTGAACTTTTTGCTTCGTTGTTCGCCGGAAATTCTACTCTCAACCCACCTCCAAATGCTCAACCACCAACAGTCCCCAATGTCGCGCATAAAATGACTGATATCATTTTCCAAACTAAAAAGGTACGAAAGATGCTCTCTTCTCTAAATACCAGGAAAGCCTCTGGCCTTGACGAGATCCCAGCAATTGTTCTCAAAAAATGCGCACCAGAACTTGCTCCTGTCCTGACTCGTCTGTTTCAGATATCTTACAATAAAGGCATATTCCCTAGTAACTGGAAAACTGCTCGAGTACAACCCATCCCCAAGAAAGGATCCAAAGCGCTTCCTAGCAACTACAGGCCTATTTCTCTCCTTTCAGTCATCTCTAAAGTGATGGAAAAGTATATAAACATCGAACTACTAAAATTCCTTGAAAAACACAGTCTAATCCACGACAGGCAGTATGGATTCCGTCAGCGCAGATCGACTGCCGACCTCCTTTCCTTTGTCACCCATTCTTGGAACAAGTCTATGGAACAACACGGTGAATCCCAGATTGTTGCTCTAGACATATCCAAAGCATTCGACCAGGTCTGGCACGCAGCGCTGCTTAATAAACTTCCGGCCTATGGCCTACCACCAAAACTTTGTACCTGGACAGCAAATTTCCTCTCCAACAGGAGCATATCTGTTGTTGTGGATGGCCATTCCTCTAAACTGTATCCAATTGATGCAGGAGTTCCTCAAGGTTCAGCTTTAGCCCCTACTTTGTTTCTTCTCCACATCAATGACCTCCTCTCTAGCACATCCAACCCAGTTCACAGTTACGCGGACGACAGCACCCTCCACTCAAACATACAATATTCTAAGCCTGTCTCTTTAGCCCAATTAGATGAGGATCGCAGACTCATGGAGGGTTCTGTCTCCGTAGACCTCCAAAAAATATTAGACTGGGGAAGTAGAAATCTTGTACAATTCAACCCCACCAAAACTAAGTCTTGCTTTCTTTCTCACAAGAGATACAGCAGCCCTAGACCCATCACAATGAACAACCAAGTTATTCAAAGTAATGAGTCCTTTTCTCTTGTTGGCATTACTGTGGATCGAAATCTTAATTGGCACCAACATGTTACATCAATTGCAGAAGCGGCTGCTAAGATATTGGGTTTCCTCTTCCGGGCTCGCAAATTCTTTTCACCAACTAATCTCTATACCTTATACACTTCACAAATAAGGCCAAACCTCGAATCTGGGGTGCAGCTGCCGCTTCTACACTCGCTATCCTGGACTCCATTCAAAAGAGAGCTATACGTCTCATCGGTGACCCTACCCTCACCCAAAGGCTTCCATCCCTTGCCCACCGACGTGCCGTTGGTGACCTCTCTCTCTTTTATAGATATCTGCACGGGCACTGCTCAGAGGAGCTTTCCTCCATAATTCCCCCACCTGCTGTCCCCAGCAGATCTACCAGGGGAACAGAGCGAATGCACCCTTTTAACGTCCAGGTCACCAGACATCTTGTTATGCCCGCTCTTTTGTCCCGAGGACTTCCAAGTTGTGGAATTCTTTGCCGGCACATGTTTTTCCTTCTCCTCCGAACCTCCAAACCTTCAAGTCCAGAATTAACAAGCTGCCTCTTTCCTCCTTGTCAACACCCACGGTACGATAGTATTTAGGCTGTAAGCCCTCGTGGTGTGTTGTTGACATATAAAAAAAAAATAAAAAAATAAAAAAAAAGAGGTTAGGTCAACAGATTTGACAGTTGTTGTGCAATCTAGATATCCGTGACATATTCAGAAGCGGGGTGTCCAGTTGGTCAACTTTGCTCATTTAACCGACTTTGTAGCTCAAATAATAACGAAGATAGCTATTGTTCCCGATTTCCGTAAACACCCTGTATATATATATATATATATATATATATATATATATATATATATATATATATATATATATATATATATATATATATATAAAAATCCGGATTTTCCAATAAGCTTTCGTTACTACAGTGTAACAAAAAGTAGACTTGTATGATCCCTATCTTTTGATAATGTAGTGTTGCTTATTATGTTATCAGTCTTACCATCTTAAACCATAAATTTACAAGTTGCGGGACACAAAACTAATTTAAATTCTCCTGCACCCCATTCTACGTCATATGACGCTATTATTTACCAACAACGACCTTCTAGCTATACTAGCCAACATTTCTAGGCCCGCAGTTTTGTAAATACAAAAGTGGTTTCTCGTAAAGAAAAAAAATGCTAATAAGGAGTTCGTATATGGCCAACATATACTATATTATCACTCTACGTCAATTTTGACTTCTATCGTAGAATTGCATCGTGTGATTTTTGGTGAATTTTCGTAGAAAAACTTCACTATTTGGGTGATCCCGACGTTTGAATTTTGAAAAAATTTTTGCAAATCAGCACGAACTAATAATCATCTGATTTTGATAAAATTGTGCATGTACCTTCCTTTTGTAAGTGCCTTCGATAAATTCGTTAGCCAGAAAAATCTGAACGGGTTTTTCGGGAAAAGTTTCCTTTCGAAAAAAAAATTGATCTCAAAAAATAAAAAAGCTATCGTAACCAAATTTGGTAGGAAGGTTTACGATATAAAAAGTAAACTATACATCAAAATTCAGGCTTATATCTTACAAGAAAAAAAATTTCGGGACGCAGCAAGTGCGTTATGGTAGTGAATTTTCATTAAAATGTTTTAATAGCAAATATGTGTGTTTTTTTTTCAGAAAGCAGGCACAAATTTGATTACCAGTATAACATATATAGTAAAAACAATGTGCCATGTTTCGTCAAAATAACTTTATTGTTTGAAAACGTACAAAAATTTCCGAAAGTAAACTTAAAGTGTAATCGAAAAAATCCGTTTCTTGGGCAACCTTATAGGTTAATAGTAAATTGAGGTTTTCATATATGAAGCATTTAATCAAAATTCGCTACCATAACGCACTTGCTGCTTCCAGAATTTCTTTACTTGCAAACATGCATCATACTTCGATGGAAAATGCAAAAATGCAATAACATAAGGCGTGTTCGATTAAAAAAAATTATTTGTATCACCAACGACTTATGGGCCACTCTGTGATTGTAAAAATATTTTTTTAAGATGTAGCTCAAGACACCCTATAATTAATGTATACAATTTTTTTTCATATCTTGTATAATAACGGATATGTTGAACTTTATTGATTTTTTACGAAAATTCGACAAAAGTTATATACCATTAAACGATAAACTCTATAGCTAAGACTACTGCCAAGCATCAGAGAAAGGGTCTATTTGAAATGAATTTTCTGGAAACATTTTAGTAAAATGAAGGACAATGACGGTTGAAGCTAAGACTTCAGAGTTTGTAAAACATTCTTCTTGAGACATTTTCTTTCCAAAGCCCGTATTAGATTCAAGTTCTTTGCCTAAATGTTGCCAATTTTGACGTTTTAAATTGTCACTTTGACGTTGTGTGGAAAACCCCAATTTAGTTTTCTTTAAATGCCCATAACTTTTTTGTCTTTTGACCCATGGCGCTAAATTTTGGTAGATAATTTACCTGAAGCGATATAAAACGATGTACCAAATTTGGTTGCCCTTACTTTGTTACTTCCGGATACATGAATTTTCCGGGTAAACCTCGGCCGATTTTCCTGGCTAACGAACTAATCCAAGCCACTTGCAAAAGGAAAGCATCCACCAAATTTTAACAAAATCGGCCCATATATTTAAATATATATATATATATATATATATATATATATATATATATATATATATATATATATATATATATATATATATATATATATATATATATATATATATATATATATATATCTTTAGGAATATTGCACTACACTGTAATCACTTTTAAATATACACTTTATTTGTTTGCTGTACGTTTGTGATTTCTTATTGGTTTGCGTGGACTGCAGTTTCGAACCGTCCCGGTTCATCATCAGCACGCTACTGAGTAGCGTGCAAACCAATAAGAAATCACAAACGTACAGCAAACAAATAAAGTGTATATATATATATATATATATATATATATATATATATATATATATATATATATATATATATATATATATATATATATATATATATATATATATATATATATATATATATATATTATATATATATATATATATATATATATATATATATATATATATATATATATATATATATATATATGTAGAGTCAGTTTATAGTAACCAAACTCAAATATCGTACGTATTATATACTACGTGAAATTAATGGTAGTTTGAGATGAACCACTATGGATAGTGGCTTCGTTTGAAATATAGAGGTAGTCAAAGCTCTATCTAAAAAATGATAAAAATTTATTATAGTTCCAAAACGGCTTAACTATTTGATTGAAAATTGGCACAGTTTCACAACTACACACAGCACATTTTTTCATTGAAAAAAAAAATCATCCAGTGCTGGAGTTACAGCGGCGTCCATGATTATTGGCATCAATGAAAAAATGATCCGCCACTGTTTATTCTGGAATCAAAAATATTTTTTGAATCTCTAATCAATTTAGAAGAAAAACATACCACTTGTTTCACATCGATATCGTGCACCGTTGTCGAGAAAAAGTAAATAAAATCAATTTCAATGCATGGACGCCCCCGTAACTCTGGCACTGGCTGAATTTTTTTTTATATTCCACAAAAAATGTGCTGTGTAGAGTTGTGAAACTGTGCCAAATTTCATTAAAGTAGTTTAAGCCGTTCTGGAACTATAATATATTTTTACTATTTTTATAAAATTTTGACATCCTGTATATTCCAAACGAAGCCATTATCGATAATGGTTCATCTAGCAAACGACGCATAAAATACGATGTTTCAGTTTGGGTACTATAAACTTACGGCTTAGTGAAAATATTTACTGAAGTCTTTTGTAGTATTTTTATAACCCTGATTTGTTTTGCCAAATACTTTATAATTTCGTTGTTTAGCGGGTAAACGTAATTTATTTGATCCAAACATTTCCGATTCGAATAAGGCATGTTTTCCTTTCTCGTCTACATTTGAACAGAGGGTAGAATTTTTTATTTACATCACTCATACATGCTTTAGTGCTGTCATTAGATGAACAAGTCACTCAAGCTTTTGTACTAAACTTGACTATTTGATCTAAGTTGTCTTGATAGAAACCTGTAAATCGTGGCTTTTATGGACCATGTTATTAAATATTTCATGCTGATTCAATCAAACTTCGAGGTAGAGTTGTATTGAAAGTTTATTATATTTCAATACTTTCAATGGGTACAAGGGCAGGAAAAAATTGTTAAGTAACCATAAAGTTAACAATACAAACTTTTCTTAAAGCTTATCAAGAGCCTTTCAAGTGCATGACAAGCGATTCAAACTTTTAATTGTATTTTGAATTTGTTTTACGTTATTGTTTCGAACGTGTAAAAATATTGTTGATGGATTGGGTTTTATTTTCGCAGAATAAAGCTTTATTTTGAGCTGACGTCAAAGATTTCTCTTAACAATTGATAAAGTTAAGTTGTCGTAACATATGCAACACTGTTTTCATGTATACAACAATTTATTAAATTAAAATATCGTGAAATGCCAGTGACATGACATGATGGTATGCGGTATGTTTTAGGTAAATAGATGAAGAACATCGATAGCTAGGCTAACTGACGGAAGAGCGGACTAAAAATCTCTAAAAAAAATAGATGGGTTGTACCGTTGATTTGGTACGTTCATCGATAGTTTTAATTGATTAGGTTTAATTGAACGATTGCATGTTTTCTTCTATATTTCAGCAACACACCACGGGGGCTTACAGCCTAAATACTATCGTACCGTGGGTGTTGACAAGGAGGAAAGAGGCAACTTGTTAATTCTGGACTTGAAGGTTTGGAGGTTTGGGGGAGAAGGAAAAACATGTGCCGGCAAGGAATTCCACAACTTGGAAGTCCTCGGGACAAAAGAGCGGGCATAACAAGATGTTCTATGTCTGGTGACCTGGACAGTAAAAGGGTGCATTCGCTCTCCCCAGGTAAACATCAGTATTTTACCGCCATGATCTGTGACGCCACAGGACAGTACGATAGTCAACAATGAACTTGCTTCTCTGTGTTTACATCATGTGTTGCAAGTTATTGATTGAACCTTGGCTTTTGCACGTGATTTTATTGGATAATATCAAAAATAAAGCTTATATAAATACTGTATAATATCAATGTGTAGAAATGCGACTATAAAAACTCCAGAGAAACTATTTATATACTTTTATTGTTTCAAAAGTGGCTCAAATTAGAAAGCAATGGTACAAAAAAGCAAGTGGGATGAGAGGAAAATCCACAGTTCTCTGAGAAAACCGCCTTATAATTTTAGTTTTTATTTTTATTTCAAAAACACACCACGAGGACTCACAGTCTAAATACTATCGTTCCGTGGGTGTCGACAAGGAGGAAAGAGGCAACTTGTTAATTCTGGACCTGAAAGTTTGGAAGTTCGGAAGAGAAGGAAAAACATGTGCCGGCAAGGAATTCCACAACTTGGAAGTCCTCGGGCAAAAGAGCGGGCATAACAAGATGTTCTATGTCTGGTGACCTGGACAGTAAAAGGGTGCATTCGCTGTGTTCTCCTGGTAGATCTGTTGGGGGCAGGTGGAGGAATTATGGAAGTAAGCTCCACTGAGCAGTGCCCGTGCAGATATCTATAAAAAAGAGAGAGGTCACCAACGGCACGTCGGTGGGCAAGGGATGGCAGCCTTTGAGTGAGGATAGGGTCACCGATGAGACGTATAGCTCTCTTCTGAATGGAGTCCAGGATAGCGAGTGTAGAAGCGGCAGCAGCACCCCAGATGTGGGAGCAGTATTCGAGGTTTGGTCTTATTTGTGAAGTATATAAGGTATAGAGATTAGCTGGTGAAAAGTATTTGCGAGCCTGGAAGAGGAAACCTTATTTCTTAGCAGCCGCTTCTGCAATTAATGTGACATGTTGGTGCCAATTGAGATTTCGATCCACAGAAATGCCAACAAGTGAAAAGTATACATTACTTTGAATAACTTGGTTGTTCATTGTGATGGGTCTAGGGCTGGTGTATCTCTTATGAGATAGAAAGCAAGACTGAGATTTAGTGGGGTTGAATTGTACAAGATTGCAACTTCCCCAGTCTAATATTTTTTGGAGATCCGCGGAGACAGAACCCTCCATGAATCTGCGATCATCATCTAATTGGGCTAAAGAGACAGGCTTAAAATAGTGTATATTTGAGTAGAGGGTGCTGTCGTCCGCGTAACTATGAACTGGGTTGGATGTTCTATAGCAGAGGTCATTGATGTGGAGAAGAAACAAAGTAGGGGCTAAAACTTAACCTTGAGGAACTCCTGCATTAATTGGATACAGTTTAGAAGAATGGCCATCCACGACAACAGAAATGCTCCGGTTCGAGAGGAAATTCACTGTCCATGTACAGAGTTTTGGTGGTAGGCCATAGGCCGGAAGTTTATTAAGCAACGCTGCGTGCCAGAAAAGATCGAATGCTTTGGATATGTCTAGAGCGACAATCTGGGATTCGCCGTGTAGTTCCATGGACGTATTACAAGAATGGGTGACAAAGGAACCGAGGTCGGCAGTTGATCTGCGCTGACGGAATCCATACTGCCTGTCGTGGATTAGACTGTGTTTTTCAAGAAATTTTAGTAATTCAATGTTTATATACTTTTCCATCATTTTAGAGGCGACTGAAAGGAGAGAAATAGGCCTGTAGTTGCTAGGACGCCCTTTGGGTCCCTTCTTGGGGACGGGTTGTACTCGAGCAGTTTTTAGGTTTCTAGGGAATATGCCTCTATTATAAGATGTCTGAAACAGACTAGTCAGGACAGGATGAAATTCTGGTGCGCATTTTTTGAGAACAATTGCTAGGATTTCGTCAAGGTCATAGGCTTTCCTGCTATTAAGAGAAGAGATCTTTCGTACTTTTTTAGTTTTGAAAATGATATCCGTCATTTTATGTGCGACATTGGGGACTGTTGGTGGTTGAAAATTTGGAAGTGGGTTGTGAGTAGAATTACCGGCGAACAATGCGGCAAAATGTTCAGCCTTACCCAGGGCGGTAGAAACAATTTCATCCCCTGAAACAAGAGGTGGAAATGTGCCTTGCAGAAATTATTCCCAATAGATTTAGCAAGAGTCCACAAGGGTTTGCTGTCGTTGAAGCTTGAGAAGATTTTGTTTTTGATGTGGTTGTTAAACGAGTTTTTTGCCTCAGAAAGAATGCGGACATAGTGGTTTCTTGCGTCGTTGAATGCTTGACGGTTTTCTTGGCTGGGATTGTGTAGAAGCGTTTTGTGAGCTTTGACCTTTTCAAGTCTGGCCTTTTCACAGGATTTAGAGAACTAGGGCTTTTTAGTAGCTGAAGAGGTTTTCTGTGTACGTGGAATACATAATTCCATGCCAGCTTGGCTTTTGATGAAATTAGAATTTTTCTAACAAATAAACCCTAAAACGTTATTATTCGAGTTTTAACGAAAAAATGTCAATTTTCACCAAATCACCCCTTGAAGCGATTTTACCCAAAAACAATCCGAACCGTTCGTTTGTCGATTGCTAACTGTGTACCAAATTTGAAGACCATATCTCGATTCGTTCTAAAGTTATCGTGGCTACAGACATACACGACAGACAAAAAAATTTTTGTTCACTAATCATGTCTTCTATGTGTTTTGATGCCTTTTACGACGTTTGAGCAACAAAAAAATGTTTGAAATTCAATGCGATACTTCCACACGTTGTTGAGTTGAGTTGAGTTTGAGTTAATGTAAACACTCAAACACACGGGATGGCACGAACTCCACACGTTGTGACGATGTGAAAGTAAAATATTGAGATAACCAATTTATGTTTACATACATATCCTACCACGTTTAAATTTTTATGAAACATCGCCCTTCAACATTATTTATGTAATGTCCAAACACGATATCTTCTGGAGGAGTTTTCCTTGAAAATCGTTAGAGAGTTTAGATTTCTAATAGCCAGTCTTGAAATAATTTACGAGGAAAAAAGACAGAAAGCACTTGATTTATAACGTTTAAAATGTATTCTCAGGTGACACGATAACACTTAAAGTTCTTAGGAATTATTCAACTTGGGACATCGAATAACTAAAGTATTTTCCAATTGCAATTCATCCACTGAGATCCATTGTTAGGCATGACAATTATTTTGCGTACCAACGAGAGAGACATTTTCAATCTGCATTTATTTCATTCGGAAAGTGTATTGGTATTCATTCGGAAGACATAACCGTTATTTCAATACCTGCAACTTTCGAACTGTGCTTTCTATTTAGCGTATGTTGGCTCTTATTAAAGTTCCTGAAACTTTTTCATTGTCTTAAGAGCATCCGCCTATATTAAGTTCGCAAATACACGTTTGGTTTTCATTCTCCAGGGTCCTGATAATGTAGTTGTTGACAATAATAAACAGGTACTAATAAAGGAAGATTTTTCTTTAATTCCTGCTATTCAGCGAAATTATTTTTTTTACTTATCCAAGTTTAGTCTATTTTGGATTTCATTATTAACAATAACAAAAGTACTCACACAAGTGCGTTGTGGTAACGAATTGCATATAAATTTAATCTCTTTTAAGAAATACTAAGACATCTACTTAATTAAACTTAATCAAGAGAATGGACAAAATATTTTATCCAAATGTTCGAGACGCAGCAAGTGCATTATAGTAGTGAATTTTCATAAGAATTTTGCACTATTAGTAACGTATATTATTAAAAGTAACATTCTAAATTTAAATGGACCTGGGAGATTAGTTTTGGTGATTATTTGAAAAAATCTCGGGACGCAGCAAGTGCGTTATGGTAGTGAATTTTCATAAAAATGTTTTTATTGCAAATATGTGTGTTTTCTTTTTAAGAAAGCAGACATCAATTTTGGTTACCAGTATAACCTATATAGAAAAAGCAGGCATCAAATTTGATTACCAGTATAACATATATAGTAAAAACAATGTGCCATGTTTCATCAAAATAACTTGATTGTTTGAAAACGTACAGAAATTTCCAAAAGTAAACCAAAAGTGTTACGGAAAAAATCCGTTTCCTGGTCAACCTTATAGATTAATAGCAAATTGAGCTTTTCAAATATGAAGCATTTAATCAAAATTCGCAACCACAACGCACTTGCTGCCTCCAGAATTTCTTAACTTACAAACATGCATTATATTTCGATGGAAAATGCAAAAAAATAAGGCGTTTTCGACAAAAAAAAATAATTATTTTTATCACCAACGACTTATGGGCCACCCTGTGATTGTCGCAATAATTTTTTAAGATGTAGCTCAAAACACCGTATAATTAATGTATACAATATTTTTTCATATCTTGTATAATAACGAATATATTGAGCTTTATTGATTTTTTACGAAAATTCGACAAAAATTATATACCATTAAACGATAAACTCTATAGCTAAGGCTACTGCCAAGCGTCAGAGAAAGGGTCTATTAGAAATGAATTTTCTGGAAATATTTTAGTAAAATGAAGGACAATGACGGTTGAAACTAAGACTTCAGGGTTTGTAAAGCATTCTTCTTGAGACACTTTCTTTCCATAGCCCGTATTAGATTCAAGTTATTTGCCTAAATGTTGCGAATTTTGACGTTTTCAATTGTCACTTTGACGTTTTGAGGAAACCCCCAATGTATTTTTCTTTAAATGCCCATAACTTTTTTGTCTTTTGACCTACAGAGCTAAATTTTGGTAGGTGGCACACCTATAACGATATAAACCAGCTTACCAAATTTGGTTGCCCTTACTTTGTTAATTTTGGAGATATAAATATTTTGCGAAAGAAAACACAATTTTTTCCGGGAAAACCTCGGCGGATTTTCCTGGCTAACAAAATTATCCAAGCGACTTGCGAAAGGAATGTACTCACCAATTTTGACGTTTAAAATCGCAATTTTGACGTTTTGAGGAAAATCCAAATTTATTTTTCTTTGAATGCCTGTAACTTTTTTATCCTTTAACCTACGGAGCTAAATTTTTGTAGGTAACTTGCCTATAATGAAATAAATCCGCATATGAAATTTGGTTGCCCTTACTTTGTTAATTTCGGAGATATAAATTTTTTTTGAAAGAAAACACAAAATTTTCCGGGAAAACCAGGACCGATTTTCCTGGCTAACTAACTTATCCAAGCCATTTGCAAAAGGAATTTATTCACCAAATTTAATCAAAATCGGCCCATTATTTTTTGAGTTATCGGTGTGATACATATATATATATATATATATATATATATATATATATATATATATATATATATATATGTATGTATATATATATATATATATATATATATATATATATATATATATATATATATATATATATATATATATATAAATATATATATATATATATATATATATATATAAACATATAAAAATTTAAACCGACCCCGGATATGTGTTCTGGGGGGCCTAATTAGCGCTCATTTGAAGAAATTTTTTCAAAATTCAAAAGTCGGGATCTCCTCATTAGTGAATTTTTTTTAAGAAAATTCACTAAAAGTTATATTTTCTATGGCGCTAGAATATTTTAATTTGATAGAGATATATGTAAGTAATGCAAAAAAATTGTGTTACAAATTTAATCACAAAAGTTTTACAGAAAAAACAAATATTTACAAAGGGAATATACCTGCGATATTATAAATATGGCGGTAATTTTTTTTTAATTGCTTGGAAGGTTTTGTTTTAGTCAACCCAATCGAACTGGTTTTTGCAAACAAAACAACAAAAAAGGTTTTTTGAAACCAATTTGTAGGTATCCGTAAAGCTCATTATGATACTCTTCTTTAATTTAGTACCCACGCTGCGTTTAAATAGGTGTATGTATGGTTCAAGAATAAAGATTCTAGCCTAATAGGAAATTGAGTTATCGGATTTCAAATATTTTCACAAAAATTCTCTACCATAATGTACTTGCTGCACCCAGACCCTTTCCAAAACTTATTTACTGTTGCTGTATCCACACTTTTTGAAAATGATGAAATATTGTAGCTCTCTGTGTAAGACTGACAAACAAGGAAACCTCAATTTCATTTTTGGAAAAATATTTTACACAAATGAAATGGGGTAATAATTTAAACATAGATTAAAAATCTTGGTTCGTTACTTTGTCGCAGGGTACTCCTTCTCCTTCTGCATACCTACAACCACCATCAATGCATACACAAAAAAAGTTTCTTGGGAACCACCCGCAAGAAAGTTACGGGACCTGCGGTGAATATTGGGGTTCTGGGCGGGATAAGCAGAATTTTAAGGAGGTGTAGCTGCAAAATGGGATAAAGGCAGCTTATAGAGGTCCAAATAAGCTGTTTTTATCGCACTTTCTGCTTACATTTCCTTTTTATCTTCTTCACTGCCCAACACCCCTAATCACTCCTGATCCCGTAACTTTCTTGGGGGCTCTTTGCAAGAAATATTTCTTGTGATTTGTGCACCCGGAACGAGATCTAAGCATGTTTCTGGTTTTTTTCTAGAAAGCCCCGTGGGCTAATCTGCAAATTTACCGAAAATTTAATTTTTATGTACAAAAGGGATGTACCTGCCAAATTATAAACGCGGCAGATATTTTTCCTTATTAGTCGCTTGGATGATCCGTTTTAGTCAACTCAATCGAACCAGTTTTTGCAAACAAAATAACTAAAATGGATTTCTAAAATAAATTGGTCGTGGCCTGTGAAGCTCATTGTGCTATTTTTTAAATTTAGTACCGTGGCCGTATGAGTAAATGTACGAGGCCAAAAATTTAGTTAAAAAAAATTAGTACCTACGCTGCTTTTATGTATGCATCAAAACTGAAGATTCTGGTTTAATGGGAAATTGAATTATCACCATTTGAAATATTTTTGCAGAAATTCGCTACCATAACGCACTTGCTGCGCCTAAACTCTTTGAACACTTATTTACTATTGTTTTTAAAAATGAAATAGATAAATATAAACAAAACAAAATTTTGAAATTAAAATTTTAATAATTTACACTGAACATCTCTTTATAGGTATAATGTAAACTACTGTTTGATATTATGTAGTTTCATTTACCTCAGATTTTCCACACACTACATGAAGAGTAAATAAAAACTAAAAGTAAACAATAAGTACCTTATTCTAAGATTGTAAAGTATTAGCGGAGTTGATATCGAGGTTATGTTCTTCTTCTTTATTTAAGAAGTCTGTAACCAAAGAAGAAGAAGATAACCTCGAATTCGACGCCCCCCTGCTGACAGTTGGCAAAATACCAAATTATAAATAGCTGACGGATGTTGTCAGATTAAATTAGGAGACGAAGTTGGCTTTTAAATACCCTGAAGAATGGGAAGCTTAATATTTATACATAATAAAACGTAGTTTTAAATTGCCTTGAAGCAAATTGAATCACTTTCATTCAAATTTTTATTTTTTCCTATATATGTTTCTGATATGTTTAGGTTCAGCTGAGAGTTTTGGCAAATGGCAACCCCGCTGATTGTTGATTGTGACATATTTTTGTAGCCTCTTTGTTTAAAGTTTAATTTGGAGCATTTGTTTGCAATAGCAGCGGAACCCTGATATATCTGTCTGACCTTGTCTGACATTATAGGCACCCATCAGAGGTAATTTCAGGTCATATCGTAAATTCTTTATTTCTCATTTAGTTATAACTCAAAATTTACTGAACCGATTAAGTTTGGTAGATAGGACCACTTATATGATATCTTCGTGAATGTAGAGTTTTGGTTTCATACTTCTAGTAATTTAAAAGATATTGCGTTTTCAAACAGTTTTTCGTATTTTTTTCTAAAAGTATCTTAGTGTCAAAACTGTCTAACGAACTCATACAAGCTATTAACAAACTGAAGGGAATTGCCTATTTTGGTTTCGATTTGTGAAGTATTTCTCGAGTTGTTGGTTGGATACATACACACGCACACACAGATGCAAATATATATATATATATATATATATATATATATATATATATATATATATATATATATATATATATATATATATATATATATATATATATATACTTTTCAACTGACCTTGGATGTGGGTTCTAGGGTACCTAACTCGCGCTCATTGGAAGAAAGTTTCCAAAAATTTTACCATCGATACTTCTCTATTAGTGAATTTTCTTAATGAAAATTCACTAAAACGACAATGTTATTTTCAAAGATATAAGCATTTAAATAAGAGTCCCGATGGAACAAATACGTATTGGTAGGAAATTTTCATAACAATATGTTTCCATGAAAATGTGAAAGTAATTAATAGGAATTGAAGAAAAATAATTAAAAATTAAAAGCGAAGGTAAATAAATGTATGATTTCAGTCTGTGTTATTTAAAAGAAAAAAAGGTTGTATAATTGCTGAGAAAAAGAGAAACGTGATATGTGGCAAATCATAGTAATACCAAATTTCAGTGTGATCCTACGAGCGGTTCAAGAGATATCTAGGTGTTTCCTCTTTTTTTTGGACTACACTATATAAATGTGATTGTAACAGTTATGTTAATAGTAATAATAAAACTCTGGAAGCAGCAAGTGTGTTATTGTAGTGAATTTTCATAGAAATGTTTTTAATAGCAAATATGTGTGTTTTTTTTAAGAAAGCAGGCATCAAATTAGGTTATCAGTATAACCTATATAGTAGAAACGATGTGCCATGTTTTATCAAAATAACTTTATTGTTTGAAAACGTACAAAAATGTCCGAAAGGAGACTTAAAGTGTTCCCGAAAAAAACCGTTTCTTGGTCTACCTTATAGGTTAATAGCAAATTGAGCTTTTCAAATATTAAGCATTAAATCAAAATTCGCTACCGTAAGGCACTTGTTGCGTCCCGAATTTCTTTTCTTACAAACATGCATTATATTTCGATGGAAAATGCAAAAATGAAATAACATAAGGCGTGTTTGACTAAAGAAACGAAAAATTGTATCACCAACGACTTATGGGCCAGCCTGTAATTGTAGAAATAATGTTTTAAGATGTACCTCAAGACACCCTATAATTAATGTATACAATTTTTTTTCATATTTTGTATAACAACGGATATATTGAGCTTTATTGATTTTTACGAAAACTTGACAAAAATTATATACCATTAAACGATAAGACTACTGCCAAGCATCAGAGAAAGGGTCTATTTGAAATGAATTTTCTGGAAACATTTTAGTAAAATGAAGGACAATGACGGTTGAAACTAAGACTACAGGGTTTTCAAAACATTCTTCTTGAGACATTTTCTTTCCATATCCCGTATTAGATTCAAATTATTTGCATAAATGTTGACAATTCTGACGTTTTAAATCGCGACTTTGACGTTGTGAGGAAAACCCCAATTGATTTTTTTAAATGCCTGTAACTTTTTTGTCTTTTGACCTATAGAGCTAAATTTTGGTGGGTAATTTACCTATAGCGATATAAACTAGTGTACCAAATTGGTTACCCTTACTTTGTTATAAATTTTTTTCCAAAGAAAACCCAATTTTCCGGGAAAACCTTGGCCGATTTTCCTGGCTAACGAACTTATCCAAGCCACTTGCAGTATTTTTAATGCATAATCTAGATGTCTGTGCTGATTTTTAATCATTTTTAGTACTCCTGAAGATGGTCGGAACTCCGTAGCGAAATATATCGAGTTTTAGTACAGAGTGACTTTCTTTAAAATATAGCCCTCGTTTTTTGGTCGTTATTGCCCTTTTAGCACGCTAACGTGTAACGACTGTTACTCCTCCCTTCAATCTATATATATATATATATATATATATATATATATATATATATATATATATATATATATATATATATATATAATCGAAATTTATCCTGGATATGTGTTCTAGGGGGCCTAATTAGCGCTCATTTGAAGACATTTTTTCAAAATTCAAAAGTCGAGATCTCCTCATTAGTGAATTTTCTTAAGAAAATTCACTAAAAGCAAAAAGACTAACTTAAAAGTTATCAATACCTCAGGTTTACTTTGCAGAGTTTCAACATAATATCTCTTACATAAGTTGATGTAAGACAATAAATGTTTTCATTCCATGAATATTAACGACGCAATTTATGGATGAATGAAGAACTTGTCAGCAGCTTATTAAGGTGTCGAAACAATCACTCACAAAGAATGCAGGCTATTCAAACGGTGAATCCTACTACCCCTAAAAGTTAAGGGAACTAGATAATTTAAATATTAAAGAAGTTAAACTTTACGAAGCAATTAACCGACATATTATCATGCAAATTGTTTTAGACAGAAACATTAATCAGCTCTATCTAATTTGCTTTTACATTTTATACACCAACCAATTCGGGTTATTTTCTTTAGTTACTTGTATTTAGTGATAAATCAGCGCCTTCGTGGCCGTGCGGGAAAGTCGATTCAGACTTTCCAATACGAACTCGGGGGTCGACGGTTCGAGCCTCACCGGCGGCGGATGATTTTTCAAAATCACTGTCGTCGTTGAGATTGAGCTCAAGGTGGAGGGTAGGTTAGTTTAGATGAGCAAGAAGGGTCAGCAATGGCCTAATTGCCAGTAAGCATCTTACCTTTTTTTAGTGATAAATCAATGATTTTTAATCAAACACTATTCTACGGTATCCTTTTCTTTAACACCCTTCTATTTCTGTGACTATGGCAAACCATAGACGCCAGGGAGCAACTTCATCTGACCATCTTGGAAATTTCGACAAGGCCGTTCTTCCTGGAATGATGGTAGGAATCTTTTACGTGGCTAACAGCGCATTGTGCGCGAGACCGACGGCTCTTGGTTCTCTTCAAAAGGTGCAACGTGCAGACATTTAACATTTAATATGCTCAAATACCATGCTAAAATATATATTGATGTTGATTTTACAGAACATACTAAAAAGAAAAAGTCGCTTCTACTAATAATATAACCCAGGATCTTTGATATCAGAACTTCCTTATCAGTGAACTTCCAAGCCTGCTCAATTAAATACAAAACATTTCGAGACGCAGCAAGTGCGTTATCGTAGTGAATTTTCATAAGAATTGTACACTATTAGTTTGGATTAAAGGCCCTAATACAGGCTCATTCGAAGAATGTTTTTTGAAAGTGTTACAATCGACATCTCTCTATTATCAAGGACAACCCATTTTAGTACATTTTCTTTTAAAAAATTCACTAATGAGTTCGCGAGCTCGTGTAGGGGGCGGGGGGTGGAGGTGGTGGTGTTGGCAGATCCAGCAACACCTCCATGGCGGCTGTTGGAGTTGAAATCATGGCTCCTGTGATGCCGAGGCAAGCTATCCTTTTGATCTTGCCTAGTTTTTGTTAGACACTGGATTGTGTCATCTTAGGCCACCAGACCTGTATCGCGTATGTTAGCGATGGTCTAACCACCCTTGTGTACAGCAAGTGGGCCATAGTAGTAGCAGTGGTGGGGAGGCCAACGCCAACCAAGTAGGCCACAATGAACCCGTTTGCCAACCCCAGCAACCAGGCACCTCGAGATGAAGGCCGTGACGGTCTTCAATTGGACGGTAGTTACCTGATTCCTCTGCAGAGTCCTCGATCCAAACAATTCTGCTCGAAGACTCCCAAAAGCCTCGCATTCACACAGGTAGTGGTAGAACGTTTCTTAATCCTCGCCGCATTCCTGGCAAATGGGATCCTTCTCTACGCCCATTAATGTGAGGTGTCTTCTAAGGACGCAGTGGCCTGTCAGCACCCCAAGGATGCGGCGAAGCGTAGGTCGACTCCTTCCGAGTAGCAAGCCAGCTTTATCTCTGTCCGGCCCCTCCACGAAGTCCCTCGCCTGCCTGCAGCCACCAACCGACCCCCAGTGCCTCTCCATTGCTTCCTCGGTCCACCTGTCTAAGGCGACAGAAACCGTCTTCCTATTGATGCTTATCGCAGGCTCCGGTCCACAGAACGGCCGCCGGCAACCGAGTCTTGCGAGATTATTCGCCACCTCATTCCCCGCTATGCCACAGTGTCCCGGAACCCACACCAGTTGCACCTCCTTCGTCCTGGCTAGTCCACTGAGGGCGTCAGCGCACTCCTTAACCAGTGTTGACCTAATTCTGGCCATGCAGACTGCCTGGAGGACCGCCTGGCTACCCGAGAAGATGTGCACACAATTCTCGGGACTCTTCTTCACATCCTGTCTATTGGCCACAGACAGGATAGCATACACCTGTGTTTCGAATGCCGTGGTATATGCGCCAAGAGCATCCCCAGGCCCTCGATGTATACTCCTGCCCCGGAGGATTGTTGGTCCTCCAGCCGCGATCCGTCGGTGAAACAGACCATGCTTGCGGGCTGGAATGCAACCTCATTTTCCCTCCACTGATCCCTACTGGGGATCCTGAGCGTGTATGGCCTAGTCAACCCAATATCGTCTTCGGCATCCCGCACCGTTATGGCTGAAATAGGAATTTCCTTTTCCACCTCCTTGGCGACTCTTGCATGCACTATTACTGCTCCCTCTCCGCACCAGTTTCCTGAGTCTCGAATTCTAAGATGCGACGCCATATCCTCCCTTCTGATGCAGATGGGAAGCGGTGGCAGCATCGACAAGACCTCTAGCACGACTGGTGGTGTCGTGCTCATAGCGCCTGTGATACCCAGGATTGCCGGCCTTTAGAGTTTGGCCAGCTTCCTGCTGGTAGTTTGGTTCACACCACATCACCAGACCAACACCCCATAAAGGATTCTCGGCCTGACGATGGTGGGCCATACTAGGTTTTAGTCCCCACGTTTTTCCATATAGCCGCCTAGTGACGGCTAGGGTGATAACTGCCTTACGCAACGTGACCATTCCGGGTTAGCTTAGAGTCCAATACGATCCCAAGATATTTTACCTCCCTGACCATTAGGATGTTTCTACCGTACAGAGTGAGAATTCTGTAGCTCTCCCACTTCCTCCTCCTCGTAAAAGGCATGACGGTTGCTTTTTGGGGGTTCACCTCGAGCCCTTGGTCAACCGTCCACCTTTACACCACTTTCAGCGCTGTCTGCATGCGCTCCCACACTGACTGTGTAACCTTTCTTCGGACTATGATGACAATGTCATCAGCATAGCCCTGTAACTCATAGGCACCACGACTAGGCAACAGAGCAAGGGAGACAGAACGCTCCCCTGCGGACACCACGTCGCGACCCCCGCCAGCTAAGACCCTACCGCGAGTGGGGTGAACACCGCCCTGTCGCTGAACATGGAACCGATCTACCTGCAGCAGGTCTCCCCTATTCTCCGCTCCCTGACAGCTGCCGGTACCGATCCGAATGAGGTGTTGCTGAAAGCCCCCTCTATTTCTAGGAAGGCCCCCAGCGCTACCTCCGTGTTCCCCAGCGTATTCTCCAGTTTCAGCACCAGTTGGTGCAGTGATGTTTCTGTTGAAACTCCTGCTCTGTATGCATATTATCGGCAGTGTAGGGGATATGCTGCCAGTACACCGCGCCCAATGTGCCGATCGAGCAGTTTTTCCGTTGTTTTTAGCAAGAAGGTTTGTTGGACGACCAGGTTTAGAAATGAATACAACCCTGGCCAGTTTTCATGCCATCGGAATATACCGCAGAGCCAGGCTGGTCCTCATAATGAGGTTAAACGCCGGCGCCAGTATGTCTATATCCCGTTGGAGCGTGATACACATTATTCCATCTAATCCCGGGGATTTGAATGGCTTAAAGCTGATAATGGCCTATCTAATTTTCCTCAAGGTAACCACCCCTTTAGAGACTTTCCGGTTTACTCTAGATGCCCGCCTGTATGGCGCCTCTATTTATGAGTGTTCCGAGTCCGGAGGTGATTTATTCTAAGGTTACTTACCCCTTTATAACAGATAATTGTGCTCTAAGTGAGTGGTAGACACGAAGAAACGTGCCGCCACCTAGTTGCGGAACCAAGTAGCATGTTGTCACGCCAGCTCCAAATAACAAAGTGTTAAAAAATAGAGACTGTATATAACCAACTAACAATTTAGTAAATTGTTAGCCCTGGCCCATTTCTACCCTAATATAGGGACAAAGTATGTAAGGCTAGATATATTCTCGCCACGATTGTGCTGTTAAAAATTTCCTATTGAAATTATCAGCTAAGAGACAAAGAAAAATCACACAGTAATCGGCTGCTATGTATCTTATCTCTACCAGTATTACAATTTTACTTCTTGCATAACGAAATACGGCCAATAAATCCATATAAACTCTTTCAGCAATAAATCTTATAAGTAAATGTATTGTAGGGGGAATCCAAAAAGGAAATTATATTCAATAACAAGAATTATGTAGTAAAGACAACTCTTGGAGAATATTAAGTATAATACGAACCAATTCTTCTCAAAGCTCGAGGATCATTATTTCACTTTTCTAACTTTCACTTCGAAATTGCAGAAATAATATTCACAAAAGTTTTGTATGTTTTCATCTTCTGAACTAAACCCTAAATATCAGATGACAGGCGACATATTTTGTAGCTCAAAATATACAAACTTTATCATACAAACTCTGAAGTTACAAGACTTTGAACATCTTTCTGTAGTTTCTATTTATTCCAACACAACGGACCATTTCTAGAGACGTGGTGGCGTCGTGGCTAAATAAAATAGCTCTGCAACTGCAAATTCAATCATAACTTTCATATAGCGCTGATAATGTATTCGCTTCAGAAAGACATTCTCATGGAATGAATTTAGGACCCATGACTTGACCACAAAGAAAATATTTGTAGTCCTGTACCCGTAAATTTTTAAAACGTGATATTACTTGAATTTTATTGAAAAAATGTCAATTTTTACCAAATCACCGCTTATTTATCTCCTACCCCCTAACGCGATTTTACCCAAAAACAATTAGAAGCGTTCCTCTCTCGGCTGCTAACTATATAGCAAATTTGAAGATGAGATCTCAATTCGTTTTAAAATTGCTCCTATTAACAGACAGATGTACCGGGTGATTCTTTATAATGTCGCCCCCCTTTAACTTTATTATTTTAAATGTCCCAAAATGTAGGTGCTAAAAAATACTTTTTTTCTACGTATAAAAAAAATTAAAAAATGATCAGTATACAGGGAAAACCAAAAAGTTCATTTTTTTCAATGGATCACCCTATATATGAATTTAGTTTTAGATTTCTCGTAAAATTCTAAGCATAATTTATATAACATACCGTATACTTAAAATGAATAGTTTTTGAAATATTCGCATTTGAAACGTTATCATCACAAATTTTATTAAACAACTGTTTCAAATCAAGAAGTCCTAGGATACCACGTTTTTAATTGAAAACAAATAACTGACAGTGACATTCTATTAATATTGTTGTAGTTGTATTGTTAAGTAAATAACAATGCCGTACTCAGACAGAGAAAGAAGAGTCATTTTAAGTTATTATATTAAAAATAATTTAAATTGTCGCACTGCCATTAGAAATATGATAGAAGATAATCCCGGTATGCATGTCCCAACTCGAAAAACGTTCACATCTATATATAGGAAGTTTCAAGAAACGTCAAATTTACAAAGGAGAAAAAGAACTGCTGTGAACGTAGATGAAAATGCAGAATTGAATATTTTACTTGCTATAGAAGAGAATCCAAACAATTCCATAAGAAACATTTCAAAGATATTACGAGCAACACAAGAAAATATTCAGCGAACTTCATATAGTAAAGTCCAAAGAACGTTAAGAAAATGGAATCTAAAGCCATATACGATTAAACACACTACAAAGCTTACCCAAATGCAAAAAGATGATCGGGTCGCATTTTGTCAACTGATTCTAGACAGAATAAACATAAATAATTTTTTTTTGAAAACAATTCAATGGACTGACGAGTCTACCTTTGCTACTAGTGGCCTGTTTAACCGAAAAAATAACAGACAATGGGCAAGAGAGAATCCACATTCTTATAGGGAATTTAAGTTCCAACGGCGACAATCCGTGAATGTGTGGTGTGGTATCCTGGGCCATCAAATTATCTGTCCGTATTTTTTTGATACTGTTTTAAATGGAGGCCGCTATTTAGATTTCTTGGAAAACGAGTTCGAATAATATTTAGACGATTTGCCTTTAAATATATTATAAAATATAATTTTTCAACAGGATGGAGCACCCCCTCACAACATTCGTGCTGTACTTAATTACCTAAATGAGAGGTTCCCTGAATGGATCGGAAGAAATGCGCCAATTAAATAGCTTGCAAACAGCCCCGATTTGACACATATGGATGCGTTTCTTTGGGGTTATATAAAAAACCGCGTATACGACCACCAAATTGAAAACCTCGATCACCTTAATGATTTGATACGGAATGAAATTATTAATTTAAATGAAAATAACCCAGCATTCATAACAGATTCATTAGAGAAAATCCGAAGAACCCTTATACAATGTGTTGAAGAAAATGGAGGCCCGGTAGAGCATCTTTATATTTAATTAGAAACTGTTTTTGGTTATATTATTTAATGTTAGATTTCTTGATTTGTAACACTTATTTTGGTTTAATAAAATTTTTGATGATAACGTTTCAAATGCGAATATTTCAAAAACTATTCATTTTAAGTATACAGTATGTTATAAAAATTATGCTTAGAATTTTACGAGGAATCGAAAAATTAATTCATATGTAGGGTGAGCCATTGAAAAAAAAACTTTTTGGTTTTCCCTGTATACTGATCATTTTTCAAATTTTTTTGTACGTAGAAAAAAGTATTTTTTGGCACCTACATAACCATACTTTCATTTTTTTTTGGGACGCTTAAAATAACAAAGTTAAAGAGGGGCGACATTATAAAGAATCACGCTGTACATGCCGCCAGACCGACCGACCGACAGACAAAAAAGTTTTCGTTCCAGAATCAAGTTTTATATATGTTTTGAGACTTTTTACGCTGTTTTAGCAACAAAAAAATTTGTCAACAATATCCCACCCCCACATATCCAACCCCTAATTTAATTTCACCACAGAATACCAGATGTTTGATGAACTGAAAAGTTTTATAATAAATAAACCTTAAAACGTTATACCTATTACTCGAGGTTTAACGAAAAAATCTCACTTTTCACCAAATCACCATCCATTCATCCCCTGCCCCATAAAGCGAGTTTAATCAAAAACAATCCAAACTGTTCGTTTGTAGAGTGCTGACTGATTAAGTAAAGATTGGAACCTGTGATGAGCACTGACAAACACACTTGGAGAACCCAAATCATCACAACACATTTTAAAAGAGCTAACGATCGTTTCTATAAGTCTTCTAAAATGTGTTTTGGTGATGTGGGTTGTCCAAGTGTGTTTGTGAGTGCTAACTGTATACCAAATTTGAAGACGATATCTCAATTCATTCTAAAGTTATCGTGGCTACAAAAAGACAGACATACAGATCGACACTCAAAAAAAATTCGTTGTCAGATCATGTTTTCTATAAGTTTTGATACTTTTTACGACGTTTAAGCGAAAAAAAAAGTTTTGAAATTTTTGTCGAAGGTGCGATACTTCCACACGTTGTGGCGACGTGGAAGTAATACAGGCTAGACGAAAGGGGCATGGTCATTTTACATTGGGTTTTTGGATGATAACTTTTTTAGCGGCAGCAAGCAGTAGAATTTGAAAATTGTATTAAAACCGAGGTTCGACGTTTCGTTTTTTGAGAATCATCATCAACTTTGATTTTTCAAATAAGAGCCACATTGAATTTAAACATCATTATGTTGGACTTGTTGAAACAATTTCACCGATGTATCACATAACGGGTCTAAAGTAAAAGATTACCAACTTACACCAACTTTTGATTAAATTCAAACCTCTTATCACACTTTAATAAAAGTTGGTCGAAACTCAGACAAAAACATAGAACACTAGAGAAACAATGCTACTAAAATCAACATCATTTTTTTGTTCATCTGGGGTGGCGCTGCCGCTTCTACACTCGCTATCCTGGACTCCATTCAGAAGAGAGCTATACGTCTCATCAGTGGCCCTTGCCTCACCCACAGGCTGCTATCCCTTGCCAACCGACGTGCCGTTGGTGACCTATCTCTCTCTTTTATAGATATCTGCACGGGCACTGCTCAGAGGAGCTTTCTTCCATAGTTCCTCCACCTGCTGCCCCTAACAGATCTACCAGGGGAACAGAGCGAATGCACTCTTTTACTGTCCAGGTCACCAGACATAAAACATCTTGTTATGCCGGCTCTTTTGTCCCGAGGACTTCCAACTTGTGGAATTTCTTGCCGGCACATGTTTTTCCTTCTCCCCCGAACCTCCAAACCTTCAAGTCCAGAATTAACAAATTGCCTCTCTCCTCCTTGTCGACACCCACGGTACGATGGTATTTAGGCTGTAAGCCCTCGTGGTGTGTTGTTGAAATAATAAATACATAAATAAATAAATAAAATTAAAAAATTGTTAAAAGTTAACGAATTGTGTGGTGGTTCACTGAAAGCTGACTAAAAAGATTTCATTGGTAAATAAATAACCCTGTTTCTTTCGAAAAAAATTATATCTCCGGAATTAACAAAGTAAGCTATGTCGGTCAAAAGACAAAAAAGTTATAGGCATTTAAAGAAAAATAAAATGGGGGTTTCCTCAAAACGTCAAAGTTGCGATTTAAAACGTCAAAATCGGCAACATTCAGGCAAAGAACTTGAATCTAATACGGGCTATGGAAATCAAATGTCTCAAGAAGAATGTTTTACAAACCCTGAAGTCTTAGTTTCAACCGTCATTGTCCTTTATTTTACAACAATGTTTCCAGAAAATTCATTTCAAATAGACCCTTTCTCTGATGCTTGGCAGTAGTCTTAGCTATAGAGTTTATCGTTTAATGGTATATAATTTTTGTCGAATTTTCGTAAAAAACCAATAAAGCTCAATATATCCGGTATTATACAAGATATTAAAAAAAAATTGTATATATTAATTATAGGGTGTCTTTAGCTACATCTTAAAAAAATATTTCTACAATCACAGCATGGCCCATAAGTCGTTGGTGATACAAATTTTCTTTTTTGTTTTTTCAAACACGCCTTATTATATTTTTGTATTTTCCATCGAACTATAATGCATGTTTGTAAGAAAAGAATATCTGGATGCAGCAAGTGCGTTATGGTAGCGAATTTTGATCAAATGCTTCATATTTGAATAGCCCAATTTGCTATTAACCTATAAGGTTGACCAAGAAACGAGTTTTTCCGGGAACACTTTAAGTTTACTTTTGGAAATTTTTGTACATTTTCACACAATAAAGTTATTTTAATGAAACATGGCATTGTTTTTACTATATAGGTTATACTGGTAACTAAAATTGATGCCTGTTTTCTTAAAAAGAAAACACACATATTTGCAATAAAAACATTTTAATGAAAATTCCCGACCATAGCGCACTTGCTGCCTCCAGAGTTTTTTATTTATTGTTAGTAATCAAAAAACCTGAAATATTTTAATTGTAAATAAGAAGGCCACTTAATAACAAGGAAGTGGCTTAACAAGCTAGATTCAAACCAAAAATTATTCCGCTCACGAAAATTCGCTACCGTGTGTCGATCGGGGGCCTCTTTATTTCAAAAACTTAAAGTGCAATATCCAATTATAAGTTAAACTGTGAGTTTGTTCCGAAGGCAATAATATTGTTGGAAAATTTGGGAGAATTGTACATTGGCATCAATATAATCGAGTTAAAAGTTTTAGGAGTTTATAAACTTAATAAAAGCGTAATGGAACCGTTATAAAGAAGAAGAAACGCTATTTGCCTACAGATTACCTTATCAGAAACGTTGCAACAAACTGTATTTTATTAATTGTAAGTTTTTATTTGTGTATGTGTGTGTGTAATAAATAGCAGGTTTCGTGGAAGGAACTGGAAGATCACAAGACCAAGGTATGTTACCTAAATAATAGAGAAGGCATAAATAATGCCCATTGAGTAAGCACAAAATAGAAACCATTGCTATAAATATCTACAGTTCTTTGTATTTTCTAATCCTACACTTTCTACACATTTTGAGTATAATAGAGAGGTATCGATGGTAAGACTTTCGGAAAAATTTTCTTAATTTTTATTTTATTTTTTATTTCAACAACACACCACGAGGGCTTACAGCCTAAATACTATCGTACCGCAGGCGTCCAGAAGGCGGAAAGAGGCAACTTGTTAATTCTGGACTTGAAGGTTGGAGGTTCGGGGGAGAAGGAAAAACATGTGCCGGCAAGGAATTCCACAACTTGGAAGTCCTCGGGACAAAATAGCGGGCACAACAAGATGTTATATGTCTGGTGACCTGGACAGTAAAAGGGTGCATTCGCTCGGTTTCCCTGGTATATCTGTTAGGGGAATCAGGTGGAGGATCTATGAAAGAAAGCTCCTCTAAGCAGTGCCCGTGCAGATATCTATAAAGGAGAGAAAGGTCACCAACGGTACGTCGGTGGGCAAGGGATGACAGCCTTTGGGTGAAGGTAGGGTCACTGATGAGACGCATAGCTCTCTTCTTAATGGAGTCCAGGATAGCGAGTGTAGAGGCGGCGGCCGCACCCCAAATTTGGGAGCAGTATTCGAGGTTTGGCCGTATTTGTGAAGTATATAAGGTATAGAGATTAGCTGGTGAAAATTATTTGCGAGCCCGGAAGAGAAAACTTAATTTCTTAGCAGCAATTAATAAAATTAAAAAAAAAAGAACAATCTAAGACATCAGTTCAAATTCCACAAGGCATTTGGCACATTCAACGTTGACAAGGATATGTAGAGTATGTATGTGTTTTACTTTGCAGTTTAATTAAATCAGAGAAATTCTAAATCGACCTAGGTCACAACAGTAATATACCAATTAAACATGTATGGGTCGGGTTGGCAGATGTAATAAAATATCAATAAAATCTTAGAATGTATAACATCCGGCATAACACATATTCTAAATTATTGACAAACGAAAGTTCTAATAACTGCGGCTAATACCCATAAATTTTTGATTACCAATTCCTCATGATACTTTAAAATAAAATATTAAATTCTACTTTATACCATCTGTCAACTCTGTGCCGCTGCCATTTGAGTTTCTAGCAGCTGTGCACTAAGTTGTGTTAATCTGTCAATGTCAGTCGCCCATCGGCAAATGTCAACGGTTTATTATGAATAATAATTTGAAGGTAAATGTTATTTCATACTTTTTATTAGTTGGTTTGATACCGTAGAATATCGTCTAATTTTGCTAATTTGTGATATAAACATGGTAAGTAAATATTCCTTGAATAAATTTCCTATATGTATGTATGTATATATATATATATATATATATATATATATATATATATATATATATATATATATATATATATATATATATATATATACCCCGACAACCCGGCAACCACGCCCTACCCCTCCTCGGTTTCGTCACCACCTACTTTAGCCTCGAAATAAAGGTCATGACGGTCTTCCATTCGACAGAACTTACCTGGCTTCTCGAACCAAACAATTCTGTTCGAAGCCTCCCAAAAGCCTCGCATTTACAGAAATAGTGGTAAGACGTTTCTTCAGTCACGCCGCATTCCTGGCAAATGGGATCCCTCTCGACACCTACCAATGTGGAGTACAGTGGTCTGTTAGCACTACCAAGAAGCCAGACAGTCCTGTTTCTGTCCGGTTTCTCCAGGAAATTCCTTGCCTGTCTACAGTCACTATCCTACCTCCGGTGCTTCTCCATGGCCACAACAGTCCATTTGTCTAGAGAGTCGGAGTCCACCTTCCTACTTATGCCTATAGCAGGCTCCGGGTCCCAGAACGACTGCCGGGAATCAAGCCTTGCGAAGTAATTCGCCACTTCATTCCCCATCACGCCACAGTATCGTAGAACCCACACAAGTTGTACCTGCTTTGTCCTGGACCGTCCCGTAAGAGCGTCAACGCACTCCTCAACCAGCGTTGACCTAATTCTGGACGCGCAGACTGCCTGACTATCTGAGCAAATGTATACACATTTCTCAGGGCTCATCCTCACATCCTGTCGATTAGTTACAGACAAAATAGCGTATACTTCCGTTTCGAATGTCGTGGTATATGCGCCCAGAGCATAACTCTCGCGCACCTCCAGGCTATTTATGTATGTTCTCACCCCGGAGGAGTGCAGCTTCTCCAGTCGTGATCCGCCGGTAAATTGAAATGAAATTGCAGTTGCACGGACAGTTTTAGATAGACCGACTGCTGATAGATAAAATATGGCATTTTACATTTACGTTGACACTATTTCTGGCTTTTGCTTCCTTGTCTTTGCTGATTTATTTCAATTTAAGCTTCTTCGCTGGTCTGGTGCGGTAATATCCGCGCTTGTTGTATTCCCAGGTATTTATAACACTCTTTTACATCCATCGAGGCAATTTGCTGGCCGTTCTGCATTTCATATACACCTGGTTGTATTTTCCCTCTGACTACACATAAGTTCATACATTTGTCAAGCCCAAACTGCATGCCTATATCTCTGTAAAACCCTTCTACGATTTTAAGGATTTGTTCCAGGTGGTTCTTTGTGGAGGCTTAAGATTATCCATATACAGCAGATGATTTAGCCTCATTTGCTCCCTGACATTGATTTTATACTGAAGCTATATCTGGTGGAGTTTAATGCGAGGCAGAACCACAATGGGCTAAGCGAATCGCCTTGGAAAATGCTTCTTCTCATTGCTATCGTGCTAGTTACGATGTTATCACCCGTTTGTTCCCGTAACTGAATCTTTGTTCTCCAGGTAGACATTGTGTGCCCAAGGAACCTCAGGATGTAAGTATCGATCTTATAGATCTTCAGCACACTTATAAGCCATTCGTGTGAAACTGAATCAAATGCCTTTTTGTAATCCACGTAGGCAGCAAAGAGATTTCTTCGTCCATTGTAAGCTTGATTGCACATAACCGAATCAATTATTATCTGTTCTTTGCATCGCATAGATTCTTTGGCACACCCTTTTTGCTGGCTCGCAAATATGTTGTTTCGTTCGCAGTGCGTATATATGCGTTTCTCAAAGCAGGATGTGTTCAACTTATATATGGTCGGAAGACAAGTTATTGGTTGGTATCTGCCGGGGTCTGCAGAACACTGCTGGTCGTTTGGCAGAAGATACGTGTCTCCTTATGTGAAAAACAATGGTATCTTCTTTGAGTCAAATATAACATTGTTTATTAGCACCGCCAATAGATGATGGGTACACCCAAATTTCTTCAGATAAAAGTTTTGGACGCCATCAGACCCGGGTGCCTTCCAATTATGAAGCTCTTTAATATCCTTGGAGACTTCATCTGTGGTAAACGGCTCATGATGCATTTGTTTATAACTCTGACAAGCTCGGTGTTCTTCATTAACCCAGCTGCCGCCAATATTGCAGGAGGCTGTTGTGGCTAGTTGACTTTGCCAGAACTCTTCTGTCCGTCTTGCGACGATCCAAGAATTTCACCTCTAACGTTGTAATGCGAATGCCCCCATCCGTTCCTATTAATCATTACTTCGGGGTTCCGAAAACCAACAAAATTGTTATTATTATTATTATTATTATTATTATTATTATTATTATTATTATTATTATTATTATTATTATTATTATTATTATTATTATTATTATCGAATTTAGCCTGAAGGGCTTTCGCACTCCCTCAAAGGGGAACATTCACTCATCCCAGGTATCTCAGATACCAAAGGGACTGAGTTCAGATGGAGCCCTTTCCAAGTTATAGGGCTCTGAACGACAACGCGACCCATCCTCATTTCCCAGGAATCTCCGCACGGCAGTTGAAAGTATTACCGCCTTCTGCATAACCTTATATAGATGCTCTCCAAGACCCAGTATCTTAGTGTTCTCTCGAAGATTCTTAGGAACCACACCAGTTGACGACATGACTATTGGAATCACTCGGACACTATCTGCCCTACACTGACGCTTCACTTGTATCTCGTTATTATTATTATTATTATTATTATTATTATTATTATTATTATTATTATTATTATTATTATTATTATTATTATTATTATTATTATTATTATTATTATTATTATTATTATTATTATTATTATTATTATTACAGTTATAACAAGTATTCTTGATCTGTGTAATAATGTTCTATCTGAAAACACAAACCTTTATAATTTTTATTTTTTTAGGCCTGCAGCAGCAATTTATACTCGTCTGTCGATATCTGTGTGAGAAGCGTCAGAACAAAATTCAATTATATAGAAAAATAGCGCATCTTACGTAACCGGAAAATCTCAGATTCTCTAATAACAAATGATTTATGTTTTCCACGGTAACTAAATATCTTCCTGCAACAGAATCTTGCTTTGACAAGAACACATCTGTTCTGAGTAAAATGTGATTTATATTTTAGCCACTACCCGATTTGAAGCTTCACTTGAACATATTTATTATAGATGCTTATTCGTATAACTGCCTTTTATTATTGAATTATTAGCAAGGCAAGAAATATATACAAGTACATTTTGCATATTTCGCATATGCAGGACATGTTATGCAATTTTCTATGCTAGCGCATTGTTTAGGAATTAAGATTTGATAAAAATCACTTCAGTTAAAAATTATATCAATAGCCATATGAACCAACCTGAAATATGTTTCTACGAAACTGGCTAATCTTTTCTAATAGAGAAGTAACGAAGATGAGATGTTGGATTTTTTTGAAATGAGTGCTAATTAGGGCCCCCAGAATCCATATCCAAGGTCCCTTTGAAATTATATATATATATATATATATATATATATATATATATATATATATATATATATATATATATATATATATATATATATATATATATATATATATATATATAAAACTTCCACAACTTGGAAGTACCCGGACAAAAGAGTGGGCATAACAAGATATTAAATGTCTGGTGACCTGGACAATAAAAGGGTGCATTCGTTCTGTTTCCCTGGTAGATATATTGGGTGCAGCAGGTGGAGAAACTATGGAAGAAAGCTCCTGTGAGCAGTGCCCGTTCAGATATCTATAAAAGAGAGAGAGAGAGGTCACCAACGGCACGTCGATGGGCAAGGTATGGCAGCCTTTGGGTGAGCGTTATGTCCTGATGGAGTCCAAGGTAGCGAATGTAGAAGCGGCAGGGTTACCCCAGATTTTTGGAGCAGTATTCGAGGTTTGGGTTTATTTGTGAAGTATATAAGGTATAGAGATTAGCTGGTAAAAAGTATTTGCGAGCCGCTTCTGGAATTGATGTGACATGTTGGTGACAATTGAGATTTCGATCCACAGAAATGCCAACAAGTGAAAAGGACTCATTACTTTGAATAACTTGGTTGTTCATTGTGATAGGTCTAGTGCTGGTGTATCTCTTATGAGATAGAAAGCAAGACTGAGATTTGGTGGAGTTGAATTATACAAGATTTCTACTTCCCCAGTCTAATATTTTTTGGAGATCCGCAAAGACAGAACCCTCAATGAGTCTGCGATCCCCATATAATTGGGATAAAGAGACAGGATTCGTTTATTGTATATTTAAGTGGAGGGCGCTGTCATCCACCTAACTGTGAACTGGGTTGGATCTGCTAGAGAGGAGGTCATTGATGTGAAGAAGAAACAAAGTAGGGGCTAAAGCTGAACCTTGAAGGACACCTGCATTAATTGGATACAGTTTAAAGGAATGGCCATCCACGACAACAGAAATGCTCTTGTTGGAGGGAAAATTTGCTGTTCAGGTACAGAGTTTTGGTGGTAGGACATAGGCCGGAAGTTTATTAAGCAGCGCTGCGTGCAAGACATGGTCGAATGTTTGGATATGTCTAGAGTGACAATCTGGGATTCACCGTGTAGTTCCATAGACTTGTTCCAAGAATGGGTGACAAAGAAAAGGAGGTCGGCAGTTGATCTGCGCTGACGAAATCCATACTGCCTGTCGTGGATTAGACTGTTTTTTTCAAGATATTTGAGTAATTCGGTGTTCATATACTTTTCCATCACTTTAGAGACGACTGATAGGAGAGATAGGCTTGTAGTTGCTAGGAAGCGCTTTGGGTCCTTTTTGGGGACAGGTTGTACTCGAGCAGTTTTCCAGTTACTAGGGAATAGCGTCTATTGTAAGATGTCTGAAATAGACGGGTCAGGACAGGTGCAAATTCTGGTGCGCATTTTTTAAGAACAATTGCTGGGATCTCGTCAAGGCCTTAGGCTTTCCTGGTATTGAGAGAAGAGAGCATCTTTCATACCTTTTTAGTTTTGAAAATGATATCTGTCATTTTATGCTCGACATTGGGGACTGTTGGTGGTTGAACATTTGGAGGTGGGTTGAGAGTAGAATTGCTGGCGAACAACGAGGCAAAAAGTTCAGCATTGCCCAGGGCAGTAGAAGCAATTTCATCCCCTGAAACAAGATATGTGCAACGTACTCTTGCAGAAATGATTCACAATAGATTTAGCAAGAGTCCAGAAGGGTTTGCTGCCGTTGGAGCTTGAACGGAACTTGTTTTTGATGTGTTTATTAAACGAGTTTTTTGCCTCAGAAAGAATGCAGACATACCGGTTTCTTGCGTCGTTAAATGCTTGACAGTTTTCTTGACTGGGATTTTGTAGAAGCGTTTTGTGAGCTTTGACATTTTCAAGTCTGACCTTGTCTCAAGATTTAGAGAACCAGGGTTTTTGAGTGGCTGAAGAGGTTTTCTGTGTACGTGGAATACATAATTCCATGCCAGCTTGGATAATTTCCGTGATGTTTTGTGAGATATCAGAGGGGTCAGGATGAGAGAAGCAGACAGACGCCTATGGAAATAAGGAAAACTAATCCCACATTTCCTTCCAGTTCGCGAAGTTGTAGTGTCAAACGATACGTGGGTGTGATGACTATGTTTCTTAATGAAAATTCGCTAAAAATTCCGACTTTCACTCGTTTCATGAAGATTCTAAAGAGTGTTAATCCTGTGTTAGTTAATCGATCTAGTATGTTAAAGCTTTGCAGGTCCTATTAGCATTCAATACTCGTCGCTTCATATTTTGCCGAAATAATTCAGATCATATAGGCAGTTCGATTCAAAATAAAAGTCCTGAAAAATTCAAGCTGTGTTATAAGTGCAGGCTGATACGTTTCCCGACATTCTTGTTTCCTGAGGGAACTTTTACCCTTATTGTTATGTTTGTAATATCTATATATCACCAAAATTTTCAAACAGCTAAAGCTACGTCACATACTAAGATTTATTGGAGACAAGGCGTTCAGTCGAATCACAAAAAAACAATACAAGGGATTTGTCTGTTTATTTCCTTTATTATGGAGGCTTCGGAAAACAATAACACATGTGCGTTATTTTCTGTTTCAATA
Organism: Tillus elongatus; assembly: GCA_964006375.1. Classification (NCBI taxonomy): domain Eukaryota; kingdom Metazoa; phylum Arthropoda; class Insecta; order Coleoptera; family Cleridae; genus Tillus; species Tillus elongatus. Next base: position 3,225,442 of record OZ023267.1, read on the forward strand.
TTTAAATCGATTAGCTTCGCAGATAAACAGCGTTATTCTTGGTCATTTCTATTAGAAGTTTACAGGAAACTAATTATATTTGACACGGATAAAAGACCGAGACTGTACACTAAGAAAGAAAACTGAAACAGAAAGCAGCGAAAAAACACAAAAATAATAACAAGGACATGCTAGATACGTATTTCGACAACGACGTTATCTTCACCAGTAGCACTCGCTAACTAACTTTTAGTTAGTTTTCAGTTGAGTCATTTCCAAGTGTATCTGTTGTCTTCCCCAGCTGCTGTATTTATTGCAAAAAATCAATATATAAGAACGCTAACATTTCCACCAAGCTCTGTTAGAGAAACTAATTCACAACAAGTTGCCTCTCTCCTCCTTGCCGACACCCACGGTTCAATAATATTTAGGCTGTGAGCCCTCGTGGTGTGTTGTTGAAATTAAAAAAAAAAGTCACAATGAAAAGCTCTTGAAAAAATTCTTTAAATCATTAAAGTGAGTAGAATGGAATTTTTCACACATATAGAGCATTCAAAGATCTTCTCATATATTAATTTTGAGGCGTTTATCTCAACACAAATTTAAGTTATCCTGAAAAGAAATTTAAAAACTACGACACGCTCCTAAAAGTTTATTGAGGCGTTGTGTAATGTGCGTGGGAGAGGTTGACAGAATATATGTCTTAGTTTGTTTTCTTTAAATGTTCTCTAGCTAGAAAATCTACGAATAAATTGAAAAAGCTAGAGTTTTCAGTTTAAAAATTTTATTACACAAACATGGGAACTTTCCCTCGTTCGGAAAATTAACGGTAATATTTATTTCCAGAATTGATTTGTTATTTAAAAAACTATATGGTAAAATCGGCAGCTAAAGTATTTAAGCCTGATTTTAAGTTGTGATTCAAACAATAACTAAATAAAAACCTAATAAGTTGAATAAAACTTGTACAATTTTAACATATTTTGTGAATTTAGTCTAAGCAGTTTTATCTATAAATTTGGCATTCTGAAATGACCAACGACACGATTCTTGGTCACGTGGTCAGAAATTAAATTGCTATTGGTATGTTGTGTTATTTTATTATTTGCATTCTTATAGCAAAATGGCGCGGTTTATGTAGCGTCGTATGTCATATCAATTTATTTTTATTTTAGGTTAATGTGAGAATACGTTATTTTTCGATTAATAATTTTAGTTTATATGAAAAGCTTGTGAATCATTCCCGAAAACAATAAAGTTGTTTGATCATATTAATTGTCCAAGACCCTAACCGATAAAATAAGTGATGTTAAATTCTTTTACACAGGAACAGTACGTATGCAGACAGGACTGTTAAAAATTGTGTAAATATTGCAAATTTTGAAAATAATATAATTCTTAATATAAAATCGAAACTTAAAAATTAATAATGAATATACAAACCTTGGATAAAAAAACATTTCAAGCGAACGGCTATACCACGTTGAAAAAACCGATTGTCGTGCTATCACCGAAGAAGCAACATCTGGCATAGTCACTACTTGGATGGGTGACCGCCTGGGAGCAACGTATACTGTTGTCTTTCTTTTAGGTAGTGACATTTCTGTTTTGTTCTTATTAGAGAATGTTTGTTAAAAAATTTAAGCGTATTTTATTTTTAAAAATTCTCTAATAGAGAGGTATCGATAGTGAGACTATACAAAAATTTAAGATACCATGATATAAAATTGTACATTTAATACAGCCACAAGCCTAAGCTTATTTGTATTGTACCTTGTAAAATGTATGTCAGAAATGAATAAATCCATTCATAATAAAAAACGCGTACGCAAGAAAATACGCACAAATTAAAAGATTTTTACACGCAATAAAAATCTATACGCATCAAAAAGCCAAACGCATACCAAAATCTGTAAGCAAGAAGCTTCCATACAAGAATGCATGCCCAAGAAGATCCTCACATATTCAAAATCCATACGTATAAAAACTTCACACGCACGCCAGGATTCCTAAGCAAGAAGACTCACATATATTTAAAAATTCATACGCAAGAAGATCCACACATATTCAGAAATACCTACGTATCAAAGATTCACCTAGATACCAAGATCCATAGGCGAGAAGATCCACACATACTCACTATCCATACCCACTTATCAAAAATACACAGGCAAGAAGATACGCACATTTAAAAATCAATGTGATTGAAAAATCGATACGGCATTATATAATAATAATAATAACAATAATAATAACTTTATTTGCTCCTCCTCTCACACTAAATATCCATTCAAATCGAGATACAAAGGAAGATAAAAATTATCTAATTATAAACATTATTAGGATCAACAAATTGGACGGGATTCAGCTAAAGCTGTTCTTCCATCCCCTCCCAAACTATTCAAACATAAACAAACAAAGCATGTACTATAGAGAATCGCAACAACAAAGCTGTGATTGATAAAGCTACCGTGCAACAAATTCACGTCCCCCAAGTATCGCCTGTTGTAGGATCAAAACACTAATAGTCGAACACTAATAAAGCACCCCAGAGACTCAAAAAAATTTAGCTTATCAGGTAATTTGTTGAACTCTATATAAATTCTGTAGGTAAATGATTTCTCAAATATCGCAGAATTATGCACAGGTGGGGATAACCAACCCTTACTTCGTATATTTAAATTATGCACATCTGACCTGTATCGCACTTTCTGATAGAGGTACTGCGGCGCCCCAAGATCCAAAATACAACCAAAAAGAGAGATTGTGTGTACCTTTCGCCTATTTAACATAGTTAGCCATTCCATTTCTTTTAGCTTGTAAGTCACGCTATCGTATTTTCGGATGCCCCAGATGTACCGCATACAGCACCTTTGAACACGCCCGATTCTGCTCGTATCGGCCCGAGTCAGCCATGGACCATAGACCACGTCGCAATGATTGAAATGCGATAGTACAAATGCCTCGCATAAAACAGTTTTCATTTCCCGAGTAAGAATATGTCTTTGCCGATATAATAACTTCAGACCTGCAAAACCCCTTTTTATACATTCATTTACGTGAACAGTAAAGCGAAACATTATATCTAGTGTAAGACCTAGGTTCTTACAACTCTGCATAGTGGCAACCACCTCGCCATTAATAATGATTTTTGGCTGAGGAATGAAGCTATTTACTTGTGGACCAAAAAACAAGACTGAACACTTTGGGCCGTTTATTTTCAAGCCGTGAGCTTTCGTATATTTTGCAAAGTTTTGCAAGTCAGAATTGACGCATTCCACTGCGTTGCCCAGTTCCTGCCTAGGAAATGAGTAGCAAAATTGAATATCATCGGCATAAGAATAAGGTTTGCAGTATGACAGTACTGAAGTCAAAGTATAAAGATTGAAAAGAAGTGGACTAAGAAGTGAGCCCTGAGGGGTGCCCTGCGCCAGTAGCATCTTACTTGATTGCCCTAAGTTAGTGCACACATACTGATATCGATCAGATAAGAAGCTATTTAACAGTTTGATTGCGCCTGATGAAAATCCTAAATAGTGAAGAATAGACAAAAGCACTTCGTGATCCATGTGATCTATATCTACACACATTAAAAAATCCAAAGACATAGCAAGGCATATAGGCGAAAATAGCCACACAGTTTAAAAATACACAGACGTGTCAAGATCTATACGCAAGAAGACCTAAACACGTTCCAAAATAGCTAGGCAAGCAAGATATCACACTCGCGTACAAAGATTTATACTCTAGCTAGTAGGCAGTGATATTTTCTCATTGAGAATAATATCAAAATAAATCATTTATTTATTGTTCAATACAAATTTAAACGAATTTATTTCCGATCACTTGTTAAAAGCAGGCGCAGGTATTTCAGTGCGTGTACTACAGTTACAATTAATGAAAGGGCAAGTCCAAAACTGACTTTTGACAGAATCAAGTTTAATCCGCCTAAATGGAATGGACAATCAATTTGGTTGACGTTTAGCTTTAAAGGGCAGAATTTCCAGTGGAATTTATAATTAGACTGTGAAGCGTTGTGGTCATTTCTGATAAGATATCTATGTAAAGTTTCACGATAAATGACCTCCAAATAGACATTTTAGTTCTAGAAATCGGTGAGTGAGTAATCGCGAGTGAACAGATATATCTGCAAACAAATGCGTTTCAGATAGACCAAATAATAGTTTCTTTCAGAAATGCGTAAATAGCTAGTTACTCTTTTAAGTACACTTGGAGAAAACCCAAATCACCACAACACATATTTCAGAGACCTTACGATCGTTTCGTTGACCATGTCAACATCTTCAGAGGAAGAAAAATTATAACATTAAACTATTAACTACCGTGTATTTATATCGCGTCTAAGTAAACGAACTAGTCCGAAGTTAAATTGTCGTCGAAGACCCATCGTTTGTTTATTGTGTAGTGAAACTACGAGGTCGAAGACCTGATTTAATCTTCTGGTCGACAAATTTATGAGCCCTTATCTAATATAAGTATAATAGGCTTAAAGGAATGGTACCGAGTTATTTAAGGAATCTGTACGTTCCCTTTCGGTATAGAAATTTACTATGTGGATATTGGATCAAGCCGACAAGCACATCTGGCGCGTCAAACAACATCACCTTCGCTCATCTTTTTTAAATAGAAAACTAAACGCGGGTGTTTGGCTCAAAATGTTAACTCTAACAAAGGATACATAATTCAACTAACATACTACATAAAATCTATATTTATATTGATTTTAATTCTTCGTGGCAGTGTATATATTGACTTCATGGATACAAAGAAACCAAACGGGTATTTAAGTCGAGACAAGCGTAGAGATTGGTATATTTATAGACCGGCCGAGTTATTGGCAGTAATTTATTATTCTACCAGACAAATTAGGAGTGTTTAAGCAGTCAAATTCAAAGAGAAAATAAAGGGCTTGAAATTAAAGGTTCCGCACGATTCAATAAAGTTTTGTTCTTAATCGACCTTAAGACCCAAAGAAAGTGAAAAAAAAGAAAATTTGAAACTTGTCAAAAATGTTAGACATCAAACTATGCTTGATTCATCAGAAAGTATTTTTATATTAAGGTCGATTAAGAACAAAACTTCATTGAATCGTGCGGCACCTTTAATTTCAAGCCCTTCATTTTCACTTTGCATTTGACCACTTATTTGTCAGGTAGAATAATAAATTACTGTCAATAACTCGGCCGGTCTATACAGATACTAATCTTTACGCTTGTCTGGACTTAAATACCCTTTCGTTTTCTTTGTATCTATGAAGTCAATATAAATACTTTTTACAAAGAATTAAAATCTATATATATATATATATATATATATATATATATATATATATATATATATATATATATATATATATATATATATATATATATATATATATATATATATATATATATAGTTTTTATGTATGTTTTTAGTTGATTTATTTATCGTTTGTTAGAGTTAACATTTTGAGCCAAACACCCGGGTTTAATTTTCTATTTAAAAAAGATGAGCGGAGGTGATGTTTGACGCGCCAGATGTGCTTGTCGGCTTGATCCAATATCCACATAGTAAATTTCTAGACCGAAAGGGAACGTGCAGATGCCTTAAATAACTCGGTACCATTCCTTTAAGCCTATTATACTTATATTAGATAAGTGCTCATAAATTTGTCGACCAGAAGATTAAATCAGGTCTTCGACCTCGTAATTTCCCTACACAATAAACAAACGATCGTGCTTCGACGACAATTTTACTTCGGACTAGTTCTTTTACCTAGACGCGATATAAATACACGGTAGTTAGTAGTTTAATGTTAGTATTTTTCTTCCTTTGAAGATGTTGACATGGTCAACGAAACGATCGTAAGGTCTCTGAAATGTGTTGTGGTGATTTGGGTTTTCTCCAAGTGTACTTATTAGTGCTCATCACAAGTTCCAGTTTTCACATAGTAGTTACTCTTTATATATGGCCACATTGATATTTAATGTATTAGTTTAGTATTTAGTACGTTTAGGGAGGTTTGGCTCAAATGTTAAATAGGGATATAAAAAGCTGTGCTCGTGAATTAATTACAAGCCCGTGCGTGTTTGTATCTATGAATATTAATAAGTTGAGGCATCCAGAATTATCAGCAAATAGTTTTAGCCACATTCGTTTAGATAACTTTCTGCACAGGTTCCGCTGGAATTCCTAAATTTGTTAGTTTTCTGCTGAATAATGAAAGGACAACAAATACATTGTTGTCCTTTATAATATAACAAAAAGTTGAAGACGCAGCAAGTGCGTTATGGTAGTGAATTTTCATAGAAATGATCTGGCACAAAATATTTTATTATAACTTTTTTTCTTGCAACATAGAAATCTAAATTTTGGTGTATACTTTACCTTTGATATCGTAAACCCAGCTACCAAATTTGGTTATCATAGATTTTTTATTTTTTAAGATAAAATTTTTTTTCTAATGAAAACTCAAAATTTTCCCGGAAAACCTCGTCCGATTTTCCTGACTAACGAACTTATCCAAGCTATTTACAAAAGAAACGTACATGCCAAATTTTATCAAAATCGGCCCATTATTTTTTGACTTATCGATGTGATACATACATACATATATATATATATATATATATATATATATATATATATATATATATATATATATATATATATATATATATATATATATATATATATATATATATATATATATATATATATATATATATATATATATATATATATATATATATAAATTTTTTCAAAATTCAAAAGTCGGGATCTCCCCATTAGTGAATTTTTTCTACGAAAATTCACTAATACTACGAGAGGAAAGATTATCCTAGTTGAACGTGAGGTCACTTCACCTTTTGAGTACATACTGTGAAATTAATATCTACTAAGATTACAGCTTTGTGTTTAGACAAGTTAAATATCTGCACGTTCTGCCCTTCGGAGTGACAACTTTCCCTGACTGTGGTTTATGCGGTCTATTATAACAGAATTAATAAGCAAGTATTTATCAGACTAAAATAAATATAGTAATAAATATTCACTATAATAATATAATAATAAAAATCTATTAACGCCAAAACTTTGTTACATCTATTGGTCCTTGTTACAGGACTATATTAAGGTGCCGACAAACTACCTAAGGAAGTCATGTAATATGTTATTGCGCCTACTAACAGACAGACGCACAGGCAGACAGACAGACAAAATAATTTTCGTTCCAGAATCAAGGTTTCTATAGGTTTTGAGACTTTTTACTTTACCCACCTTTCACGCACCTGCCTTAAATAATTCGGTTGCTGATATGCAAAAAAGTGTCATATGAACTCATATGTTTCAGTCGAAAAGACTTCTGTAAAAGATGTAAATAAACTACCGCTAGAGCGATAATAGATAGATAGATAGATAGATTTATTTGTCATGAGCTCATAAAATCTTGATCGCTCAGACCACGGCATGGTCACTGCTTCCTGCGCAATGCAGCCCGAGATCACACAGTCATCACACCCACGTATCGTTTGGCACTACAACTCCGCAAACTGGGAAGAAATGCGGGATTACTTTTCCTCATTTCCATGGGGGTCTGTCTGCTTCTCTCATCCTGGCCCCTCTGATATCTCACAAAACGTCGCCGAAATCATACAAGCTGGCATGGAATTATTTATTCCACGTACACAGAAAACCTCTTCAGCCACTCAAACTACCTGGTTCTCTAAAGGCTGTGACTAGGCTAGACTTGAAAAGGTCAAAGCTCACAAAAAGCTTCTACACAATCCCAGTCAAGAAAACCGTCAAGCATTTAACGACGCAAGAAACCGGTATGTCCGCATTCTGTCTGAGGCAAAAAAGTCGTTTAACAACCACATCAAAAACAAAGTCTTCTCAAGCTACAACGGCAGCAAACCCTTCTGGACTCTTGCTAAATCTATTGGGAATAATTTCTGCAAGCGCACGTTCTCACCTCTTGTCTCATAAGAGGAAATTGTTGCTACCGCCCTGGGCAAGGCTGAACTTTGTGCCTCGTGGTTCGCCAGTAATTCTACTCTCAACCCACCTCAAAATGTTCAATAACCAACAGTCCCCAATGTCGCGCATAAAATGACGGATATCATTTTCAAAACTAAAAAGGTACGAAAGATGTTCTCTTCTTTTCATAATACCAAAAAAGCCTCTGGCCTTGACGCGATCCCAGCAACTGTTCTCAAAAAATGCGCACCAGAACTTGCTCCTGTCCTGACTAGTCTGTTTCAGACATCTTGCAATAGAGGCATATTTCCTAGTAACTGGAAAACTGTTCTAGTACAACCCATTCCCAAGAAAGGATCCAAAGCGCTTCCTAGCAACTAAAGGCCTATTTCTCTCGTTTCAGTCGTCCCTAAAGTGATGGAAACGGTAGCGGCACCCCAGATGTGGAAGTAGTATTCAAAGTTTGGCCTTATTTGTGAAGTATATAAGGTATAGAGATTAGCTGGTGAACAGTATTTGCAAGCCCGGAAGAGGAAACCTAGTTTCTTAGCTGCCGCTTCTGCAATTGATGCGACATGTTGGTGCCAATTGAGATTTCGATCCACAGAAATGCCAACAAGTGAAAAGGACTCATAACTTCGAATAACTTGGTTGTTTATTGTGATGGGTCTAGGGCTGGTGTATCTCTTATGAGATATAAAGCAAGACTGAGATTTGGTGGAGTTAAATTGAACAAGGTTTCTACTTCCCCAGTTTAATATTTTTTGAAGATACACAGAGACAGAACCCTCCATGAGTCTGCGATCCTTATTTAATTGTACTAAAGAGACAGGCTTAGAATATTGTATATTTGACTAGAGGTTCCTGTCATCTACGTAACTGTTAACTGGGTTGGATGTGCTAGAGAGGAGGTCATTGATGTGGAGGAGAAACAAAGTAGGGGCTAAAGCTGAACCTCGAGGAACTCCTGTATTAACTAGATACAGTTTAGAGGAATGGCTATCTACGACAACAGCAATGCTCTGGTTGGAGAGGATATTAGACGTCCAGGTACAGAGTTTTGGAGGTAGGCCATAGGCGGGAAGTTTATTAGGCAGCGCTGCGTGCCAGACCTGGTCGAATGCTTTGGATATGTCTAGAGCGACAATCTAAGATTCACCGTGTAGTTCCATAGATTTGTTCCAAAAATGGGTGACAAATGATAGGAGGTCGGTAGTTGATCTGCTCTGATGGAATCCATACTGCCTGTCGTGGATTAGACTGTGTTTTTCAAGACATTTTAGTAATTCGGTGGTGATATACTTTTTCATCACTTCAGAGACGACTGAAAGGAGAGAAATAGGCCTGTAGTTGCTAGGAAGCGCTTTCGATCCTTTTTTGGGGACGGGTTGTACTCGAGCAGTTTTCCAGTTACTAGGGAATTTGCCTCTATTGTAAGATGTCTGAAACAGACAAGTCAGGAGAGGAGCAAGTTCTAGTGCGCATTTTTGGAGAACAATTGCTGGGATCTCGTCAAGGCCAGAGGCTTTCATGGTATTAAGAGAAGAGAGCATCTTTAGTACCTTTTTAGTTTTGAAAATGATATTCGTCATTTTATGCGCGACATTAGGGATGGTGGTTGAAGATTTGGAGGTGGGTTGAGAGTAGAATTGCCGGCGAACAACGAGGCAAAAAGTCCAGCCTTGCCTAGGGCTGTAGAAACAATTTCATCCCCTGAAACAAGAGGTGGGAACGTGCTGTTGCAGAAATTATTTCCAATAGCTTTTACAAGAGTCCAGAAGGGTTTGCTGCCGTTGAGCTTATTTCAACACCATGATGGGTGATGTACACTTCAGATAACTTAGGTTTTTAATTTCTTACTAAATTTACTACATTCCAAAGCACTTTGAGCTTATTATCCGAATTAGACACTAATTGTGAAAAATCGTTTTTTTTTCATCATTTATAAATTTGTTTAGTGTTATGCTACTGATCCTATAGTAATCCCTGAGCTCATCGCGGCTATATTTTTTACGTAATATATTAAGATCTTTAAGGTCCGCAGTTTCAACTCTGACATTAACCCTTGGACGATAACTCAGGCCCGTATTACTCCGAATTTTTACCTTTCTAACGGGAATGGTTTATCAAACGCAAATTTAAAATGACACCAGCCCTAGACCCATAACAATGAACAACCAAGTTATTCAAAGTAATGAGTCCTTTTCTCTTGTTGGTATTTCTGTGGATCGAAATCTTAATTGGCACCAACATGTCACATCAATTGCAGAAGCGGCTGCTAAGAATCTAGGTTTCCTCTTCCGGACTCGCAAATACTTTTCACCAACTAATCTCTATACCTTATATACTTCACAAATAAGACCAAACCTCGAATACTGCTCCCACATCTGGGGTGCTGCTGTCGCTTCTACACTCGCTATCCTGGACTCCATTCAAAAGAGAGCTATACGTCTCATCGGTGAACCTACCCTCACCCAAAGGCTGCCATCCCTTGCCCACCGACGTGCCGTTGGTGACCTCTCTCTCTCTCTTTTATAGATATTTGCACGGGCACTGCTCAGAGGAGCTTTCCTCCATAGTTCCCCCACCTGCTGCCACCAACAGATCTACCAGGGGAACAGAGCAAATGCACCCTTTTACTGTCCAGGTCACCAGACTTAGAACATCTTGTTATGCCCGCTCTTTTGTCCCGAGGACTTCCAAGTTGTGGAATTCCTTGCCGGCACATGTTTTTCCTTCTCCTCCGAACCTCCAAACCTTCAAGTCCAGAATTAACAAGCTGCCTCTTTCCTCCTTGTCAACACCCACGGTACGATGGTATTTAGGCTGTAAGCCCTCGTGGTGTGTTGTTGTAATTAAAAAAAATGTTCTCAGAATACTCCAAACACGTCATCCACCAAAGTGTTTTTTTTTCGCAGAAACAATAAAACATAATATAACGTAATAATAACAATAATAACACCCTGTTGCACAAATACTTCTAATACAATGCTCAGATAATCACATATACTGCAATTTTTAGTTAAAATGTCCACTTTGTCAATTTTTTCTAAGGAGAATAAATTTAAGTTGAATTAAGTAAAATCTTCTATGAACTACCCTTGATATACATAGTCAGAGGTTGTGGATGCATGTGAGCTTAGTTAAACTCACACAGCGTTCAGCACATACAAGTTTAGAAACTTTGTACAGAATCTTTAAGCAATGCTTGGCACGCCGTGAATGGTGTGATATTTACAGTGCTTGAGAACGCTGATAATTGTAAAAGTTCCTCTTCCTCAGCCTACTTGACGCCACAAAACGTGCTACTGCTTCACCATGAGCGATTCTCTAAATACTTGAATTCTGCTCTTCTACAAGTAAATAGAGAAGTAGCTGGATAGTTTAAGGATTTTTCTCCTTTTGCTAGATAGGTCTCCTTATCGTGCCCTATAGTATTCCGTTTTCTTTCAACTGAGACATTGCATCATTCCAACAAAGAGCTGGATGACGCGGCTCAGATAATTTCCTTAATGTTGAAGGATCCTAATGCAATTTCCGTGATCTACAAATACAACTCTGTCCAATTTTATTTTACTAAGGTGTAATTTAATATTATTATCGGTTTCGTTGTGCAATACGACTGACAAAGTATAATGAACGCAAGGTTAGATGCTCACAATAATTAGAACCGCAGAGCGGTTTCGCTCTAATTAGACCCCGTCAGTACGTTATACTAATTACAGCGAGAACACACCTATAAAGTAATACGGCTATGGTAGCCAAACTTTTTTAATTTTTTTATTTCAACAACACACCTCGAGGGCTCACAACCTAAATACTATCGTATCGTTGGTGTCGACCAGGAGGAAAGAGGTAACTTGTTAATTCTGGACTTGAGGGTCTGGAGGTTCGGAGGAGAAGGAAAAATATGTGCCGGCAAGGAGTTCCACAACTTGGAAGTCCTCGGGACAAAAGAGCGGGCATAATAAGATGTTCTATGTCTGGTGACCTGGACAGTAAAAGGGTGCATTCGCTCTGTTCCCCCGGTAGATCAGTTGGGGGCAGCAGGTGGAGGAACAATGGAAGAAAGCTCCTCTGAGTAGTGCCCGTGCAGGTATCTATAAAAGAGAGAGAGAGAGAGAGAGAGGTCACCACCGGCACGTCGTTCGGCAAGGGATGGCAGCTTTTGGGTGAGGGTAGGGACCTATTTAGAATGGAGTCCAGGATATCGAGTGTAGAAGCGGCAGCAGCACCCCAGATGTGGGAGCAGTATTCGAGGTTTGGCCTTATTTGTGAAGTATATTAGGTATAGAGATTAGCTGGTGAAAAGTATTTGCGAGCCCGGAAGAGGAAACCTAAGTTCTTAGCAGCCGCTTCTGCAATTGATGTGACATGTTGGTGCCAATTGAGATTTCGATCCACAGAAATGCCAACAAGTGAAAAGGACTCATTACTTTAAATAACTTGGTTGTTCATTGTGATGGGTCTAGGCCTGGTGTATCTCTTATGAGATAGAAAGCAAGACTGAGATTTGGTGGAGTTGAATTGTACAAGATTTCTACTTCCCCAGTCTAATATTTTTTGGAGATCCACTGAAACAGAACCCTCCATGAGTCTGCAATCCTCATCTAATTGGGCTAAAGAGACAGGCTTAGAATCTTGTATATTTGAGTGGAGGATGCTGTCGTCCGTGTAACTGTGAACTGGGTTGGATGTGCGAAAGAGGAGGTGATTGATGTGGAGAAGAAACAAAGTAGGGGCTAAAGCTGAACCTTGAGGAAGTCCTGCATTAATTGGATATAGTTTAGAGGAATGGCCATCCACGACAACAGAAAAGCTCCAGTTGGGGAGGAAATTAGCTGTCCAGGTACAGAGTTTTGGAGGTAGGCCATAGGCCGGAAGTTTATTAGGCAGCGCTGCGTGCCAGACCTGGTCGAATGCTTTGGATATGTTTAAAGCGACAATCTGGGATTCACCGTGTAGTTCCATAGACTTTATCCAAGAATGGATGACAAAGGAAAGGAGGTGGCAGTTGATCTGCGCTGACGGAATCCTTACTGACTGTCTTGGATTACACTGTGTTTTTCAAGAAATTATTAGTAAATCGGTGTTTATATACTTTTCCATTACTTTAGAGACGACTGAAAGGAGAGAAATAGGTCTGTAGTTGCTAGGAAGCGCTTTGGATCCTTTCTTGGGGACGGGTTGTACTCGAGCAGTTTTCCAGTTACTAGGAAATATGCCTCTATCGTAAGATGTCTGAAACAGACGAGTCAGGACAGGAGCAAGTTATGGTGCGCATTTTTTGAAACCAACTGCTGGGATCCCGTCAAGGCCAGAGGCTTTCCTGGTATTAAGCGAAGAGATCACCTTTCGTACCTTTTAAGTTTTGAAAATGATATCCGCATTTTATGCGCGACATTGGGGACTGTTGGTGGTTGAACATTTGGAGGTGGTTGAGAGTATAATTGCCGGAGAACAACGAGGAAAAAAGTTCAGCCTTGCACAGGGCGGTAGAAACAATTTCATCCCCTGAAACAAGAGGTGGAAACGTGCATTGCAGAAATTATTCCTGATAGATTTAGCAAGAGTCCACAAGGGTTTGCTGCCGTTGGAGCTTGAGAGGACCTTGTTTTTGATGTGGTTATTAAACGAGTTTTTTGCCTCAAAGAGAATGCGGAGATAGCGGTTTGTTGCGTTGTTAAATGCTTGACGGTTTTATTGCCTGGGATTGTGTAGAAGCGTTTTGTGAGCTTTGACCTTTTCAAGTCTGGCCTTGTCACAGGATTTAGAGAACCAGGGCTTTTGAGTGGCTTAAGAGGTTTTCTGTGTACGTGGAATAAATAATTGCATGCCAGCTTGGATAGTTTCGGTGACGTTTTGTAAGATATTAGAGAGGTCAGGATGGGAGAAGCAGACAGACGCCCATAGAAACTAGAAAAAGTAATCCCGCATTTTATCCCAGTTCGCGGAGTTGTAGTGCCAAACTATACGTGGTGTGATGACTGCGTGACCTCGGGTTACATTGCGCAGGAAGCTGTGACCAAGGGGGGCGGTGACTGGTGTCTTATAGAGTTCAGGTTTTGTAGTAGGAAGGAGATCCAAGGGATTTGAGCTGTGTGTTGGGATGCGAGGAAAGTAAGTAGGTTGCTAAACCATATTGGCTAAAGAATTGCTGACTGCAAAGGCCTCCGCTGCTCTCCCTTGTGGATCGGTTTTTGAAGATCCTAGCCATTCCTTATTATGGACATTGAAGTCACCAAGTATAGTGACTTCGGAGGAAGGATATTCAGAAATAAGACGTCGGTTTTGTCAGAAAGGTAGTCGAAGAGCTGGACAATTAGAGCAAAACCGGTCTGCGTTATGGTTAGGGTCTAGTTATGGTGAGAATACATCTAGCCTTACACATATTGTCCCTATATTAAGGTAGAAACGGGACAGTGCCGACAATTTACAAAATTGTAGGTTCGTTGTACACAGTCTCTATTTTATAACATTTTGTGTTATTTGGAGCTGTCGTGACAACATACTACCTGGTTCCGCCCCGAGATAGCGACCCTGTCGTACATCGCACAATGCTCTCAGTGTAGTGAAGTTTTAAAAACCTACTTACAGAGAGTGCTTGATTTGAGCTCCATAATGCTTGAAGAGTGAAATGCAAATCTTGTATTATAAACACATACAGCTCAATAAATACTTTTTGTCATAATTCCGTATATTTTAAGGGTGAGTATTTACCACCGTTGGAAAACCTCTATGTAATACCTTTGACAATGTAAAATATGACTCAATCCTTCAAAGCATAGTATTTATATAGCAAAACATAAGGATAGTCTTTCCTAACAGCAAACGCTGGTTGCATGCAAAGTATGGCGCACTATCTAAAGGGCTTATGTTTGCATTTCAAAGCATTTGTCATCATCTAAGCGATTTGGTTTCAGGATTTGTGCATTTTATCGTTTTGCTACTAAGATCTTCTCCTGCAAACGTGCTGAATCACCTATTTAAATCCTACTGGGATCTGTGTGTACATTTAATAACATTAAAACCTATAGCAAAGTATAGAATAAATTTCTTGTACAAGAATTTAGAACAGAAAATGAAAAATACTGTAATATCTTTACAAATAAGCTGTATGAAGACAAAAGCGTAAGAGCCTTTAGACAGCTTAATGCGATAGCGTTCGTACAACACATTTTAGGTTATAATTTCTTTTTTATTTTCTATTTTACGTTTACATAACTTTTGTCTATTTGGTACTTACCTGTGTCCCCTAGTCCCTGCATGTTTAACTTTTTTTAGAACCTTTAAACAATAAGTACACTTGAAGAACACCCAAATCACCACAACACATATTTCAGAGACCTTACGATCGTTTCGTTGACAAACTCAACATCTTCAGAGGAAGAAAATTCTAACTCTTTTTACATACTTCACGAATAAAGTTTTTTGAAGAATCCGGTAATTTTTTAATTCCCGTTTCTATACTGGCAACGACATCTAAAAGTGCTTCTTTTTGTGACTGTAACCGAATTTTAACCCTCTGTTTAAAAGGTCCATCTCATTTTTGTTAAACGACTGCGAAGAAAGATTTTCTACAAGGTCAATTTTCCGAGGAACTGATTTTTCAATTTTAATCTGATCGTTTACAAGTTTTTTAGTTTTTCATTCTGAATATTGATTTTCTTAATTAACTTAGCGTTTATGACTACAAACATGTTCCTCTGAAAATTGCACCATTCATCATACTCTACGTTACCTAAATTAAATGTTAACTTTTTCAACAAACTATAAGCTTGTATTTCTAATTCACTGCGTTTCGAGTAAAGATATTGCCTTTCTAAATCTAACCATTTTTGCTTAGCACACTTTAAAACTTTTTGACCAACTTGAAAAATAAATTCATATATAGGATGATCCATTGAAGAAAATAAACTTTTTGGTTTTCCCTGTATACTGATCATTTTTCAAATTTTTTTTTATACGCAGAAAAAACGAATTTTTTAGCACCTACATGAGCATATTTTTAATTTTTGGGACACTTAAAATAACAAAGTTAAAGAGGGGCGATATTATGAAGAATCACCCTGTACAATTTCAGACATAGACACACAAGAACTATCATAGTCAGTAGCGTGCTGATGATAAGCCGGGACGGTTCGAAGTTGCAGTTCACGTAACCAAATAAAAAATCACAAAAGTACAGGTAACAAATAAAGTATGTATGTATATATATATATATATATATATATATATATATATATATATATATATATATATATATATATATATATATATATATATATATATATATATATATATATATATATAGGTTCTAGGGGCCTAACATTTGAAGAATTTTTTTTTAATTCAAAAGTCGTGATCTCCTCATTAGTGAATGTTTTTAAAGCAAATTCACTAAAAGAGTATATCTGTTAAAAAATGTTGTCTATATTTTTATCATTTTTTGTCAGAGACACAACAGAGTAGTATAGAAAATTTCATTGCAATCGGTCGAGTCTCTACAGGGTTTTCGGATTATTATTATTATTATTATTATTATTATTATTACTATTACTAAAACAATATAGGCCGTATATTTGCCATGTGAATAAGCTATAAGCTTTCTGACATTGATTAAGCAGTTAGCTCGAAATTACAAGTATATTTCAGAAATTCGCGATGAAGTTTGCGGCAGAGTTAATTCCTTTGACCTTGGAAACTTTATCATTTAGTTAATCACAGTTATAAGATACTAACGCTTCGTTAGAGAAATAAGTAATTGCAAATTATATACGAAAGTTGACACTAGCGTGATGTCGGACATTTGTTGGACGTAATTGTGTTCAATAAATTATCTACTGATGAAATAGGCTGAAAATCTTGGCGCGTCACGTTTCCCATAGAGCTCCCATACAAAATAAACTTCTCAAGTTCAAGATCAATACAGCAATATAGAACAATATAAGTTACTATGTAATCTGATATTTGATTTTTACTGTTGCAGTTGATTAAATGCCACCTTTACGGGATAAAGAAACTCTATCACATAAAAAGAGATCAACATAATCACAGTCTAAAGGCAAACCATGATTTTCTATGTAAGGCTAGATGTACTCTCGCCATAATTAGAACCGCAGACGGATTGTGCTCTAATTAGACCCCGTCAGTACGCTATACTAATTACAGCGAGAACACATATATAAAGTAATGCGGCAATATGGTAGCCAGCCTCTTAGATATTGTGAGATTTACGACAGGGCCACCATCTCGGTGCTGAACCAGGTAGTATGTTGTCACGACAGCTCCAAATAACACACAATGATATAAAATAGAGACTGTGTACAACCAACTAACTATTGATTGTTGTCTTCGGTTCTAATTCTGGTCAGAATATTCATGACGCTAGCCAGCCTAGCTGAACCAATATTGTTCCTAAACGTCAAAATGTTTGGGGTTGACAAAACATGATGTTTTGTCAACTCGTGTTCGTCGTCACGTGTGACGCACGTTAAATCTCAACTTTTACATTTAAAACAAAAATTATATCTTAATTTCAACAAAGTTGTTACTTTCCAAGTTATGAGCACTTCTGATACCAATGGATCAATCCTATAACAACAGATGAAGCATGTTCCGTAGACATTCAACTGTATAGTTTTTTAGTCCTGTTTAACAAGACAAATTCCCCTGAGGATGGCCTGTTAAAAAGGGTCGAAACGCGTCGGGACAAGGAATAAAATATATGTTTGGAAAGAAAAGGCCTTTTTATTCATCACCCAAAGATGTCAACCCCAAACATTTTGACGTTTAGGAACAATATTGGTCAGAATATATCTAGCCTTACATACGCTGCCCCAATATTAGTGAAGAAATGGGCCAGGGCTGGCATTTCACAAAATTGTTAGCTGGTTGTACACAGTCTCTATTTTATAATATTTTGTGTTATTTGGTGCTGTCGTGACAACGTACTACCTGGTTCCGCACCGAGATGGCGATCCCGTCGTATATCTCACAATGTTCTAGGAGGCTGGTTACCACAACCGTATTCCTTTAAAGGCGCGATCCCGCTATAATCAGTATGACGTACTGATGAGCTCTAATTAGAGCAAAACCGGTCTGCGGTTTTAATTATGATGAGAATACGTCTACATTGTCCCCATAATACAAATAACGAGAGATATGATAATGAGACTACCTACGTTTAGAACTGTCACGCGCATGACGTCATGTGGTGAGTCCAATGCAACAATAATATGCTGTCGTACAGTGGAGTTTGACGTTTCATCACACCCTCTTAACAAATTAGGTATTTTACTAGTATTTAAGTGCATACAATTGGAAGTAATTTTTTAATTCCAGAATACTATACTGTGATTATGTGACATGATGATCAAATCAAGTTTATATTTCAACGACACACCACGAGGGCTTACAGCCTAAATACTATCGTACCGTGGGTGTCGACAAGGAGGAAAGAGATAACTTGTTAATTCTGGACTTCAACGTTTGGATGTTCGGAGGAGAAGGAAAAACATGTGCCGGCAAGGAAATCCACAACTTGAAAGTCCTCGGAACAAAAGCGTGGGCATAACAAGATGTTCTATGTCTGGTGACCTGAACAGTGGTACATCTGTTGGGGGCAGCAGGTGGAGGAACTGTGGAAGAAAGCTCCTCTGAGCAGTTCCCGTGTAGATATCTATAAGAGAGAGAGAGAGAGAGAGAGAGAGAGGTAACCAACGGAATGTTGGTGGGCAAGTGATGGTAGCCTTTGGGTGAGGGTAGGATCACCGATGAGACGTATAGCTCTCTTCTGAATGGAGTTTAGGATAGCGAGTGTAGAAGCGGCAGCGGCACCCCAGATGTGGGAGTAGTGTTATATGTTTGGCCTTATTTGTAAAGTATATAAGGTATAGAGATTAGCTGGTGAAAAGTATTTGCGAGCCCGGAGGGGAAACCTTCATTGTGGTCTAGGGCTGGTGTATCTCTTATGAGATAGCAAGCAAGACTGAGCTTTGGTGGAGTTGAATTGTACAAAATTTCTACTTCCCCAATCTAATAATTTTTGTAGATCCACACAGACAGAACCCTCCATGAGTCTGCGATCCTCATCTAATTGGGCTAAAGAGACAGTATGTGAACATTGGAACCTGTGATGAGCACTAATAAGTACACATTGAGAACACCCAAATCACCACAACACATATTTCAGAGACCTTACGATCGTTTCGTTGACAAAGTCAACATCTTCAGAGGAAGAAAAATTCTTCTTTATTCCTCTGAAGATGTTGACTTTGTCAACGAAACGATCGTAAGGTGTCTGAAATATATGTTGTGGTGATTTGGGTGTTCTCAAAGTGTACTTATTAAAGAGGCAGGCTTCGAATATGGTATATGTGAGTGGAGGGTGCTGTCGTCCGCGTAACTGTGAACTGGGTTGGATGTGCTAGAGAGGAGGTCATTGATGTGGAGAAGAAACAAAGTAGGGGCTAAAGCTGAACCTTGAGGGACTCCTTCATTAATTGGATACAGTTTAGAGGAATGGCCATCCACGACAACAGAAATACTGTGGTTGGAGAGGAAAATTGCTGTCCGGGTAAGGCGTTTTGGTGGTAGGCTTTGCATAATAGGTAATTATTTTGTTCTGACGACGAATACGTCATTGCAGCTGTCATAATATAACTGTTTCAGCCTCCTATAGGTTCCAATTATGTTTTGTAGTACTCATTCCTGTTGTTTTATATGCTAAGACCCCTGTAACTCCTATTAAAAGAGTTTGTGTTTATACATGCATATAAACATTGTAAAAAATAATAGAGTAAGTAAATTGTCTATCGGTGTATATGTATAAAAAACAATACTAATTGTAGTATACATTTTTTTGTAAATTTGTAAACAACATCTAAGTATCTCCTTCTACCTAATTTTCTCTCTCTCTCTCTCTCTCTCTCTCTCTCTCTCTCTCTCTCTATCTCTCTATCTCTTGTTCTTGCGGCAAGTCTGAACGAAGTAAAATAGCTAACAACAATTATCAAAGTCTGTGGCTGATGGATAACCCTCCAATGCCGTCGCTTTCTCCGAATACATACACACATCTTTCAAATTTTATCTTCACAATTATCTATCTAATATTATATCAAATATTTGTGGTCATAATATCTGCATCTTTCTAGGTCGAAAATGTTAATAATTTACAATTTTAAACACTTCTATTATAAGCATTATAGATTATCCAGCAGCTAAGCAGTGTTACATGCATACGCATCAAATTGAGAATCTCCTTTTTTTACTCGGCGAAAAAATACACAAGCAAACGAAACTTATTGACTTAGTTTCCCTGTAAATACAATATCTTGCTTTTAAGAAGTGTATGATATATTTGGTCAATAGAAACATGAGATCCAGTATATGAGGCTTAGTTATATATATATATATATATATATATATATATATATATATATATATATATATATATATATATATATATATATATATATATATATATATTGGATATAAGCAACTTATACATAGTGTAGCATAAATATGCCCGTCGTTTACTAAGGATACAGGAGGCCATCAACTTATCTCTATCTTAATCCTAATTACAAACCTGTGCTTATCTGTATCGTCGCGTAAGTACACACTTCTTCCTGACTTGGATCCATAATTCAACGAAGGCAAGAGAATTAACAAGATTATATAAAAATTATGTGCGTCGTAGATTGCAAGCTAAACATCTCAAAGTGCAGACACAATTTCAGTGTTTCTAGTCAAACCGTTTAAACAAAAGATTATGAATCGTATATGACTTGTTAAGTTGGTTACATATTTAATGGTGATGTTTTTTATTCCTAAGAATATTCAAAAAAGAAAATAATTGATTATAAATACAGATATAGACTTCTTCTTTGGCTTGGCAAGTGCTCGCTTTTTCTACATAGTCGGTTTCACCTTTTACGGCATCGTAATAGCACTAAATTCTTATTAGTGAATTTTCTTTACCCCGTAAGTGACTTAGATAAGTTCGTTAGCCAGGAAAATCGGCCCAAGATTTTCGGGAAAATGTTGTATTTTCTTTGGGAAAATTTTTATATCTCCGTAAATAATAAGTAAGGGCAACCCAATTTGGTACGCGTGTTTGTATTATAAAAAGTGAACCATGTACCGAAATTTAGGTGTGTGAGTTAAAATACAATGAAATTATAGACATTTCAAGAAAAAAATTAGGGGTTTTCCTCAAAACGCCATAATCGCGATTTGAAGCGTCAAAATTGTCAACATTTAGGCAAATAATCTGAAACAAATATGAGTTATGTAAAGATGATGTTGCCAGAAGAGTGCTCTACAAACCCTTAAGTTTCAGCTTCAAGCACGATTGTTCTTCATCTTACTAAAATATTTTCAGAAAATGCATTTCAAATAGACCCTTTTTCTGATGCTTTGGCAGTAGATTTAGTGAAGTTTAACGGTCTATAATTTTTAGCCAATTTTCATAGAAAAAATCGTTAATGAGGAGACCGGGACCTTTGAATTTTAAAAAGATTTGTTTAAAATGGTGCAAACTAGGCCCACTAGAATCCATATCCGGGTTTAGTTTCAGTTTTTATCTGTTTACATATATACAGGGTGACGCATTTCTACGGTAAAGGTCAATATAATTGTTATTATGCAAGCTACGAGAAAAAATTGTATACGTTAATTATAGGGTGTCTTGAGCTGCATCTTATAAAATTATTTTGTCAATCACAGGCTGGACCATAAGTCGTTGGTCATACCTACAAATTTTCTTTCCGAAGATTCCTTATATTATTGCTTTGTTGCAGTTTTCATCGAAATACGATGCATGTTGGTAAAAAAATCTAGACGCAGTAAGTGCGTTTTGCTGGCGATTTTTCATTAAATGCTTCAAATTTCAATAACTCAATTTGCCATTAACCTAAGGTTAGTTGGATAGGAAACCAATTTTCTTGGGAACATTTTAAGTCTATTTTGAAATTTTTGTTGTACATTTTCAAACAATAAGTTATTTTGATAAAATATGGTACATTGTTTCTACTATATAGGTTATACAGGTAACCAAATTGATGTCTGCTTGCGTTAGAAACATATTTGCTATTAAAAACACTTTTATAAAAATTCACTTTTATAACGCATTTGCTGCGTCTATACTTTTTGACCTGCATTGCCTTTGCAAGCCACAAACTGCAGAACAGGAGGCAGCGTTCCAGGCAATGCAGTTCTTATAAAATATTTCCGAGTCAAAAGGCTCGAAGGGACATTTTGAAGGAAGAGACTTTTGATTAGAGAACAAAATTATGTTTAAAGAAGGCTGTATTATTCGAAACTTATCTCTTACACACACACACACACACACACACACACACACACACACACACACACACACACACACACACACACACACACACACACACACACACACACACACACACACAATATATATATATATATATATATATATATATATATATATATATATATATATATATATATATATATATATAAATAAATATAAAGAAGGTCAGCACAAAATAAAAACAACCATGACTATTACAAATGTGGTGCGATTATGCACCTTGTCGAGCTAACCAATCAGTTAATCACAGGCGAAAAGTCTACGACTGTATTCAATATGGAACAGTTTCACTAAGTTAGGGCAACAACAAACAACCAGATATGCTATTAAAATTGAATTATGTCTTAAAACTTTCATCTCCTCTTTATCAGATAATTTTTTATACAAAAACTCGCTAAAAAGTTCATCGGAATAACAACAATCTCATTAGATAAAGGTAAAGTGAAATAACTAACTAGGATTGGAACTCGTCATGTCGGAGTCGACTATCCGATATACACGGATTTTCCAACTGGGCTATGCCGGACGTAAATGTACAAGTAGCTAGCAGGTATATCTCGTAATACATGTTAAGCGTCTAACGTTACTATTTACATAAAACAATTTTAATTTACAATGGATTTTTTGCTCATATTTTAACGAAATAAACTTATACACATATATAGGAGCTTGTTAGTCATTTCTTGTCGTATTTTTCACTCATATTCGTACTCCTATCATAATTCTCAATTTTGAGGTTTTAACTTTCTTCAATCAGATTTAATGATTTAAAAATTAATTTACCTCTAACTTTTTTGTCTTTTAACATAGAGATCTAAATTTTGGTATATAGAATACACTTTATGACAGAAACCATCGTACCAAACTTAGTTGCCCTTACTTTGTTATTTCCAGAGATATAATTTTTTTTTCGAAAGAAAACACACAATTTTCCGGGAAAACATATAAAAATTGAAATTGACCCTGGATATGGGTTCTAGGGCCTAGTTTGCGCTCATCTGAAGAAATTTTTTCAAAATTCAAAAGTCGGGGTCTCCTTATTAGTGATTTTTTTAAAAGATAATTCACTAAAAAGGAATGTCAGAGCTACTATTTAGCTTATTCTACAATCGATGTCCTTTGCAAGCGGAAGATATACTTATTTATATGACACACTGTATAATAAGGATACAATATACCAAGCGACGTGGGGTAGTTGTAATATATTGTACAACTACTCCATGTCGCTTCGTACTAAAAATAGAACTCCTGAGATTGCAAAGGTTTTACGTTAAGTAATTTCAACAAATTAAAGAGTCTGGTCGTTCGCATTTTAATGAAGTCAATTGGACCATTATTATTGATTTCAAAAGAGGATTCAGCACAAATCAAGGACAGTATTTTTTTCAAGACTAATCAATAAGATAAGTTATAAGAATTTAAAGGTGTATCTTATAGGGAGAAGCAAGCATCAGGCGTGGGAAGTGGTGAATATAAGACTAAGGAACCCTCCTATCTCGGGGCGAAAGCCAATACGTACAAGAACGTCCCCATAAAATAAATTATTCCCTACCACTCTTTTTTACACTTTAAAATCTTTTGCACTGAAATACGCACCGCAAATGCGAAGAGATATTTCAGGATTTAAACAATATATTATGAAGTACATATATACTGTTTGTAAGATTTAGCACCAAGTGAAAAAAATAAACTTGTTTAAAATTTAAAATTAATGAAAACCAAAGTTTTTTTGGGCTAAATTGAACATTAGCGAAATTTATTTAGAAGATTTTTATCAACAACTAATCGATTTTACTAGAGAGAAAGTTAAGAGTTTGCAGAACCCTGTACTTGAGATATTTTCTTTACGTAATCCGAATTTATATCAGGTTTTTTGCCTAAATGTTGCGAATTTTGACGTTCCAAATCGCGACCTTGACGTTTTGAGGCAAACCCCAATTTTTCTTTTCTTTAAATGCCTACAACGCGGTGTCTTTAAATTGACAGACCTTAATTTTGGCACATGGGTTACAATTTATAATACAAACATGCTTACCAAATTTGGTTGCTCTTACTTTGTTATTTCCTGAAATATAATATTTTTTTTCGAAAGAAAACACAAAATGTTTCGGGAAAACCTCGGCCGGTTTTCTTGGCTAACGAACTTATCCAGGCCACTTGCAAAAAGAAGGTACCCACCAAATTTGAAATTTATTTTGAACATTTTTATCAACAACTAATCGATTTTACTAGAGAGAAAGATTTGTAACGTATCATTAAAATCTGGCTTCTGCAATGTTTTTACTGAATTTTCTTAAAAAAATTCCCTACAGAGGAGATCCCGATTGAAAAAAAATTCTTCATAGGAGCGCGAACTAGGCCCCTAGAACACATTTCCGAAGTCAGTTTCAATTTATATATATATATATATATATATATATATATATATATATATATATATATATATATATATATATATATATATATACATATATATATATATATATATATATATATATATATATATATATATATATATATATATATATATATATATATATATTAGTTTGTTTGGTGTAATTTTTGTGATTTTTATTTGTTTACGTGGACTGCATTTTTAAACCTTCATGGTTAATCATTAGCATGCTACTCACTAGAGTACTAGAGTAGTAACTAACATATTTTTTTCTAAATTATAACCCTCATAGTGCCCCTATGCGCACCACTGCTTCACATAGTTAATCGGAATTTGTGTTTTAGTGAATTTTCTTAAAAAAAATTCACTAATGAGGAGATCTCGACTTTCGAATTTTGAAAAAATTTCTTCAAATGAGCGCTATATAGGACCCCCGGAACCCAAATCCGAGGTCAGTTTCAGACTTTATATGTTTATATATATATATATATATATATATATATATATATATATATATATATATATATATATATATATATATATATATATATATATATTTATGTGTCACACCTATAACTTAAAAAATAATGGGCCGATTTTGATAAAATTTGGCACATACCTTCCTTTCGCAAGTCGCTTGGATAAGTTCGTTAGCCAGGAAAATCCGCCGGGGTTTTCCCGGAAAATTTTGTGTTTTCTTTCGAAAAAAATCGAAAAAAATTTATATTTCCAAAATTAACAAAGTAAGGGCAACCAAATTTCATACGCGGGTTTATATCATTAAAGGAAAGTCACCCACCAAAATTTAGCTCCGTAGGTTAAATGACAAAAAAGTTACAGGCATTCAAAGAAAAATAAATTTGGGTTCTCCTCAAAACGTCAAAATCGCGATTTTAAACGTCAAAATTGGTAAGTACCTTCCTTTTGCAAGTGGCTTGGATATGTTCGTTATTTAGGAAAATCCGACGTGGTTTTCCCGGAAAATTTTGTGTTTTCTTTCGAAAAAAATTTATATCTCCAAAATTAACAAAGTAAGGGCAACCAAATTTTATACGCGGGTTTATATCATTATAGGGAAGTTACCTACCAAAATTTAGCTCTGTAGGTCAAAAGACAAAAAAGTTATAGGCATTTAAACAAAAATAAATTGGGGTTTTTCACAAAACGTCAAAGTTGCGATTTAAACGTCAAAATTGGCAACATTTAGGAAAAGAACTTGAATCTAATACCGGCTATGGAAATAAAATGTCTCAAGAAGAATGTTTTACAAACCCTGAAGTCTTAGCTTCAACCGTCATTGTCCTTCATTTTAATAAAATGTTTCCAGAAAATTTATTTCAAATAGACCCTTTCTCTGACACTTGGCAGTAGTCTTAGCTATAGAGTTTATCGTTAAGAGGGGGGTTCAATAAAATGCTTAAAATACACTATATTTGTAGCTTGTTGAACTGTCCCAATTAAAGCCTTAGACTGAAAATATAGTATACAATAGATAGATTGAGGTTTGAGGAAGGCAATAAAGATTTTTGTAAGCAAATATCCCGTTTATAACGAAAATACAACGTTTTTGCCAAACCATGATTTGACAATTTTTTGTCACAGAATTAGCTCAAAATTACTCTTTGCCTAGATTAGGTATCCAAGAATAAGTTTCTTAAATTTCAGGTCTTTTGGATTCCAAATAAAAACGTAATGCAAAGTGAAATGTAAAATATGACATACCTTAATTATTTAGTCAATATGTGTTGTCAAACTAGCGCGTTTCGGCACCATCCGTAGACCAGCTATTTTCTAAAAGATGGCGCACTAAAATTGTGATTCCACGAACGCATTTCATTTTCATTCATAATATGTCAAATCATCTTTAAGGTTACATGCCATTAGTAACATTTGAATGTTATTTAAGACCGAAACAGTCTACACTCGAATATGTTTCAGCGATCGGCGAAATAAATCAATCAATTCTGCAATTTGCTATTTAACTAGCCACTTACATTTAATTTCCGATACCAAATTCCTGACGGTAAGGTGCTGTATGTGTAAATACAATGTAAAGAATTCGTTTATTACGAAGCGTCGGTAGCTCATTGGAAGAGTACTTTGTATGTCAAGCGGACGATGCTGGTTCGAGTCCGGCCCGGTCCGTTTCTCCTTTTAGTGAATTTTTATTGTAAAAATTAACCAAATTCAAATGGAGAGGTATCTATGGTGAGATTTGACAAACATTTTTTTCAAATGACTGCGAAATAGGACCCATAGGACAAATATCCTGGGTCAGTTTCAATTTTTATATGTTTATATAAATATAATATAAATAAAAATTTTAAGTTTTCTTTCGAAAAAAATGTTTATCTCCGAAAATTACAAAGCTATTTTGATGAAATTTATGTGAATATGTTGTCTTGGTAAAGGCCTTACTACGTACCAAAATTCAACCTTCTAGGTTTATAGAAAATTGAGTTATTCAAATTTGAAGCATTTAATGAAAATTGATTACCATAACGCACTTGCTGCGTTCAGACTTTTTTTGCTTCCGCGACTTAAGCGGTTTGACCTTTGCTTTTTTTATATTTAAAAAATGGTTAATCTTGCTGGTGCGTATGGATGCAGTAATGAATATAGTTCATAAAAACTAATTTCTTTCTTTTGTGCAAGTAAAAGATATTTAACGGTAATTATGCAGATGATCGACATACGTGAGTTTTGAAAAATATTTCAGTAAACATGCTTAAAAGACTCAATGTGTGCATAAGCAACAAGATATATGTTGTGGAATCAACCCCTCCAAAAGTTACGAGACCCGGAGTGAATAGGGATGCTCGGCGGAGAAGGAAATATAAAGGAAAAATCAGTAAAAACAACTTAGTTCGACCTCTATAAGCAGCCTTTTCACTTTTTGTATCAACACTTTCTCCTAAACATGTTTTTCCCCTGCACCACGTATATTTGCTCCTAGTCCCCCGCAGCTTTTTGGGGGTTGAAGGGACACCATTTTTCATGTTTATGCACTAAACACTCTACGAAGCAGACCTGAACGACCTAACCTGACCTAACCTGACCTGACCTGATCCGGACCTGATCCGGACCTGACCCGGATCCTTTTACCTAACCCATACCTAACCCTGGACTGACAAAAAAACGTAGAAGAAAACCGAAAAGCAGAATAACATGCATTTAAAAAAAAAATCTTATGATTTAAAATATTTTTGATACCGCTAGCTATTCCTCGAGACAATATCAATGGGCTCTATCCTGAACTATATAAGCTACACAAACAAATTTTGTTAAAAAATAAAAAACTATAGTGAAAAAGCAAAAGCGACTACTTAAAAACTCAAAGACGCAGCAAGTGCGTTATGGTAGTGAATTTTCATAGAAATGATCTGGTACCAAATATTTTATTATAACTTTTTTTTCTTGCAACATAGAAATCTAAATTTTTGTGTATAGTTTACTTTTTAGTGAATTTTCTTTAAAAAAATTCACTAATGAGGAGATCCCGACTTTTAAATTTTGAAAAAATTTCTTCAAATGAGCGCTAATTAGGCCCCCCAGAACACATATCCAGGGTCGGTTTAAATTTTTATATGTTTATATATATATATATATATATATATATATATATATATATATATATATATATATATATATATATATATATATATAAATATATATATATATATATATATAAATATATATATAAATATATATATATATATATATATATATATATATATATATATATATATATTATATATATATATATATGTATCACACCGATTAAATTTGGTGAATAAATTCCTTTTGCTAATGGCTTGGATAAGTTCGTTAGCCAGGAAAATCGGTCCAGGTTTTCCCGGAAAATTTTGTGTTTTCTTTCGAAAAAAATATATATCTCCGGAATTAACAAAGTAAGGGCAACCAAATTTCATATGCGGATTTATATCATTATAGGCAAGTTACCTACCAAAATTTAGCTCCGTAGGTTAAAGGATAAAAAAGTTACAGGCATTCAAAGAAAAATAAATTTGGATTTTCCTCAAAACGTCAAAATTGCGATTTTAAACGTCAAAATTGGTGAGTACATTCCTTTCGCAAGTCGCTTGGATAATTTTGTTAGCCAGGAAAATCCTCCGAGGTTTTGCCGGAAAAATTTGTGTTTTCTCTCGCAAAATATTTATATCTCCAAAATTAACAAAGTAAGGGCAACCAAATTTGGTAAGCTGGTTTATATCGTTATAGGTGTGCCACCTACCAAAATTTAGCTCTGTAGGTCAAAAGACAAAAAAGTTATGGGCATTTAAAGAAAAATAAATTGGGGGTTTCCTCAAAACGTCAAAGTGACAATTGAAAACGTCAAAATTCGCAACATTTAGGCAAATAACTTGAATCTAATACGGGCTATGGAAAGAAAATGTCTCAAGAAGAATGTTTTACATACACCGAACTCTTAGTTTCAACCGTCATTGTCCTTCATTTTACTAAAATGTTTCCAGAAAATTCATTTCTAATAGACCCTTTCTCTGATGCTTGGCAGTAGCCTTAGCTATAGAGTTTATTGTTTAATGGTGTATAATTTTTGTCGAATTTTCGTAAAAAATTAATAAAGCTCAATATATTCGTTATTATACAAGATATGAAAAAATATTGTATACATTAATTATACGGTGTTTTGAGCTACATCTTAAAAAATTATTGCGACAATCACAGGGTGGCCCATAAGTCGTTGGTGATACAAATAATTTTTTTTGTCGAAAACGCCTAATTTTTTTGCATTTTCCATCGAAATATAATGCATGTTTGTAAGTTAAGAAATTCTGGAGGCAGCAAGTGCGTTGTGGTTGCGAATTTTGATTAAATGCTTCATATTTGAAAAGCTCAATTTGCTATTAACCTATAAGGTTGACCAAGAAACGGATTTTTTCAGTAACACTTTTGGTTTACTTTTGGAAATTTCTGTACCTTTTCAAACAATCAAGTTATTTTGATGAAACATGGCACATTGTTTTTACTATATATGTTATACTGGTAATCAAATTTGATGCCTGCTTTTTCTATATAGGTTATACTGGTAACCAAAATTGATGTCTGCTTTCTTAAAAAGAAAACACACATATTTGCAATAAAAACATTTTTATGAAAATTCACTACCATAACGCACTTGCTGCGTCCCGAGATTTTTTCCTTATATGCTGTTAATATTTACTCGTGTACAAATTTTGAAAATCTTATATTTAGCCCTTTTAGAGATAACTAAGGAAAATCGCTTTAAGCGTAACAACTTTAACACCCTGTATCTCAGTATCACGTCCTTAAAATTAAAAATGTTATATGAACTACCCCCATTATTTTTTCATGTGAATCTCTCACCCAATTTATTGAAGTATAATCGGGACAACATATATATATATATATATATATGTATATATATATATATATATATATATATATATATATATATATATATATATATATATATATATATATATATATATAATGGACCGACTTTGATGAAATTTATCATGTACCTTCCTTTTGTAAGTGGCTTCAATAAGTTCGTTAGCCAGGAAGATCGGACCAGTTTTTCCAGAAAAATTTTGGGTTTTCTTTCGGAAAATTTTTGTATCTCCTTAACTAACAGAGCTACGACAACCAAATTTGACATATACCTTTATACTATCAGACCTACCCTACACACCAAAATTCAAGTCGAAGTTCTTTAACTTAAAAGAAAAAAAAGTTATAGGAATTTTTCACCGACAATAGGCATGGATGCAAAATGATGAAAATGTTTTGTATCCTCCTACTATGTCGAAAATCATAACTACTGGACAATTGATAGTCTCTTTATTAATCTTATTTTTAAAGAGGTAGACATTGATCCAATCCAATCCATAGCAGGTGGTAGTGGAATTTTCCTTTATGTAATAGTAAAGGATTTTTTCACGCCCGAGGAGGTACCACCCCATACATCAAGGGGCCGGTGAAGTCCCAACGGACGTTTCCGGTTCTGGTGTATGAGTCGGTTTCCCTTATAAGCAAAAATGATGATGGCTCCTCCTTGTATAAAATATTCCGGAGGCAAAATACCCCTCCATTCGGATCTCCGGGAGAGGGGTGTACAGGGGGCGCCAACATCAAGATTTAACATATCCTTTTCGAATATATGTGGCCTAAATTCTAACCTGAACTCCGTCCACCATTTCCTCCAGGCTAACAGGCCCCAACTCCTCTTCCTCACCGAAACCCAAATCAGTGCCAAAACAGCCACTAATCACCTTAATTTCCCGGGGTATGAGCTCCTTACTGCCTTTAGCTTGCATGGAGGCGTGTGCGCATACGTCCGTAGCAATCTACCCTGCACCAGACTTCCCAATTTAGAAGCTGGAAGAAAAGACATACTATGGATAAAACTCTCTCTCAGGGCTGCAACTAAATTCATCTGTTGCATTTACCGGTCACCTTCTGACAACAACTTTGTCCACCTCTTTGACTACCTTTCTGAAAAAACCGATTATCTGATTTCTGAATATCCTTCCTCCGAGGTCACTATTCTTGGCGACTTCAATGTCCATAATAAGGAATGGCTAGGATCTTCAAAAACCGATCCACAAGGGAGAGCAGCGGAGGCCTTTGCAGTCAGCAATTCTTTGGCCAATATGGTACAGCAACCTACTTACTTTCCTCGTATCCCAACACACAGTCAAATCCCTTGGATCTCCTTCTTACTACAAATCCTGAATGCTATAAGATATCAGTCACCGCCCCCCTTGGTCGCTCAGACCACGGCATAGTCACTGCTTCCTGTGCAATGCAACCCGAGGTCACACAGTCATCACACCCACGTATCGTTTGGCACTACAACTCCGCAAACTGGGACGAAATGCGGGATTACTTTTCCTCATTTCCATGGGCGTCTGTCTGCTTCTCTCATCCTGACCCCTCTGATATCTCACAAAACGTCACCGAAATTATCCAGGCTGGCATGGAATTATTTATTCCACGTACACAGAAAACCTCTTCAGCCACTCAAAAGCCCTGGTTTTCTAAATCCTGTGACAAGGCCAGACTTGAAAAGGTCAAAGCTCACAAAACGCTTCTACACAATCCCAGTCAAGAAAATCGTCAAGCATCAACGACGCAAGAAACCGCTATGTCCGCATTCTTTCTGAGGCAAAAAACTCGTTTAATAACCACATCAAAAACAAAGTCCTCTCAAGCTCCAACGGCGGCAAACCCTTCTGGACTCTTGCTAAGTCTATTGGGAATAATTTCTGCAAGAGCACGTTCCCACCTCTTGTCTCAGGTGATGAAATTGTTTCTACCGCCCTGGGCAAGGCTGAACTTTTTGCTTCGTTGTTCGCCGGAAATTCTACTCTCAACCCACCTCCAAATGTTCAACCACCAACAGTCCCCAATGTCGCGCATAAAATGACTGATATCATTTTCCAAACTAAAAAGGTACGAAAGATGCTCTCTTCTCTTAATACCAGGAAAGCCTCTGGCCTTGACGAGATCCCAGCAATTGTTCTCAAAAAATGCGCACCAGAACTTGCTCCTGTCCTGACTCGTCTGTTTCAGATATCTTACAATAAAGGCATATTCCCTAGTAAGTGGAAAACTGCTCGAGTACAACCCATCCCCAAGAAATGATCCAAAGCGCTTCCTAGCAACTACAGGCCTATTTCTCTCCTTTCAGTCATCTCTAAAGTGATGGAAAAGTATATAAACACCGAACTACTAAAACTCCTTGAAAAACACAGTCTAATCCACGACAGGCAGTATGGATTCCGTCAGCGCAGATCGACTGCCGACCTCCTTTCCTTTGTCACCCATTCTTGGAACAAGTCTATGGAACAACACGGTGAATCCCAGATTGTTGCTCTAGACATATCCAAAGCATTCGACCAGGTCTGGCACGCAGCGCTGCTTAATAAACTTCCGGCCTATGGCCTACCACCAAAACTTTGTACCTGGACAGCAAATTTCCTCTCCAACAGGAGCATATCTGTTGTTGTGGATGACCATTCCTCTAAACTGTATCCAATTAATGCAGGAGTTCCTCAAGGTTCAGCTTTAGCCCCTACTTTGTTTCTTCTCCACATCAATGACCTCCTCTCTAGCACATCCAACCCAGTTCACAGTTACGCGGACGACAGCACCCTCCACTCAAACATACAATATTCTAAGCCTTTCTCTTTAGCCCAATTAGATGAGGAGCGCAGACTCATGGAGGGTTCTGTCTCCGTAGACCTCCAAAAAATATTAGACTGGGGAAGTATAAATCTTGTACAATTCAACCCCACCAAAACTAAGTCTTGCTTTCTTTCTCACAAGAGATACACCAGCCCTAGACCGATCACAATGAACAACCAAGTTATTCAAAGTAATGAATCCTTTTCTCTTGTTGGCATTACTGTGGATCGAAATCTTAATTGGCACCAACATGTTACATCAATTGCAGAAGCGGCTGCTAAGAAATTGGGTTCCCTCTTCCGGGCTCGCAAATTCTTTTCACCAACTAATCTCTATACCTTATACACTTCACAAATAAGGCCAAACCTCGAATACTGCTCCCACATCTGGGGTGCAGCTGCCGCTTCTACACTCGCTATCCTGGACTCCATTCAAAAGAGAGCTATACGTCTCATCGGTGACCCTACCCTCACCCAAAGGCTTCCATCCCTTGCCCACCGACGTGCCGTTGGTGACCTCTCTCTCTTTTATAGATATCTGCACGGGCACTGCTCAGAGGAGCTTTCCTCCATAATTCCCCCACCTGCTGCCCCCAGCAGATCTACCAGGGGAACAGAGCGAATGCACCCTTTTAACGTCCAGGTTACCAGACATAGAACATCTTGTTATGCCCGCTCTTTTGTCCCGAGGACTTCCAAGTTGTGGAATTCCTTGCCGGCACATGTTTTTCCTTCTCCTCCGAACCTCCAAACCTTCAAGTCCAAAATTAACAAGCTGCCTCTTTCCTCCTTGTCAACACCCACGGTACGATAGTATTTAGGCTGTAAGCCCTCGTGGTGTGTTGTTGACATAAAAAAAAAAAAAATGTTGGGCGCCACTGGTGATCAGAGGAAAGTACAAGAACAAAATATTTTGTGTGATTCACAAAACCAACTGAATATTACATACAACGGTTAAGTTCTCTTGGCGCAAAAGTGTCAAAAAGTAGCAGAAAAAATAAATTGAAAATTTTATAATATATCTTCTTGAAACGTCAAAATCGCGATTTGAACCGTCAAAATTAGCAATTTTCAGAAAACGAATTTGAAGTAAATACCGATTATGTTGAAAAATCTCGTAATAAGTGTTTCACAAGGCCTTAAGTTTTAGCTTAAACCATCATTGTCCTTCATTTTACAAAAATATTTTTGAAAAATCCACTTCAATATATCCTCTTTCTGATGCAGTAGTTTCCGCTATAGAGTTTATGGTTTAATAGTCCATATTTTAGCAAATTTTCGTAGGAAAAATTCGTTATTAACGAGACCGCGACTTATGAATTTTGAAAAGATTTCTTCAAATGAGCCTAAAACCGATATACGGGGTCAGTTTCGGTTTTGCCTGTTTACACATATACAGGGTGACGCACTTCTAGGGTAAAGCCAAATATATCCGTTATTATACAAGATATGAGGAAAAAGTACATACGTTAATTATAGGGGTCTTGATCTGTATCTTATAAACCTATTTTGACAATTACAGGCTGGCCCATAAGTCGTTGGTGATACACGCTTTATTTTTTTAATAGAACATCCCTTATGTTATTGCATTTTTGTGTTTTACATCAAATAAGAATGCATGTTTGTAAGGGAAAAAATGATATCGTTCATCGTTTTTGAGTTATTTCAATTGTTTTGCATCTTTTCACGTTTTTGGCACATATTTTAAACGCATATCACAAACTGTGATACGGCGTTTTTAGTGAATTTTCTTAAAAAAAATTCACTAATGAGGAGATCCCGACTTTTGAATTTTGAAAAAATTTCTTCAAATGAGCGCTAATTAGGCCCCCCAGAACACATATCCGGGGTCAGTTTAAATTTTTATATGTTTATATATATATATATATATATATATATATATATATATATATATATATATATATATATATATATATATATATATATATATATATATATATATATATATATTTATATATATATATATATATATATATATATATATATTTATATATATATATATATATATATATATATATATATATATATATATATATATATATATATATATATATATATATATATATATATATGTATCACACCGATAACTCAAAAAATAACGGGCCGATTTTGATTAAATTTGGTGAATAAATTCCCTTTGCAAATGGCTTGGATAAGTTCGTTAGCCAGGAAAATCGGTCCAGTTTTTCCCGGAAAATTTTGTGTTTTCTTTCGAAAAAAATTTATATCTCCGGAATTAACAAAGTAAGAGCAACCAAATTTCATATGCGGATTTATATCATTATAGGCAAGTTACCTACCAAAATTTAGCTCCGTAGGTTAAAGGATAAAAAAGTTACAGGCATTCAAAGAAAAATAAATTTGGATTTTCCTCAAAACGTCAAAATTGCGATTTTAAACGTCAAAATTGGTGAGTACATTCCTTTCGCAAGTCGCTTGGATAATTTTGTTAGCCAGCAAAATCCGCCGAGGTTTTCCCGGAAAAATTTGTGTTTTCTTTCGAAAAAAATTTATATCTCCAAAATTAACAAAGTAAGGGCAACCAAATTTGGTAAGCTGGTTTATATCTTTATAGGTGTGCCACCTACCAAAATTTAGCTCTGTAGGTCAAAAGACAAAAAAGTTATGGGCATTTAAAGAAAAATAAATTGGGTGTTTCCTCAAAACGTCAAAGTGACAATTGAAAACGTCAAAATTCGCAACATTTAGGCAAATAACTTGAATCTAATACGATCTATGGAAAGAAAATGTCTCAAGAAGAATGTTTTACATACACCGAACTCTTAGTTTCAACCGTCATTGTCCTTCATTTTACTAAAATATTTCCAGAAAATTCATTTCTAATAGACCCTTTCTGTGATGCTTGGCAGTAAGTAGCCTTAGCTATAGAGTTTATTGTTTAATGGTATATAATTTTTGTCGAATTTTCGTAAAAAATCAATAAAGCTCAATATATTCGTTATTATACAAGATATGAAAAAATATTGTATACATTAATTATACGGTGTTTTGAGCTACATCTTAAAAAATTATTGCGACAATCACAGGGTGGCCCATAAGTCGTTGGTGATACAAATAATTTTTTTTTGTCGAAAACGCCTTATCTTTTTACATTTTCCATCGAAATATAATGCATGTTTGTAAGTTAAGAAATTCTGGAGGCAGCAAGTGCGTTGTGGTTGCGAATTTTGATTAAATGCTTCATATTTGAAAAGCTCAATTTGCTATTAACCTATAAGGTTGACCAGGAAACGGATTTTTTCAGTAACACTTTTGGTTTACTTTTGGAAATTTCTGTACGTTTTCAAACAATCAAGTTATTTTGATGAAACATGGCACATTGTTTTTACTATATATGTTATACTGGTAATCAAATTTGATGCCTGCTTTTTCTATATAGGTTATACTGGTAACCAAAATTGATGTCTGCTTTCTTAAAAAGAAAACACACATATTTGCAATAAAAACATTTTTATGAAAATTCACTACCATAACGCACTTGCTGCGTCCCGAGATTTTTATCAATAGATAGCGGAGCCCCATGGAAATAACGCATTCAGAGAGCTGCCGTATACAGGTACTCTCAAACAGTGGCTGAATTTAAATAGTTTTCGCAGAAATGTTCTTGGTGTTTCCATAGAAATCATTTTTTGTAAGATTTTTGTGATATGTCGGCAATGAATAATAAATGTTTAGTAAGTTATTGTGAAAAAAGTTGTCGAATTTATGTGAAAAATATAATTTCGTGTATCATTACTGAAGGCAATTTATGTAAAAAAATTATCATCATTTTTTTTTCAAGTTTGGTCCTAAAGCTGTTTTAATTATATCTTGTCAGGTGTATAAATAGCTTAAAGAGGTTCGTTAGTCAGGAAAATCGGACCAGTTTTTCTGGAACTTTTAAAATTTATTTTCGGAAAATGTTTGTAATTTTTGAAACAACGAAGTTATTTTAATGAAATATGGTACATTGTCAGTACTCTATAGGTTATACTATCAACCAAATATCCTTCTTGTAAAAACAAGACAAGACAAGACAACGCATTTGCTGCGTTTCGAACTATTGTTTAATAGTCTGAAATTTTTAGCGAATTATTGCAGAAAAAAAGCTCAATATATCCGTTTATATTAACGAAAAACAAGATACGAGAAAAAATTGTGAATGTTAATTAAAGGTTGTCTTTTTACAATCACAGGCTGGCCCAAAAGTCGTTGGTGATATAAATGTTCTTTTAGCGAATTTTTTTTTTTAATTCGCTTATGGGGAGATCTGTGTTTATATATATATATATATATATATATATATATATATATATATATATATATATATATATATATATATATATATATATATATATATATATATATCCGACCGATAACTCAAAAAATAATGGACCGATCTTGATAAAATTTGCAGAGTACCTTCCTTTTGCAAGTGGCTTGGATAAGTTCGTTAGCCAGGAAAATCGGACCAGGTTTTCCCGAAAAATTTTGTATTTTCTTTATAAAAAAATTCATATCTCCAGAAGTAACAAAGTAAGGGCAACCAACACGTGTTTATATTATAAATAGTGAACTCTGTACCAAAATTTAAGTCCCTATCTTTAAAGACAAAGAAGTTATGGGCAGTTAAAGCAACAAATTTTGGAGTTTTCCTCAAAACGTCAAACTCGCAATTTTAAACGTCAAAATTGGCAATGTTTAGGCAAAGAATCTGAAACAAATACCGTTTGTGAAAAGAAAATGTTGCAAGAAGAGTGTTCTGCGAACCCTTAAGTTTCAGATTCAACCGTCATTGCCCTTCATTTTACTAAAATATTTACAGAATATCCATTTCAAGTAGACCCTTTCTCTGATGCTTTGGCTGTCGGTTTAGTTAAGTTTGGGGGCTTTTTTAGTGAATTTTTATTAAAAAAATTCACTAATAGAGAGGTATCGATGGTGAGACTTTGCAAAAATTCTTTCAAATGAGCGCGAATTAGGACCCCTAGAACCCATATCCGGGGTCAGTTTGAATTTTTATATGCTTTTATATGCTTATATATATATATATATATATATATATATATATATATATATATATATATATATATATATATATATATATATATATATATATATATATATATATATATATATATATATATATATATATATATATATATATATATATATATATATATATATATATATATATATATATATATATATATATATATATATATATGTATCCGTCTGATAACTCAAAAAATAATTAACCGATTTAGATGAAACTCGGCAAGTGCCTTTCTTTTATTAATGGCTTGGATGAGTTCGTTGGCCAGGAAAATCGGACGGGGTTTTCCGGGAAAATTTTGAGTTTTCTTTCAAAAAAATTTTTTTTTCCGAAAATTTCGATAAAATTTGGTCTACATATTGCTTTGGGAAATACCTAACTATGTGCCAAAATTCAGCTTTCTAGGGTTACAGAAAATTGAGCTATTCAAATTTGAAACATGTTTAAATCGTAAGTATGTGGTTGCTGTTGGTTATTTATATTTCTATTGATCGCAGCTTCAAAATCTCGTATTATTCAATGACTTTGTAGTTCTCATTCTCACTTTTATTGACTAACATTTCAATTCTTGGTGCTCAATGGTTTTATATTTTTACGTTTGACCAGCAGATGTCGCTCACTGTAAACATTGTTATTATTAATAAATGCATAAGTCAATTCGTAGCGTGTTGAATCGGTAACGTGAAAATACTAGGCGGTCCAAGTCGCAGATAGAGGTTCCATCGCAGTTGCAGTAAGATCCTCCATGCCAGTTCGATGCAGATGAGATTTATATCTACCGTGGTTAAATCTCATTCTAATTATGGTAGTTGAAGTTTTTCTTGGTAAATTGAGATCTTTAATTTGATTTTCTAAAGACAATTGCGAGTAGAGCAAGCTATCTCTGTTATTTGATTTTAGTGAATTTTTATTTTTTTAAAAATCACTAATAGAGAGGTATCGACGGTGAGACTTTGCAAAAAAATTTTCAAATGAGCGCGAACTAGGACCCCTAGAACCCATATCCGAGGTCAGTTTCAATTTTTATATGTTTATATATATTGTTGCGTTTTCTCCGGGTTCTGGATAAGTGAGACTTTTAATTTTAACAAAACAACTTTATTTACACTCTAAATATGGATACAATAAAATTTCTAGAATGTCTCTCTCACAAAACACTTCATTTACTGGCCTTACAATTACTACTCTCAACAAAAGTCACTAATCTGGTACTACAGTCACTACTCTCTTAACACTTTACACTGCTTCTTCAAGTCACTACCACATTATCTTACTGAACTGAACTGACTCGGGCTGGCTTGCTCTCGCTTTTATATACTCGCCGTACCTTCCCCTCCTTTCTAGAGAGTTCCATTCCAGAACGTTCCAGGACCTTCTTTTACTAGAAGGTTCTGTGAATACAGATCGGTCCCGTGTGTATACAGGGGGATGTGTATACAGGATGATCCAAATGTGGTCACCACTCCTATGTTACACAAGAGGTGTTTCTCGAACTATAAGATCTCTCTGCGTATACAGGGTGTAAGGGTTCTCTGCGTATATAGGGTGTATATACAGGGTGTTCGGAATGTGCAGACCTCAGTTATCCGTTCCGACGGGGTACAAGTTGGTAACTTCGTTATTTCTGGTCCTAGAGGGTTGAGACTTCGCCTGAGGGGGGTCACCCCAGGCACCCCCAGGGGGTGGGGAGGCGGTGTTGCCAGATTGTGCAAAAATTCCCAGATGTTGGGGAAATTCTGGAGATGTGGCAACACCGCACCTACGTCTATTAAAGTGCTTTGTAACACTGCCCCCTTCCTTAAGACTGTTCGTCCCGAACAGTATTTACCGGCCGCCAACTTGGGGGTTCGTTGCCCCGATAGGGACTCAACCTCTCTATGTGAACAACTTTGGGTTTAGTTCTTGGAGACAGCTGGATTCTGTAGACTAGGTCGTTAATTTTCTTAGTCACCAAGTATGGCCCTTCCCATGGTTTCTGAAGTTTGGGACTGAGGCCCTTTCTCCTTGTTGGTTGGTACAGCCACACTGCATCACCTTCCTTGAATGTATGGGGTGTTGCTCTGCGATCCAAGCGCATCTTCATCCGGTCACTGCTTAAGAGGAGCCTGTCTCTGACACATCTGTGTATAGTGCGCAGTTTTCCTTCTAGGTCGGCGACATACTCAGGTAACGTAGCTAGGTCCGCTATGTCCTCGTTCGGTGGTGGTCTCGTCATGTCGATTGGTAACCGCATCTCTCTGCCGGTCAACATCATGGATGGAGTGTAGCCGGTAGATTCATGCTGAGAGCTTCTGTAAGCTAGGAGGAACAGAGGTATCAGCTTGTCCCAGGTTCTCTGATTCTCGTCGACAAACATAGCAAGATACTGATTGATGGTCCTGTTATGCCGTTCTACCATGCCGTCTGATTGAGGGTGGAGTGGCGTTGTTCTCGTTTTCTTTATGCCTAGCAAGTCCATTAGGCTCTTCCAGACCTCTGATTCGAAATTCCGGCCCTGGTCGGTGTGAATCTCCAAGGGTACGCCATGCCGTGATATGACATTTTCCATCAGGGCTTCTGCTACGGTCGTTGCCTCTTGGTTGGGGATCGGCGCAACTTCAGGCCATTTCGAGAAGTAGTCCATCGCCACCATTATGTACCTGTTCCCAGACTCTGTGATGGGAAAAGGTCCTGCGATGTCTACGGCAACTCTCTCCCACGGTGTACCTGAGATGTACTGCATCATTTTTCCTCTGGATCGGGTCTTTGGTCCTTTCTTTGAAGCACATTGGTCACACCTTTTGCACCATTCTTCCACGCTTCTTCGGCAGTTTATCCAATAGAAGCGGTCTCTCACTCTGGCAAGAGTCCTGTTGACCCCAAAGTGGCCTCCACTTCTACTATTGTGTAACTCTTGAAGAACACTGCTTATGCACTCACTTGGCACAACGGTCTGGTATATACAGTCTCTACCATCGGCAGTTTCCCATTTTCGAGTGATCATGTCATTCTTTAGACACAATGAGTCCCATTGTAGCCAGTAGCCTTTAACCTCCGCCCCAAACCGGGACACATCGTGCCACTCAGGTCTTTTCCCCTTTTGTAGCCATTCTCTAATATTTTTCAAGTCTGGATCTGTCTTCTGTGCGTCTCTGATGTATTCAAGATTTACGTCTAGATCGGTGTTATTCTCCTGTCCTGCCACCAGTTGTTTGATCTGATGAGTTACTTTGTCGATCTCTTTGTTCTCTTGTCGCTCGCAAAATTTACATTCATGCACTGAACATGGTC
Source organism: Tillus elongatus (assembly GCA_964006375.1). NCBI lineage: Eukaryota > Metazoa > Arthropoda > Insecta > Coleoptera > Cleridae > Tillus > Tillus elongatus. The sequence continues at coordinate 3,266,694 of OZ023267.1, forward strand.
TTCTTGACAGGCTGTCTGCATTGGCGTGACTTCTTCCTCTTCGATGTTCAATCCGGAAGTCGTAGCTCTGCAGTTTCTCTATCCATCGTGCTATCTGTCCTTCGGGATTTCTAAAGTTCAGAAGCCATTGCAGAGCAGAGTGATCTGACCTCACGCGGAATGTTCTTCCGTACAGGAAGCTGTGGAAATGTTCGATGGATCTTACAACTGCCAGCAGTTCTTTCCGGGTTACACAGTAATTCCTTTCTGCTTTTCCGAACGTTTTGCTGAAGTAGCCTATCACAACTTCTTCTCCGGCTTGGAGCTGCGAGAGCACTGCCCCAATGCCATACTGGGAAGCATCGGTGTCCAGTATGAACAGTCCTTCGTCCTGAGGATAAGCCAGTATAGGAGCAGTGAGAAGACGATGTTTGAGTTCTCTAAAAGACTCTTGGCAATCTGGTGACCAGATGAACTCAACCTTATTTTCAGTCAGGCTATGCAGAGGTTTCGCAATGCTGCTGAAGTACTTCACAAAGCGTCGGTAGTAGCTGCAAAGTCCCAGAAAACTTCTGACCTCATGTTTGTTCTTCGGCACAGGCCAGTCTCTTACTGCCTTTATTTTCTCTGGATCAGTTTCTATCCCTTTCTCAGAAACGACATGTCCGAGGAAATTCACTTTCTTCTGGAAGAGGACGCATTTCTTGGGATTGAGTTGCAGATTGGCACCTCTCAGCCTGGAGAAAACCTGCTTCAGATTCGACAGGTGTTCATCGAAAGTCCTTCCAATCACCATGACATCGTCGAGATACACCAGGCATGTTTCCCATGTAAGTCCTCTCAGCACTAACTCCATTAGTCGCTCGAAGGTGGCAGGAGCATTACATAAGCCGAATGGCATGACCTTGAATTGGTACAACCCATTCCCGGTTGAAAAAGCAGTCTTCTCCTTATCGTCTTTATGGAGTTCTACTTGCCAGTAGCCACTTTTCAGGTCTAATGTAGAGAACCACTTTGATCCGGCCAAAGTGTTCAAAGTGTCGTCGATCCGGGGCAGGGGATAACTGTCTTTCTTGGTGACATCATTCAGCTTCCTATAGTCCACGCAAAATCTCATAGTGCCGTCTTTCTTGGTGACCAAAACTACTGGGGACGACCAAGGACTATTAGACTCCTCAATCACACCATCTTCCAGCATTTCGTTAACCATCGCCTTGATTTCTGATTGCTTGGCAAAAGGCAGTCTTCTCGGCGGCTGTCTAATTGGTCTTGCGTCGCCAGTATTAATTCTGTGTTGCACTAGACTCGTACGACCTGTGATTTTATCTTGAGCGAAAATATCGGCCTCCTCCAATACGAACTTCAGGGCCATTTCCATCTCCATGTCGTTCAATTGGCCCCAAGAATTCTTGAACCGCTCTACCATTTCTACTGGCAGTCTTCTGTCTAATGCCGTGGGTGTCACCTTTCTTGACAACGTCACTCGGTCAATGGGCTCGCAAGTGGCGATACCTCACCTTTCTTCAATGTGACCCTGTTAGTTTGCACGTTAGCCACTCTTATGGGTATTGTCCTCTTCGGGTCTACTAAGCATCGTGCGACGAGGGCACCATCATGTCTATCTTTTAGGGGCTCCGCTATGAGAGCAGACATACCATCAAGTTTCTTCTCTAGTCTGGCTCTGACAATCTTCTCACTGTTACCAGGAATCCGTGTATCCTCGTCGACAATAAGTCTCACCCTGGGATTAGCTTCGCCTGCTGTTGGAGATAAATACAGCTCTTCGTTACCGATTTTCAAGATCTTATTCTGGAAGTCTACTGACAGGACATCGAAATCTTCCATTAAATCCAGGCCCAGAATAAATTCGTCGACAATTTCTGCGACGACAGCCCTTACCTGTAGCTCAGTACTGCCCAGCCTAATGAAAACAGTGGCCTCTCCATGCACAGGTATCCTATCTCCTTTTGCCGTCTCCAACACAGGCTGTTTGTTGGTCGTGAGTGCGGACCTGTTTGGCAACATGTCTGGACGTACAACGGATCTAGTAGCACCAGTATCGATGGTGAAACTGCATTGTCTTCCGTCTATGCTGCCAGGTATAACGAGGCTCTCGCGGTAGCGTCGGATAGTGGAGACCCTGACCTTGGGGCCCTGGGTCTCGCATGCCACGTGTCGCCCACCTACACTGGCGTCAGGTCGTTTTCCCTGATGGCGCTCCCTGTTGGTATATTCTTGTCTTCTGCGAGCCACCTGTTGGGTTTGTAAGCACTGCCTACTTATGTGGCCTTTCCTACCACACTTGTAACATTCTATGTCTGACCAATCTGCTTTCGTTTTACGTGCTCCGACCGTTGCAGTGAGCTTGCTTATGGCTTCCTTTATAAACTTTATTTCTTGCCTAAGTTCCCCAGTCGTGTCTGAAAGGTCCTCTTTCTCCTTCACTTCGCGCAGCCTGTTGCGGCGAGGTTGAGATGCATTCTTCGCTGCTTCAAATTCCAAGCCATAAATTACGCAGTCCGTAAGTGTTTTGAACCTTCCGAGCCTTAAAGCTTGTTGCATTTCATTATCAAGTACCCCATCGATGAAGGTCTGGACGGTTATCTGGTTGACAAATTCTTCTGGGGCTTGGGGATATGCCAGTCGCACAAGTTTCTCCACTTCGGCACTGAATTCTTGCAGAGTCTCATTTGGCTTCTGGACCCTTGTCTTTAGTTGTGTCTGGTAGACTTGGCTCATGTACTTGTTACCATATCTCAAATCTAGGGCCTGTATCACTGTTAAGTAGTTTTGCTGTTTCGACTCCGGGATGTTCTGGAGGATTTCTAGGGCTTTACCTCGAAGCGATAGAATTAGAGCAGTTGCTGCCTGTTGTTCGCTCCACCCATTGCTGAGAGCTGCCGCCTCAAACTGCCTCCTGTACATGGGCCACGATGTTTCTCCGTCAAAAGTCGGCGGCTTCAAGGTTCCATGAGGCTGATGCACGATTGACATATCTTCTTCCGGTCGATTTTGAACTGGGGACATTCCAGTAACTCCTCTTGGTTGAGTTCTGTCAGTCTGGCCCATCACCTGCTCTGTCAGTTCTCTATGTCTGACTTCTGTGTCTTTCATCATCATCTTCATTTGTTCTTTCAACCCCTCTACTTCTTCCCATCGTTTGTTCAAATCCTCTGTTACATTTTCTACTTTCCTGTTTACCACTCCTATTGTATTTTCCACAGCTTCTACTTTCTTGTCCACATTTTCTATTTGTTCGTTGATCTGTTCTATTTCTTCTTTTACACCAACTCTCATATCATGGAACATACTTCGGATGTCTTCTTTGTCTTCAAGACGCCTCTGTTCCTCCTCTTGTCGTCTTCTCTCTTCTTCTTCGCGCCGCCTTCTTTCATCTTCTTGTCGCCGTTGTTCGTCTTCTTCGCGTTGCTTCTTGAGTTCTTCTTTATCTTCAAGGCGCCTCTGTTCTTCCTCTTGTCGTCTTCTTTCATCTTCTTGTCGCCGCTGTTCGTCTTCTTCGCGTCGTCTTCTTTCATCTTCTTGTCGCCGTTGTTCGTCTTCTTCGCGTTGCCTCTTCAGTAAGTCCATCAACTCTTTGATTTCAGCCATCTTGTCGTAGTCAGTCGATCTGGTGTTTACCATTTACAACTAGCTTAATTGTCCACTTCTTCACTCACTTATCCCACACTTCTGACACCAAATTGTTGCGTTTTCTCCGGGTTCTGGATAAGTGAGACTTTTAATTTTAACAAAACAACTTTATTTACACTCTAAATATGGATACAATAAAATTTCTAGAATGTCTCTCTCACAAAACACTTCATTTACTGGCCTTACAATTACTACTCTCAACAAAAGTCACTAATCTGGTACTACAGTCACTACTCTCTTAACACTTTACACTGCTTCTTCAAGTCACTACCACATTATCTTACTGAACTGAACTGACTCGGGCTGGCTTGCTCTCGCTTTTATATACTCGCCGTACCTTCCCCTCCTTTCTAGAGAGTTCCATTCCAGAACGTTCCAGGACCTTCTTTTACTAGAAGGTTCTGTGAATACAGATCGGTCCCGTGTGTATACAGGGGGATGTGTATACAGGATGATCCAAATGTGGTCACCACTCCTATGTTACACAAGAGGTGTTTCTCGAACTATAAGATCTCTCTGCGTATACAGGGTGTAAGGGTTCTCTGCGTATATAGGGTGTATATACAGGGTGTTCGGAATGTGCAGACCTCAGTTATCCGTTCCGACGGGGTACAAGTTGGTAACTTCGTTATTTCTGGTCCTAGAGGGTTGAGACTTCGCCTGAGGGGGGTCACCCCAGGCACCCCCAGGGGGTGGGGAGGCGGTGTTGCCAGATTGTGCAAAAATTCCCAGATGTTGGGGAAATTCTGGAGATGTGGCAACACCGCACCTACGTCTATTAAAGTGCTTTGTAACAATATATATATATATATATATATATATATATATATATATATATATATATATATATATATATATATATATATATATATATATATATATATATATATATATATATATATATATATATATATATATATATATATATATATATATATATATATATATATATCCGTCTGATAACTCGAAAAATAATTAACCGATTTCAATGAAACTCGGCAAGTGCCTTTCTTTTAATAAGGGCTTGGATGAGTTCGTTAGCCAGGAAAATCAGACGGGGTTTTCCGGGAAAATTTTGTGTTTTATTTCAAAAAAAAAAAATTTTTCTCCGAAAATAACAAAGCTGTTTTAATGAAATTTACATGTATTGCCTTCGGATAGACCTTACTAAGTAACAAAATTTAACTTTCTCAATTTATCAAAAATTGAGTTATTAAAATTTTATATTTTCTTTCAAAAAATATTTTTCTCCAAAATTTACAAAGTTATTTTAATGAAATTTGGTGGATATCTTGTCCTAAGAAAGACCTTACTACATACCAAAATTAAATTTTCTAAGTTTATAGAAAAATTTGTTATTCAAATTTGAAGCATTTAATAAAAATTCACTACCATAACGCACTTGCTGCGTCCAGAGTTTTTTGGATATTTATTTGTAGGTTTAGTGAAGTTTATGGTTTAACGGTCTATAATTTTTTTTTTTAGCTAATTATCGGAGAACAAATTTGTTAATGCATTTTTGCATTTTTCATCGAAATATAATGCGTTTATAAGAAAAAAATCTGGACGCAGTATGTGCGTTTTGATAGCGAATTCTCGGTAAATTTGCAGATTAGCTCCCGAACGCTTTTCAAAAAACTGTTTTCAGAAACCTGCCTAGGACCTTCCCTGGATCCACAAAACCCAAGAAAAATTTCTTGTTCACATCCCCCAAGGAAGTTACGCGACCAGGAGTGAGTAGGGGTGCATAATTTTTTTTTTAGCTAAATTTCATAGAACAAATTCGTTAATGCATTTTTGCGTTTTTTGTTTAAATATGATGCGTTTGTAAGAAAAAAATCTTGACGCAGTAAGTGCGTTTTGGTAGCGAATTTTCGGTAAATTTGCAATTTAGCTCCTGAACGCTTTCCAAAAAACTGTTTTCAGAAACTTGCCCCCATCCCCCCTGGATCCACAAACCCCAAGAAAAATTTCTTGTTCACACCCCCCAAGGAAGTTACGGGACCAGGAGTGAGTAGGGGGTGCATAATTTTTTTTAGTTAAATTAGTAGATAGGGAGACACCTGGGCTCATCCCCTCCACTTTTTACTGCGCATGCGCGAGTCATCATGCGCATGCGCTGACCTGCGCAGACCTGTGACAGTTGACAGCTGACCTGTCAGATTTGACAGGTGTCAAATGTCACTGACCTGACAGCTGTCAACGTCAGCTGTCACCTGACCTGACATGTGTCAACGTCAAATGTCACCTGACCTGTCAGATGACGTCACAAGCATTCCAAGATGGCTGACCTGTAATAGACAGTTGCAACCCGGGTTCTCTCTATGGAACTAACCTGAGATGACGTCACAAGCATTCCAAGATGGCTGACCTGTCATAGACAGTTGCAACCCGGGTTCTCTCTCTATGGAACTAACCTGAGATGACGTCACAAGCGTTCCAAGATGTCTGACCTGTGTGTCCATAGATATCTACAAGTCAGGTTAGCTCTCCATGTGTGTTTGTCTGATTGTTTATTAAGGTTATGTATTTGTTTATTAAGGTTATGTTCGCTCACGTGTCATCTGTTTGTTTATTAAGGTTATGTTTGTATTTGTTTATTAAGGTTATGTCATGTGTGTGTTGATTACCATGCATCTGTTTGTTTATTAAGGTTATGTATTTTGTTTATTAAGGTTAGGTGTTCGTAAACACAGCTGTTTGGTTTGTTTATTGTGTTGTTGTTGTTAAGGTGTATTGAAGTTTGTTAGGGTATTTCGTTTTTGGCGGGAAATTTGAATTTGTTTGAAAATTTCTGTCTGTTGTGTCCAGAGATATGACTCATCGAGCTAGAGAATATTCTATTTGTAAAGTTGTAGAGTGTAGAGAATATTCTCTAGCTCGATGGGAGACATCTGTTGGACACAGTCATTCGGTTTAGTCACACACACACATACATATATGAGGAAGATATATTGAGCGGGTAATTTGAAATTTTGATTTTAATTTGAAATATGATTTTTGAAAGAAAAGCATTCGCCAGAAATTAGATTTGAACCCCCAACCACACAACTTACTCAGAGAGATACCTGTCGCTAAACCAACTATTCCACAGACACACACGTTAAAAGTTTGTTCGCAGTTGTATATATAAAACAAAAACCTGTTGCATATGCTAATTTAAAACGAGTTTATGAGGCTGATGTGTGTGGGCAGGGGGTGGTATCTCTATTACATTCCAATTGAATAATAGGAACTGTAATGTTAAAAACAATTGTTTATTTATAGTAAAAAGAAATTTAAAACACGTACCAATTTACCTATCTAATATCATTTAATAACAAAAACGTTTCAAGTAAACTATATCAATAAGAAAAACGTATTTACATCTAGATATGTTAATGAGTTTATTTTAATAGCCTAATAAAACTCGGGGACTTGGTTTTATTGCCGGCGTGTTTGTTTATGTTAGTGTTTGTATTTTGAATGAATGAATCTAAATTTATATAGGGAGTGATCAAAAACACACAAGTAACAAAACTCAATTTAAAACAACTAAATTAAACTTTGATATACGAGGATTGTTTGATAAGTATTGTTTGTATGTAAACATAAATAATATAATAGTATACTTACATACAGCAAGAGACGTCATACTTGTTTCACGGCTTAGTACACACTAACGTATGTTGAGGTCTTGAATGGAGATCGTTATAGAAATAACACAGTTGTTTAATGACATCCACTTGAACCAAACAAAACATATAGACGCTGTTGTTGATTGTTAACACACACACACACGTCATGACAGCTCGAAGTCTTTACTTAGACTGACAGAGCTGTGTAATAAAAGACAGACAGACAGACAAACAGCTGTTTAACAACAGTTAGAGCGTGTAACACAGCTAAAACGTATCAAAAATAGCCAAGTGTCTCCTGTGTAGAGGAAACAGAGACAACTAATGGTCATTGTTGGAGCTTGTACATGTTGTTTGAAAGGATATATAACACACGTCATGACAGCACGAAGGCTTGGCTTAGACTAATGGATGTGTGTAACAACAGACATACAGACAATAGATTGTCCCCACAAGTATCATAGATAATCTTGTTTGAGCTTATACAGCCGTGTAACAAACGTGTCATGACATCTCGATGTCTTTGCCTAGGCAAACAGAGCTGTAATAATAACAGACAGACAGACAGACAGCAGTTTAACAACAACAACTAGAGCAAGTAACACAGCCATGTTCTTTGGTTCAAGTGTCTTCTGTGTTGAGGAAACAGCTGTTTAACAAACGTTGTCGTAACAACTTGTTGTCTTTGGTTAGAGTGACAGAGCTGTGTAACAACAGACAGACAGACAGACAAACAATTGAATACCATTGTTAGAGCTTGTACACGTTGTTTGAAAGGATATAACACACGTCATGACAGCACGAAGGCTTTGCTTAGACTAATGGATGTGTGTAACAACAGACATACAGACAATAGATTGCCCCAACGAGTATCATATGGAACCTTGCTGAAGCTTCTACGTGTTGTTGTGACACACACGTCATGACAGCACGAAGGCTTTGCTTAGACTAGTGGATGTGTGTAACAACAGACAGACAGACAATCGAATACCAACAAGTATCTTAGATAATCTTGTTTGAGCTTGTACAGTCGTGTAACAAACGTCGTCATAACAACTTGTTGTCTTTGCTTGGAGTGACAGAGCTGTGTAATAACAAACAGACAGACAGACAAACAGCCGTTTAACGACAGTTAGAGCTAATAACATAGGTAAAACACAGCAAATAGTCATATTCTTTGGTTCAAGTGTCTCATGTGTTAAAGGAAAACAGACAGACAAACAAACAATTGATTACCATTGTTGAAGCTTGTACACGCTGTTTGAAAGGATATACACACAGGACAGCTTGATGTCTTTACTTAGACTGACAGACAGATGTGTTTGTAATAACAAACAGACAGACAGACAGCTGTTTAACATCAGTTAGAGCGTGTAACGCTAAACGTATTAAAAATAGCCAAGTGTCTCCTGTGTTGAGGAAACAGACAGAGAACTGATTGCCATTGTTAGAACTTGTACACGCTGTTTGAAAGGATATAACACACAGGACAGCTTGATGCCTTTACTTAGACTGACAGACAGACAAACAGCAGTTTAACAACAACTAGAGCCAGTAACACTGGTAAAACGTAGCAAATAGCCATGTTCTTTGGTTCAAGTGTCTTCTGTGTTGAGGAAACAGACATACAGACAATTAATAGCCATTGTTGAAGCTTGTACACGCTGTTTGAAAGGATATAACACACAGAACAGCTTGATGTCTTTACTTAGACTGACAGACAGATGTGTTTGTAATAACAAACAGACAGACAAACAGGTGTTTAACAACAGTTAGAGCGAGTAACACACAGTGTAAAACGTATCAAAATAGCCAAGTGTCTCTTGTGTTGAGGAAACAGACAGACAAACAAATAACTGATAGCCATTGTTGAAGCTTGTACATGCTGTTTAACAAACACGTCATGACAGCTTGATGTCTTTACTTAGACTGATGCGTTTGTAATAACAAACAGACAGACAGACAGACAGACAGCAGTTTAACAACAACTAGAGCCAGTAACACTGGTAAAACACAGCAAACAGTCATGTTCTTTGGTTCAAGTGTCTCCTGTGTAGAGGAAACAGACAAACAAACAATTGATTGCCATTGTTGAAGCTTGTACACGCTGTTTGAAAGGATATAACACACAGAACAGCTTGATGTCTTTACCTAGAGGCAAACAGATGTATGTAATAACAGACATACAGACAGACAGACAGCAGTTTAACAACAACTAGAGCCAGTAACACTGGTAAAACACAGCAAACAGTCATGTTCTTTGGTTCAAGTGTCTTCTGTGTTGAGGAAACAGACATACAGACAATTAATAGCCATTGTTGAAGCTTATACATGCTGTTTGAAAGGATATAACACACGTCATGACAGTTCAAAGTCTTTGCTTAGACTGAGAAGACAGAGGTAAGTAATAACACAGACAGACAGACAATTGATTGCCCCTAACAAGCATCATATAGAACCTTGTTGTACAGCTGTTTAACAAACACGTCATGACAGCTCGATGTCTTTGGTTAGACTAATGGATGTGTGTAACAAGAGACAGACAGACAATCGAATGCCAACAAGTATCTTAGATAATCTTGTTTGAGCTTATACAGCCGTGTAACAAGCGTGTCATGACAACTTGTTGTTGTCTTTGCTTAGACTGACAGAGCTGTGTAATAACAGACAGACAGACAGACAGACAGTTGGTTAACAACAGTTAGAGTGTGTAACACAGGTAAAACGTAGCAAATAGCCATGTTCTTTGGTCCAAGTGTCTCCTGTGTTTAGGAAACAGACAGACAGACAATTGATTGTCCAACAAGTATCATAGATAATCTTGTTGAGTCTGTACCTGGTGTTTAACAAACAGACGTAAGAGAGTGGGACCTACAAAAGGATAAGCAACGTTTTACAGTTTGTTAACCTTGATTCTGTTTGAGCTTGTACACTCTGTTTAATATACGCAAGAGAGAGGCCCTCTTAAAGGTAAACAACGTGTCAGTTGATGACCTTGCCGAATGTTATCTTGTGTTATATCTGTTCAATCACCCCATTATTCGTGTTTGAGCTTGTCTGTGTATCTGTTTAATATACGCAAGAGAGGCTCGCTTAGAGGTAAACAACCTGTCAGTTGATGACCTTGGCGAATGTTATCTTGTGTTATATCTGTTCAATCACCCCATTATTCGTGTTTGAGCTTGTCTAGAATACAAATATAACCGAAAAGATGACATCATCTCATTATTAGTGTTTGCAGAAAAGGCCCCTGCTCACACCTTAAATCGTTTCTATTTCTCATAAGATTACATGTATTTTTGTTTAATATAGAGCTTTTAACACGTTTCCCCATAAGAAACAACGTATTTGCAGACACACATGAAACAGACCAAGGATTAATATATCGATATCAGTTGCTTATAACACGTACACGATATGTTTTTATATGTTATAGTTGATGAAATAAGAGAAAGACACAACAAGTGAAAAACTGAAGCTATAGCAAAAGGGTTCAAAACAAATTTTTGTTCAAAAACTGTCTAAACGCTCCCTGTATCTATGTAAAGCAAACAACGGTTGATTCACTGAAGCCCCGAGACTGTCCAACCTCGTTCATTCATAACAACAAACTTTGCTTTGTCCCCAGCTCAAAAATACTATTTACGATAAGTTGAGATACTAGTGATTATTATTCAGCGACTTTATTTTTGTTTTCACATGCTCTTGTAAAACAAACAGACATATATGTGTTATCTAGTAAATATAAATAGAAATAGACCTTACAGCTTAGAGATGATTAAAGTTTATGGAGAAAGCAAGGTCAACATGTTCAGCTTTTCGCTCTTTTTAGTAACGTAGGGGTGTTATCATGAATATTTATAGAAAATTAGAAAGGATCACAGTTATACAACAGGTACTGCCCACACACACTCACACACACATACTTGTAGCTCTATAAAAGAACTCTCGAAACCGATCTTCACCACTTACGTCAAGCAGTTGTTTATACAGGTATTTATGTTTTTTTGTGTTAAAGATTAAACCCTATTTAGATTATTAAACATTTTTCGTATAATTAAGTGTATAGTTAAAACTTGTGTGTGTGTGTGCTTTTAAATATTTTTGTGCTTATATATAGTTAACGGGCTTAATATTTTATATAGTTAAAACTTGTGTGTGTGTGTGTGTCGACTTAGTAAATATTTTTGTGCTTATATATAGTTAGCCGGGCTTAATATTTTATATAGTTAAAACTTGTGTGTGTCGACTTAGTAAACATTTTTTGGTGCGTATATATATAGTTATCGGTTTAATATTTTATTTAGTTAAAACTTGTGTGTGCGTGTGTGTGTGTTTAGTAAACATTTTTTGAGCTTGTGCTGGTGTGTACGTGTAACAAAAACTTTTTAAAACTATTTCCCGGCTTTGCGTTTGAAGAATAATAATGGCTTTCACCATTGTACGGGACTTTAGCAAATCCAACCAAAAGTATAGAATGCAACAGCACTGCATCGAATTCAGGCTAAACCCCCTTGATGCTGCTGTTCAAGAGCCTGAACAGTGGCTTAAACTGGGCTTGCGGGGCATTTACGAGCATATAGTCGAGAGTTTGGATGCCGAAAGCAAGGTAGGGTTAACGTTTACGGCTGATGGGCTAGATACAGACTTCCACATACCCTTCAAACCGGTCCCAAGTTTGAAATTTGACGACTTGTGGAAGCTGTTGGACTCTCTGTACCAGAGCAAAAAGGAAGCTGTAGCTGGTGATACATTTAAAATTATTACCACAAGCTTCCGACCGTACAGAGGGTCTGGTCGACAACACTCGCCTTACATGACCTTCCAAGAGGAGTGTGCAAAGAAAAGGGGTGTTGTTACGATCAACAACAAGGACAACCTCTGCCTTGTTAGAGCTCTCGTTGTTGCCCTGGCATATGTTATGAATGCCCCGTATATAAAACAAGTACGACAAAATATAGGGAAAAGGCAGGACCAGGAAGCGATGGAGTTAATGCAGAAGGCTGGTGTTGATATTCCAGCTAATGGTGCCGGTGTCGAGCAAATTCAGCAGTTTCAACAACATCTCAAAGACTGCAAAATTACCGTGTATGAGTACGGGTCTAGAGGAAGAGATGTACTGTATGAAGGACCCGATGCTAAGTACAAGTTGGATTTGCTGCACCATAGGAATCATTTTAATGTTATCACCAGCCTTACATCAGCTTTCTCTTCCGGATATTTTTGTCAACGTTGCCACATACCATACAACAGTAAAGACAAGCATAGGTGTTTAGGCCAGTGTCCATGTTGCCGGCAAGAACCGCCGTGTGAGAAGGTTGTTAATGAAATTTTGTGCTCAGATTGCAATCGTAAGTTCAGGGGTCAGAGCTGCCATGACCAACACAAGTCTTCATCTTCGACGCAGGGAAATACCTTGTGTGAGCGTGTCCGAAGATGCAGTGATTGCTTAAAAACAATTAAAGCAGACAGAACACACATATGTGGGGAGATCTTTTGTAATATCTGCAAAAAGCACCAACCTTCAACACACCAATGCTACATCCAAGTGGACACTGGTAAGCCAAAGTTAGATAACACCTTGTTTGTCTTTTACGATTTTGAGACCAGGCAAGATGAAGAGAATGCCCGTGGTGAACACGTACACAAGCCTGTTCTGTGTGTTTACCAGCAACGATGCAGTGACTGTTTTGAGTTGGGTAGTGAAGTGCCTACATGCCAGAAGTGTGGAGTGAGAAGGCAGGTTATATCAGCCGATGACGTTATTCAACCGTTTCTGCAACAACTATTCATTAGCAGCAAGAAATTTAAAAGTGTCATCGTCTTAGCTCACAACGGCCAGGCTTATGATCACCAGTTTATTCTACGTCATGCACTGGAACAAATGACCGGTCTTAAGCCTGAGGTTATTATGCGAGGAAGCAAGATACTGATGCTCATCCTTGGGGTGTTGAAATTCATTGATAGCATAAGCTATTTTTCTTTGAAATTAGCCTCCCTTCCTAAAGCTTTCGGTCTGAGTGAGTTGAAGAAAGGGTATTTTCCACATCTGTTCAACACTCTTGCAAATCGTAATTATGTTGGTCCGTTGCCCCACATGAGGTTTTACAATCCGGATGCTATGAAAGAAGCCGACCGAACAGCGTTCCTCAAGTGGTACGAGGAGAATAAACATAATGAGTTCGACATGCAGAAGGAAATGGTTGAATATTGTATTAGTGACGTGGAAATATTAACCCAGGCCTGCCTTACATTTCACAAGATGGTTATGGAACAGGGTAACGTGTCACCGTTTACCGAAGCCATAACCATACCTGGGGCTTGTAACAAACTGTTCCGTCGAAATTTCCTAAAACCTCAAACCATTGGCATTATTCCGAAGAACGGCTATAGGAACAGAGACAGACAATCAAAGATAGCCACACAATGGCTCATACACGAGGAAGAAAGAAGAGGTGTAGACATCAGACACTCTGCCAAACAACGGGAAGCAGTCATTGATGGTGTTAAAGTTGATGGCTATTGCGAGCAAACTGGAGAAGTGTTCGAGTTTCACGGTTGCTATTTCCACGGCTGTCCCAAGTGTTTCACCACCACCAACAGAGAGGACCCCCTACACGAAGATCCAACAGACACCTTGAACGCTCGCTACGAACGTACTGTGAGGAAAACAGAACGGCTTCGCCAGCGAGGTTACACAGTCCATGAAATGTGGGAACACGAGTTTAGACAGCTGTTGGAAAACGATCAAGTGCTCGAACACAGACTGAATAGCCATCCTCTGTTAACATACCTGCCACTTAATCCTCGGGACGCCTTCTTCGGTGGTAGAACAGGTTGTGTAAAGAGTTATTACAAGGTGAAACCAGGAGAGAAAATACGCTATGTTGATGTTTGCAGTCTCTACCCATGGGTTTGTAAATATGGGAAGTTTCCCATGGGACACCCCACAGTACACACAACCTGTTCTAATATAGATGACGTGAATGGACTCATTAAATGCACCATCTTACCACCGCAAGACTTATATCACCCTGTGTTGCCTGTAAAAATGCACAATAAATTAATGTTTGCCTTGTGCAGAACGTGTGCCAAAGATATGAACAAGGGTGAGTGTTGTCATTCAGAAGAAGAACGGGCCTTCACTGGTACTTGGGTGGTTGACGAGGTTCGAAAAGCTCTCGACAAGGGTTACAAGTTGATGGAAATACAAGAAGTTTGGGAGTATACCATTACCCAATATGATAGGTCTTTAAACACTGGTGGTCTTTTTGCTGAAATGATGAATAAATTTATTAAAATAAAGCAGGAAGCATCAGGTTGGCCTTCAGACTGTTCCACCAACGAGACCAAAGAGACCTACGTCGAAGCTTTTCTTGAAAATGAAGGTGTCCAGTTGGAGTTTGCAGCCATCACCAACAACCCTGGTTTGAGGTCACTAGCTAAACTGATTCTGAACAGTTTTTGGTACGTTTATATGTTTTATTTCATGTGTGTGTGCATGTGTTTTATTGTTTTTCTCTTTATTGTTTCAGGGGCAAATTCGGACAGCGAGAGAATCAGACCAGAATGGATATAGTGAGACAACCATCTGAATTTTATAAATTAGAAAACAACCCGGCCATTAACGTAAAACACGTAACAATCATTAATGAAGATGTGTTGCTAGTTAGTTGGGAGTACAAGGATGAAGCCGCCGACAGCACAGCTACCGTTAATGTAGCCATTGCTGCCTACGTCACAGCCCAAGCCCGTTTGAAGTTATATTCATATTTGGAAAAGTTGGGTGACAGAGTGCTGTATTATGACACTGACTCTGTCATTTACGTGTCCAGAGAGGGCGAATGGGACATTCCAACAGGTTCCAGCTTGGGTGAAATGACTGATGAGTTGGCTGCTTATGGAGCTGGTAGCTATATTATGGAATTTGTGTCGGCGGGGCCTAAAAATTATAGTTTTACTGTGTACTCTCCAACAACCGGAGAGACACAGAAAGTGTGCAAAGTAAAAGGGTTTGCTCTCAACTATAAAGCATCACAACACATTAATACCGGAGTTATGAAACAGATGGTTGAGAACTCTAGTGCGGAACCGGTCGTTGTTCACTTTGATCAGATACGGAGGACACAAACACACGAACTGGTAACCAGATCGGAAACCAAAGTGTACAAACCGTGTTTGACGAAGCGTAAGTTCAACGACGATGGCAGTTTCGACTCTACTCCTTTTGGCTTTAAAAGACTCAAACAGAGTGACTAAGTGTGTGTAGTTTAGGTTAAATCTTGTATATATATTTTTCTTGTATATCTATAGCTTTAGGTTAATGAATTGGTGTGTGTGTGTGTGTGTGTGTGTGTGTGTGTGTGTGTGTGTGACTATTTTTAGCTTTTATCTCTGTTTTATACAAGACATACACGTTGAGAGTGTTTCTTAATATTTCCATAGGTTACTGTGTTTTAGGTTAAAATGAATAGGGTATCTAAAAATATGTTAGTTTTAAGTTTTTCCTGGCTAATTTTAGTAAGAGGGGTGTACTTTTTGTTTTGTAGCTTTCTGTCTACAATATATATGTTTGAGTATTTTTCTTTTGTTTAGATTAAAAACTGTCTTGAAAATAAATATTGTAATTTGCTCAAAATAGCTTATTAGGGTTATTCATGTTAGCTGAATTTTCAGTTCAAAAGACATATTTTTGTTTAGATTAAAACTGTCTTGAAAACTAAGTATTACTATTTTCTCAGAGTAGCTTTAAGAGTAAGTGTTTATTAGGGTTAGTGTTTTTATCTGAATTTCGGCTTTTCTGGCTATGTTTAGCAAACAGTGTGTATTTTTTGTAGCTGTCTGTCTAGAAGATATATTTTTATAATATAGTATTATTGTTATTATCTCAAATAGCTTATTAGGTGTTTACGAAGACATATTTTTGTATAACAGATTAATTTTCTCAAAGTAGCTTTAAGAGTAAGTGTTTATTAGGGTTAGTGTTTTTTATCTGAATTTCAGCTTTTCTGGCTATGTTTAGCAAACAGTGTGTATTTTTGTAGCTGTCTGTCTACAAGATATATTTTTTATAATATAGTATTATTGTTATTATCTCAATAGCTTATTAGGTGTTTAATCAAGTTGTTTGTTTTTAACCTAATTTCAGTGTAAGAAGACATATTTTTGTATAACAGATTAATTTTCTCAAAGTAGCTTTAAGAGTAAGTGTTTATTAGGGTTAGTGTTTTTTATCTGAATTTCAGCTTTTCTGGCTATGTTTAGCAAACAGTGTGTATTTTTGTAGCTGTCTGTCTACAAGATATATTTTTTTATAATATAGTATTATTGTTATTATCTCAATAGCTTATTAGGTGTTTAATCAAGTTGTTTGTTTTTAACCTAATTTCAGTGTAAGAAGACATATTTTTGTATAACAGATTAATTTTCTCAAAGTAGCTTTAAGAGTAAGTGTTTATTAGGGTTAGTGTTTTAAAGAGAGAGTTTTACTATTTTTAAAAATGTTTGATTAAGCTTTTTCACAAGAATATCAATACCAAATAAAAATACTTTTTATATTGAATTTTGTCTTTATTTAAATATAACTCCTTGTATATATGGTAGTTGTTTGTAAACATTTAAACAAACACTTTACTGACCCCAGTCAAAACTGTATCAGCCGAGTACAAGGCTAGAGTTATCTCACAGGTCACACACAGCAAAACAACACAGACACACACTGTTATATACATAGGTTGGAATGATTAAACGAAATCGAAAGTAATTTAAAAACATTTATTACATGAAACGGTCCTATACATGTTCAATAGAAAATTAAAAAATAATACGGTTTCTTTAATGATCTCCTTGATTGTGTTGAGGCTTTAACAAGCTGTTTGATTGTCTAAAAAAAAATGAAACAAGTTTTAGTCTATAATCATTGAAATGAGAACAAAAAAATTCTGTTGATTGTGTGTAAAGACAAAGATGATACTACTTGATATTATGCCATCATATGACCTTTCATGCTGTAAGCCAGAAAAAAATGCAAAACAGTAACAGAAAAGAGACCTGTCAAAAATATTTGATGCTAAGAAAAACAAGTATACAAAAAAGGCAGATTTCTATATCTAAAACTGAAGTAGAGCTGAAACAAGTTACAAACATGCAGTTAAAAAAACAAACCCCTTTACAAATTATATAACAAAAAGGTTTCACAACAAGAATCTATTTTTCTATTAATACAAACAATAAAAACATACACTAGAATTAAATACATGCTAAAAATAATATAACCACCAAGCAGTAAAACAAATACAGAATATTACCTTACAGTGAAGATACCTTCATTACCCTTCAATACTGTATTAATCTGTAAGTGTGTTTGAGCAGATTATATATTTTGGTTTAAACTGAAAAAATATTACAATAAAATCAAACAACATTATTTTTAAAACGTTTTATTATTATTATATATATTTTATTCTGTTATTTTTTGGTGGCCTAGGTGGTGTCACAGACTGAAACAAAAGAAATGAAACATAAATTCCTGTATCCTAAACGAGGGGCAATGGATATTACCTTTCTTTTCTCGAGATCTACAAGACGTAGATCTCGAGAATTGCACCCCCTACAGGCTGTGGTGGGGCTTGAAATATCAGCCCCACACCCCATGGGGCTATATACCCCACCCACACCAGGGTTGAGTATTGTTGCGGAGAGGGCAGCTCCCCCTCCCCAGCAATATAAATCGCTATTATAGGCTAAAATAAAAACAAATCTTTTATAAACTAAAAGAACCATTTTAAAAATTACTTACTGCGTTTCCCACAAACAACCCATTGACTATATTAAATATTTCGGCTGGAACAAACAAAAACTTTATTAATAATTTCACTCTAAACACAGAGAGACAGGGGTATACCTTCCATTATGTTTGTTGTTTGCTAACTGAAAGTCGAAACCTGCAGACAAGCTTTTAAAGCAGAGCTTCACTCATGGTATATCAACAAAAAAAACTGCAAACCGATAAAAAATGCCCCGGTCTTTGACTAGAAACACAAGTTGACCCTCGAAAAATGTTATATATAATTGTTTATTGCCTGGTTTAAACAAAAAAAAACACGCTAAGGACTTTGGAGACGAGTCTGTTTTATTACAAAATATATAAAGTGTATCTGGATTTATAGGGGATAGAAAAATGTTATATATATATATATATATATATATATATATATATATATATATATATATATATATATATATATAATTGTTTATTACCTGGTTTGAAAAACACGCTAAGGAATTTGAAGATTACGATGCTGTTTTATCACCAATTAAAAATTGTATCTGAATTTTATAGGTGTCGGGTTTTTTATGATTCATTACCTAAAATCAATCTTGAGTTATCAGTGGTGTTTTTCTGATAACAGAATGTATGTAGTTAGATGAAAACTCAGGAAAGCGGGTTTTTTAAGACCAGGGGTCTTTCAACCTACGCTTTCAAACCTGATTGGTTGAACCCTTATATATATACGTTCTTATCAAAGCTTTACCCCACAGTATAAAATCAGAAACAACAACAACAACCATGGCTTCATCATCAGCATCAGTACTAGCTGATTTAAATCGTGACGGTCTTTGTGAAGCGTCACCTGTAATTAAAGCTGCAGACTTGTTGTTAAACACCCCATATAACATATTAGGGGGTGAAAAAGTGAAAACCCGCTATGGTTACCGAATGTTGATGAAATTGGAAAACGGGGTGGTGTTTCTACCGAGACGTATGCTGCCAACTGACGATCGAGTCGTCTTTTTCGAGTCTGGGTATGCTCAAGCAATATATAAAGGAGAAAAAAAATTAAAAAATGGTATGTATACCAGTACATTCCAATTTCAAGACAAACGAACCAACACCATCGCTGACTTGTAATATACCAGAATAATCAAACGTATACAGTTAAGAAGATAAACTATCAACATCAACTTATGAGAGGGGTTTTCATCGTAAACTACCAACCATATGTACTTTTAGAAAAAGAACAACAACAGCAGCAGTAACAGTAACAAGTATGAACCATTGTGAGAAGTGTTTTTTTATAATGGAGCAGTTAAAGCATCTCACTTTTATCAGCAGGGAATTAAAACCAAACTTACAAACACCAATTGATCAACTAATCCTGGACAGCGTGTTGGCTGATATGGAGTGGTTTGAAACCGAGAAAAAATTTTGTTGTGTACTCGGTGGTTATGCCTCAACACTATACGGTACAGAACAACATTATCTTATAATTCGTTTAATAATATCTGGAGATAAGTATGACTCTTGTAATTTACCTAATATGCAGGGCTATCATAGTACTAAGAATGGTTTTATGTTTTACCGTATTTTTTCAGATGAGAAGAAAGTGTGGTATAGTTGTAGGTTTTTGTCTGAGCTGCTTATTCATAAAGAACTTTTTATACTCAAAATATTTCAATACTATAAATATGATTTAGATAGTAGTTTTGTTTTTTATAAAGCAGAAAAGACTAAAAAACTTCTTCTTGTTGAAAACCCAGTCAGTGTTTTAAATTTTTGGCGATCTTATAAACCGCAAACCTTGCAATCATTATGTATGGGTTCGTTAGCTAACCAAATCTAGAGTATTATTTTTAGTTGTGTTTATTAAGCTGTTGTATTTTAGTCTAGTGTTTGTACTAAATTATATTGTATTTTTGTATAAACTGTACTTTTCTATAAAAATAATTGTAACAACCAATATAAACTCCACAGTATAGTGGAAAACTGTAACGATATATCAAAGTATAGTTTTTAAATAAACCTCTTTCATAGTTGAACTTTGTGTTTTTAAAACCTATAAATGTGAAAGGTAAACACATCTTTACAAAAACAAACATAAAAAACGTAATCTAGAACGGTATACTACGTTATATGTATTAATGCAATACTAGTGTTGTAGGTATTATTAATGAGAACATGTTTTTACGATTATAAAATAACTCATTAAGAAGCCTGAGGCAACTGGAAACAGATAGAATATTAGTCACCGATGAAACAGTTTTTACTAGCGTTTTATATTTTACAAATATTTCTAGTTGCTTTGGCGTTCCGTATATATATATATACAGGGAGCGTTTAGACAGTTTTGAACAAAATTTGTTTTGAATACTTAGCTGTAACCTTCTGTTTTTACTTGGTATGTGTC
Source organism: Tillus elongatus (assembly GCA_964006375.1). Classification (NCBI taxonomy): domain Eukaryota; kingdom Metazoa; phylum Arthropoda; class Insecta; order Coleoptera; family Cleridae; genus Tillus; species Tillus elongatus. The sequence continues at coordinate 3,287,128 of OZ023267.1, forward strand.
TTATTTCATCAACTATAACATATAAAAACATATCGTGTACGTGTTATAAGCAACTGATATCGATATATTAATCCTTGGTCTGTTTCATGTGTGTCTGCAAATACGTTGTTTCTTAGGGGGAAAACGTGTCAAACACAAATACTGTACTGATGTCTGTATTCTAGACAAGCTCAAACACGAATAATTGGGGCTAACAAACGGCAGGTGTTTACATACTTGGAATCAAATAAAAAGTATTTTGTTCAAATTAATGTGTTTTTATTTTGTAATACAATTAAAAAGTATGTCTTAAAGCAATAATATCCTGAACAAACTTATCTTGTGCTACATCAGCTATATGTAGGTTGTTTCTATGTGCTGTAAGGTATTTCACTTCAGTCTTTATTCTGTTAAAGAGATTTACTACATTTGGATCGTACAGTATGTTTAGAATCACTTTTGCATTGGGGTGTTTATTTTTAAAGTTCCTCACAGCTCTTGGGAAACTTTTCTTTTGTGTTCTTACCACATGATATGGATAGGGGGCGCCTGTCTCGTTTCTTGCAAGTAAACCAAACACACTTATTTTTCTCCGTTTACTTGGCTTTGGGGTTGTATCTTCAAGATGTTCTGTGACTTTAGCGTTTGTTTGTCGCACAAGCTGTACCTCATCATTTATACGCGTTAATTTCACTTTACTAACCTCTGGGTTGTCCTTTGATTTCTGATCAAATTCATTGAGGAAAAAATCAAAAATAATTTGTTTGCACTTTTCATAGAACTGAATGGATATCCAGCAAGCCAAATTTAATAGCAAATCTTTACACACATATGTACCTGATACCAAATTGCTTTCCGTATTTCTTCCACCAAAGTCAACCAAGTAGGCAACAGTTGTTGGTGTTACTTGAGATGTTGCGTCCGTTTTTAGGGTATTTCGACTCCTTGACGATAACTCTAAGTGAGCTCCCTCGGTTGAATCAATTGGTATATTGTTATGCTGATACCCCAACTGCTCGTTCAGCCGACTGTTGTAATAGGCAATCAACTCTTTAGTTTTCTTATTTTCCAACCAATGTCTGAATCTTTTCTCACTAATCTTACACAGTTTAGTTGCATTAAAATAGCCAGTGTTCTTATCGATAATAAGTTGAAAGTCTCCAAATAGACCATACCAGAAGTTGTCTTTAATTTGCTGGTAACACACATCACTTAATGTAGCCATTTTAAAACAGATTTGGGTTAGAACAAACTGCAGTAAGTCTTTTCTCAACAACAACCGACTTGTGAATATGTTTAAGAGTGTCTGTGTGTAACCTATTTATACATGTTACCCACAGTAACCGTTTTAAACTGTATTTGTTTTTACATGGATGATGTCATACTTCTAATGACTGTATTCTAGACAAGCTCAAACACGAATAATGTGGGGTTATTGAACAGATATAACACAAGATAACATTCGCCAAGGTCATCAACCGACACGTTGTTTACCCCTAAGCGAGCCTCTCTCTTGTGTATATTAAACAGATACACAGACAAGCTCAAACAGGATCAAGGTTAACAACTGTAAAACGTTGTTTATCCTTTGTAAGGCCTCTCTCTCTTACATCAGTTTGTTTCCTCAATACAAGAGACAGAGACACTTGTTCAGTATGTGTTAAGTCGTGAAACAAGGATGACGTCTCTTGCTGTATGTAAGTACACTCTTATTATTATGTCTGTTTGCATTCAAATAACAAATACAAACATAACCTTACTAAACAATCAGATGATTGGTAATCAACATGTATACAAACACCTAACCTCATATGTCAACAACAACTGGCTTTGTTTTATATATACAACAGCGAACAAACTTTTAACGTGTGTGTCTGTGGAGCTATTGGTTTAGGGACAGTGTATATATGTAAAGCAAACAACGGCTGATTCGAGGTTCGTGGGTTCAAATCTAAGTTCAGGCGAATGCTTTTCTTTCAAATACACATGCATCTGTCAGTTTAAGCAAAGACTTTGAACTGTCATGACGTGTGTTATATCCTTTCAAACAACATATACAAGCTTTAACAATGGCAATCAGTTGTCTGTCTGTATCCTCAACACAGAAGACACCTGTTCAGTAGTGTGTGTATTAAGCTGTGAAAGAAGGCTGACGTCTCTTGTTGTATGTAAGTACAATAAACAATCAAAATGGCTTGGTAATCAGTCTGTATACGAACAACTAACCTTAATAAACACATACATACATAACCTTAATAAACAATCAGACAAACACACATGGAGAGCTAACCTGACTTGTAGATATCTATGGACACACAGGTCAGACATCTTGGAACGCTTGTGACGTCATCTCAGGTTAGTTCCATAGAGAGAGAACCCGGGTTGCAACTGTCTATGACAGGTCAGCCATCTTGGAATGCTTGTGACGTCATCTCAGGTTAGTTCCATAGAGAGAACCCGGGTTGCAACTGTCTATTACAGGTCAGCCATCTTGGAATGCTTGTGACGTCATCTGACAGGTCAGGTGACATTTGACGTTGACACATGTCAGGTCAGGTGACAGCTGTCAGGTCAGTGACATTTGACACCTGTCAAATCTGACAGGTCAGCTGTCAACTGTCACAGGTCTGCGCAGGTCAGCGCATGCGCATGATGACTCGCGCATGCGCAGTAAAAAGTGGAGGGGATGAGCCCAGGTGTCTCCCTATCTACTTAAATTTTATAGAACAAATTCGTTAATGCATTTTTGCATTTTTTTGTTTAAATATGATGCGTTTGTAAGAAAAAAATCTGGACGCAGTAAGTACGTTTTGGTAGCGAATTTTCGGTAAATTTGCAGTTTAGCTCCTGAACGCTTTTCAAAAAACTGTTTTCAGAAACCTCTCTAGGCCCCCACCCCCCTGGATCCACAAACTCCAAGGAAAATTTCTTGTTTACACTCCCCAAGGAAGTAACGGGATCAGGAGTGAGTAGGGGTGTAAAATTTTTTTTTGGCTAATTTTCGTAGATCAAATTCGTTAATGCATTTTTCCATTTTTTTATCGAAATATGATGCGTTTGTAAGAAAAAAAATCTGAACGCAGTAAGTGCGTTTTGGTAGCGAATTTTCGGTAAATTTGCAGTTTAGCATCCGAACGTTTTTCAAAAAACTTTTTTCAGAAACCTGCCCCCCTCCCCCATGGATCTACAAACCTCAAGAAAAATTTCTTGTTCTTACCCCCCAAGGAAGATACGGGACGAGGAGTGAGTAGTGGTGCTGAGCGGGGTAGGTTGTAAAAAGGAAATATGAGCAGAAAATTCGAATAAAACGGGCTTGAAAGCTGTCTTTTTCACATCTTGAAGCCATATCCCCCTTAAACCCTGCCTACCCCGCACAGTACCCCTATTCACTCCCAGTTCCATAACTTCCTTGGGGGTGTGAACAAGAAATTTTTCTTGTGGTTTGTGCATCCAGGTGGGGTCCTAGTAATGTTTCTGAAAACAATTTGTTGAAAAGCGTTCGGGAGCTAATCTGCAAATTTACCGAATTGTCATGAAATCCTTCAAATTTCAATAACTCAATTTGCTATTAACGTAAGCTTTGTTGGATAGAAAACCAATATTTAAGTTTATTTTCGAATTTTTTTTGTATATTTTCAAACCATAAGTAATTTTGAAAAAATATAGTACATTGTTTCTACCACATAGGCTATACCGATAATCAGATTGATGCCTGCTCGCATTTGCTATTAAAAACATTTTTATGGAAATTCACTTCCTTAACACATTTGCTGCATCTAAACTTTTGAAAAATGTTTATATATTTTCAAACAATAAATTTATTTCAATGAAATATGGTACATTGTTTTTACTATATAGGCAACCAAGTTTGATGCCTGCTTTCATCAAAGACATTTCTTATTAAAAATATTTTAAAGAAAATTCGCTACCATAACGCACTTGCTGCGTCCAGAGATTTTTTTAAATCGAACACCCCTTGTGCTTTTGTGCAATTGTCATCGAAATATATACATGTTTGTGAAAAAAATTCGGACACAGCAAGTGCGTTTTGGTAGCGAGTTTTCATTAGATGTTTAAAATTTCAATACTTCAGTTTGTTATTAACCTAAAATTCGTTGGCTAGGGAACCAGTATTTTCGGAAACATTTTTATCAAAATTTAATCCATAACGCACTTGCTGCGCCAAATTTTTTTCTTTCTAGAGGTCAAAAAAAATGTATCTCGATATCAAATAAAATACTTTTCTTTTAAAGCGAGTGTGTAATGTAATTTAAGGATTTTACACTAGCAAAGCTTCTCTTTTGCTCCAGATGCAATTTTTTGTATGTAAAAGTCCTGAATCCTCCTTGCTAGTTGCTCCATTTACATATTGATGAACTGGCTTTAAAGTTCGAGTTAGCTGCATCCTACATGAGAGGATTTCAAAGTAACATTTAATTTTTCTATTTGTCACGTTTTCAAGTACAGATCAAGTAGATAGAGTGCTGAAACTAAATGGATTTTAACTTAATGAACTACACAGGGTGAGGATTTTAAAGTGCTACAATCGGATAACTGAAAAACCGGGGTCTATTTCTTTTTCATCTTACGCATTTCTTCAGATGGCGGCGTCGGTCGTATCCAAAAGCGTTCAAAGTTGTAGCTCAATTATATCTGTTAGGGCCAGGTCGAAAATTGATCGCTGGGAGGACAGGGTTATACTCTACGAGTCCATCCTTCTGGGCGGTTGGCAGAGTTCTTGTGAAGTCTGGGCTATTAGGTATCTTGATATGATTGAAAGGGTACAGATTCGTTTTGTTAAGATGCTGTTTTCGTTGCCAAGAAATTGTCTTGATTGTATAGTGAGACTTGAGACTGGCTTTAGAGCTCTTTCTTTATTGGCTTTTAAACATTGTGTTAGGTGGCTTCAGGAGCTCTTGACAATGGGCTCGATGAGGTATCCAGCTGCTTGCTTCGCTGGGTTGAGCAGTGTCTCAGTGACGGACCCTATATACAAATGGGCTGTCTAGGTTAAATATTTCTTTAATTACATCGACGAAGGTGTACTGTGGGATTCTTTGACGTTTGGTGTGCCAAAACGTGTGAAATGTAGTCTCTTCGTTAGATTCGAGTCCAAACTTATCTCTGATGATATTGCTCGTTTACAACTGTCTGGATACCCCGATCTATATCAGCTCTTTACAGCACATCACACTGGACAAAATTATTTGTGTCTGCGTGCCCCAATGCCATCAATCAGAATAATTTTGCAGATGCGTCTGGCGTCCAAATATAATTTAAAGTTTAGTATAAAGATGTGTGTTTCAAGATTGACACTGAGGCAAACTGTTCGACTTGTAACCTGCAAGAATCTGAGACGTTGAGGCATATACTTTTCAGTCCTATATATGAGTCTGTAAGACCTCCTCTTCTAAGGACAGGTAGTGAACATTGGTACCATTGGTAGGTATATTAAATAATCTGGATGCTCCAAACATAAGATGTTTAGGTTATTTTCTGGTAAATTAAGAATACGGGCATTTATAATAAATGAATAAATTTGTTCTTAATTATTTCGGTTGATATCAGAATACTAGTTGTTTTTCTAGTTATTAGTTGTTAGATTTAATAACGATTGTTTTTTTACTTTATATATTTGAATTTATTAATAGCGCCACTCTTGATCCGTGTAATAGAATCTTTGGTTCTTAAATAAAATAAACGTTATTACTATTATTAATATTATACCACTCGGAGTATTTTGCTAAATTTGATAAGGTGATAAGTAGGCTGGGGAACACATTTTGAAACATTTTTGATATCCACCCTATGTGGCCGGTGTTAAGTTATAAATGTCAAATGGGATGGTTTTGTTTTTCAAAAATTTGATTCTATTCTACATATTATACGTATGTATGTATAAAAACTTTCCATTTGCTCTACTGGTTGCATACTTATTAATTTTCCGGTAATTAAATTGGGCCACATGTTCTTGAAGGCTGCCTGAATGGGGAGATGTACAATGATTTTTTAGGGCACAATTTACTTAACTACTTAAAAACGTGAAAAATTAACAAGAAGAGGTGTGGTTTTAGCAAGCGGAGCCCTGCCACACTTTACTCACCAAGTAAGAAACACTTTATATAACATATTAGGAGATAGATTGAATGGTCGTGGTGGCCGGATAAACTGGCCCGCAAGATCTCCTGATCTTACCCCTTTAGATTATTTTTTTGGGATTTATAAAAGAGAAAGTTATGGCTATAACATTCAAAACTAAAAAGGTACGAAATATGCTCTCTTCTCTTAATACCAGGAAAGCCTCTGGCCTTGACGAGATATCAGCAATTGTTCTCAAAAAATGCGCACCAGAACTTGCTCTTGTCCTGACACGTCTGTTTCAGATATCTTACAATAGAGGCATATTCCCTAGTAACTGGAAAACTGCTCGAGTACAACCCGTCCCCAAGAAAGGATCCAAAGCGCTCCCTAGCAACTACAGGCCTATCTCTCTCCTTTCAGTCGTGTCTAAAGTGATGGAAAAGCATTAAACACCGAATTACTAAAAATTTCTTGAAAAACACAGTCTACTCCACGACAGGCAGTATGGATTCCGTCAGCGCAGATCAACTGCCGACCTCCTTTCCTTTTTCACCCATTCTTGGAACAAGTCTATGGAACTACACGGTGAATCCCAGATTGTCGCTCTAGACATATCCAAAGCATTCGACCAGGTCTGGCACGCAGCGCTGCTTAATAAATTTCCGGCCTATGGCCTACCATCAAAACTCCGTACCTGGACAGCAAATTTCCTCTCCAACCGGAGCATTTCTGTTGTCGTGGATGGCCATTCCTCTAAACTGTATACAATTAATGCAGGAGTCCTTCAAGGTTCAGCTTTAGCCCCTACTTTGTTTCTTCTCCACATCAATGACCTCATCTCTAGCGCATTCAACCCAGTTCACAGTTACGCAGAGGACAGCACCCTCCACTCAAATATACAAAACTCTAAGCCTGTCTATTTATCCCAATTAGATGAAGTTCGCAAACTCATGGAGGGTTCTGTCTCCGTGGATCTTCACAAAATATTAGACTGTGGAAGTAGAAATCTTGTAGAATTCAACCCCACCAAATCTCAGCCTTGCTTTCTTTCTCATAATAGATACAACAGCCCTAGACCCATCACAATGAACAACCAAGTTATTCAAAGTAATGAGTCCTTTTCACTTGTTGGCATTTCTGTGGATCGAAATCTCAATTGGCACCAACATGTCATATCAATTGCAGAAGCGGCTGCTACGAAATTAGGTTTCCTCTTCCGGGCTCGCAAATATTTTTCACCAGCTAATCTCTATACCTTATATACTTCACAAATAAGACCAAACCTCGAATACTGCTCCCACATCTGGGGTGCCGCTGCCGCTTCTACACTCGCTATCCTGGACTCCATTCCGAAGAGAGCTAGCTATACGTCTTATCGGTGACCGTACCCTCACCTAAAGGCTGCCATCCCTTGTCCACTGACGTGCCGTTGGTGACCTCTCTTTCTCTTTTATAGATATCTGCACGGTCACTGCTCAGAGGAGCTTTCTTCCATGGTTCGTCTACCTGCTGCCCCTAACAGATCTACCAGGGGAACAGAGCGAATGCACCCTTTTACTGTCCAGGTCGCCAGACATAGAACATCTTGTTATGGCCGCTATTTTGTCTCGAGGACTTCCAAGTTGTGGAATTCCTTGCCCGCACATGTTTTTCCTTCTCGTTCGAACCTACAAACCATCAAGTCCAGAATTCACAAGTTGCCTCTTTCCTCCTTGTCGACGCCCACGGTACGATAGTATTAAGGCTGAAAGCCCTTGTGGTGTGTTGTTGAAATAGCAAAAAAAGACAAGCATAAACTTTGGTAACCCCCTAAATATTGAATGTGCTAAAGAAGAATTTGAGATCTTTGTTTAAGAAAACAACCGTCCTTAAACTTGAGATATTTCATGCTAGTTCTTATTGCAATTTTAGTCAATTTTCGTAGAAAAAGTTCACTGATGGGAAGATCCCGACTTTTGAATTTTGAATTTTTTTTGCAAATGAGCGCGAACAAGGACCCGTAGAACCATATCCTGGGTCACTTTGAATTGTTATATGTTTATATATATATATATATATATATATATATATATATATATATATATATATATATATATATATATATATATATATATATATATATATATATATATATATATATATATATTAGCTAGGAAAATCGGACAGGGTTTTCCGAAAATTACAAAGCTATTTAAATGAAATTTGGTGGATATATGGTCTTGAGAGAGACCTTACTACGTGCTAAATTCAACTTTCTAAGCTTATAGAAAATTGAATTATTGAAATTTGAAGCATTTAATGAAAATTCACTACCATAACGCACTTGCTGCGTCCCGAACTTTTTTATCAAAGTAAGCCGAGGAGCTATAAAAATAGCGAGCCTGAAAGCTTAAAGATAGAGACGGCATTGTGTCAAGGCAGTAAGAATTTTGATAACACCATGGAATTGCATATTTAATGAGTTGTGACTAGCAATTTAAATGCGTCGACTCTCCCCTTCAAGTTCAGTGTTGATAAACACAGCTGTCTCTGCCTGAAGCTCAAAACATAATCGACCTTGCTTGTTGTTGTTTATTTATATTTTGCTAGGCGCTGTAGAATTAAATCCCTCAAATAAAAGTTACATCTAAGAGATTTAGCTTGGCATTATTACTATTATTATTATTATTTGCGTTTATCATTTAATTGATTAGGAAGTGTTTGTTTTTCAATATTTTTGCAGACCTGCTAACAGCAGGTTTTCCAGCCTCTGCGCTTATTCCCGACTTATTGTGTAAGGTACTAGAGAATTCCGATTATATTATTAGCTAATTTAAAAAAAATCGCTAGTGAGGAGATCTATATATATATATATATATATATATATATATATATATATATATATATATATGTCCGACCGATAACTCAAAAAATAACGGACGATCTTGTTCAAATTTGCAAGTGGCTTGGATAATTTCGTTAGCCAGGAAAATCGAACCTGGCTTTCCCGGAAAATGTTGTATTTTCTTTCTCAAAAAATTTATATCTCCGAAAATAACAAAGTAAGGGCAACCAAATTTAATACTCTTGTTTGTATGATAATGAGTGGACCCTGAACCAAAATTTAGGTCTCTAGCTTGAAAGACAAAGAAGTTATGGGCAGTTAAAGAAACAAATTTTGGAGTTTTCCTCAAAACGTCAAACTCGCAATTTGAAACGTCAAAATTGGCAATGTTAGGCAAAGAACGTGAAACAAATACGGATTGTGAAAAGAAAATGTTGTAAGAAGAGTGTTCCGCAAACCCTTAAGTTTCAGATTCAACCGTCATTGCCCTTCATTTTACTAAAATATTTACAGAAAATTCATTTCAAATAAACCCTTTCTCTGATGCTTTGGCTGTCGGTTTAGTTAAGTTGATGCTTTCGCTATAGGTTTAGTGAAGTTTATGGTTTAACGGTCTATAAATTTGTTTAGCTAATTTTCGTAGACACAATTCGTTAATGCATTTTTGCATTTTTTATTGAAATAGGATGCGTATATAAGAAAAAAATCTGGACGCAGTAAGTGCGTTTTGGTAGCGAATTTACAGTAAATTTGCAGATTAGCGCCCCGAACGCTTTTCAAAAAACTGTTTTCAGAAACCTGCCTACCCCCCCCCCTTGATGCGCAAACCGCAAGAAAAATTTCTTGTTCACATCCCCCAAGGAAAATACGGTAACAGGAGTGAGTAGGGGTGCTGGGCGGAGTAAGTAGTAAAAAGTAAATATGAGCAGAAAATGCGAATCAAACAGGCTTGAAAGCTGTCTTTTTCACACTTTGAAGCCATGTCCCCCTTAAACCCTGCCTACCCCGCAGAGCACCCCTAGTCCCCCAGGTGCCGTAACTTCCTTGACGGGTATGAACAAGACATTTTTATTGTGGTTTATGCAACGAGAGTTTGTGTATGTACGCGAGGGAGGAAGGAAAATCCCCACGACGAAGCATCCATCCCCCAACCCCCCACCCCTGCCGCATGTTGAACCGGGGGTGGGGGTGGGAAAAGGGCTGCTTAGCCGAAGGCATTTTACTTCCCCCATCGTGTGCATACAACCACCCTCGTTGCATAAACCACAAAAAAACTTATTGTTCATATCCCCCAAGGAAGTTACGTGACCTGGGGGCGAATAGGGGTGCTGTGCGGAGTAGGCACGGTTTAGTGGGGATATGGCTTCAAATAGACAGCTTTCAAGCAGATTTTTTCGCATTTTCTGCTCATATTTCCTTTTTACTACCTACCCCGCCCAGCACCGCTATTCACTCCCAGTCCCGTAGCTTGCTTGGGGGGTGTGAACAAGAAATTTTTTTGTGGTTTGTGCATCCAGGTGGGGTCCTACTAATGTTTCTGAAAACAATTTTTTGAAAAGCGTTCGGGAGCTAATCTGCAAATTTACCGAATTTTCATTAAATTCTTCAAATTTCAATAACTCAATTCGCTATTAATGTAGGCTTTGTTGGTTAGGAACCCAACATTTAAGTTTTTTTCGGCAAATTTTTGTATAATTTCATACCATAAGTAATTTTGATAAAATGTAGTACATTTTTTCTACTACATAGGCTATACCGGTAATCAGATTGATGCCTGCTCGCATTTTCTATTAAAAAGCTTTTAATGGAAATTCACTTCCATAACACACTTGCTGCATCCAGACTTTTGAAATATGTTTATATATTTTCAAATAATAAAGTTATTTCGATGAAATATGGTACATTGTTTCTACTATATAGGTAACCAAGTTTGATGCCTGCTTTCATCAAAGAAAGACATTTGCTATTAAAAATATTTTTAAGAAAATTCGCTATCATAACGCACTTGCTGTGTCCAAAAATGTTTTTATAGGAACTTTTGTTCTTATTTCTACCTTTAAAAGTGGCCCTTTAATAGTTCTCCATCCTTTCGGAACACGATGTATAGAAAGCATTCTTGCCGCAAAGTATCAAGCTTTTAGTTTGGAAGATTTTCAATTATTAAGTTTACGTTTTTCTGTAGCCTCGGTAAAAGTAACCGCAAGTAACACAGTGACGTAAAGGTCCTGTCATAGACCCATTAGCGTTAACCAAACGAACAACTTAGGGCAACGTCTACACTGAAATAAACTGTTGAACTGGAATGGACTTTATCTATATTTGATATCTTATACTATCGTCTCGTTAATAATAGATGACACTAACCCTCTTTACCTTTCTAAGTCGCTACCATCAATTCAGTTTGCTAGTTTTGTTGTTGTTTACTGGTAGACGCAAGGGGCAAGGACCATCAATATTCTCTATGATTAAATAATCGGTTGAGATGAAATGTATTAAGCTTTTTCATAAGCATAAAAGTCGCGCTTACTGGAAAAATAAACTTCCATAATTATATCTCAAAAGCTATTATGGTATTTTCAGTGAAATTTATTGGACTTTCTTTACAATATTTTCGTACATTTTTTGTACACCTATAACAAAACAAATTTTCTCGTCAATTGACTTATGCGTTATATTTTTTCATTCAACTGATGATTTTAGACTTCCACCATCAGTTTGGAGTGCATTCATGAATAGCTTCCGGGTTGTTGTGTAGTCTTCGAATTAGTGAAGTGGATTATTAGATGTTTAGGGAACATAGCTAGCTATTGGTTTTTGCACAAGTTGGACTGAAACTGAACAGACATTGCTCTGGTAAATCCTTTTATAACGCCACAGGCAGTGACGGTGTTAGAACCTCGGTGGTTCAGGGGTAAGAACGTGTGTCTCTGAACCGAAGGGTACTGAGTTCGATCCCGGGGTACTCCTTTCACTTTTTCAGTACAAACTGTAACATTAACATCAACCGAGATTCTGGCATTGTATTTGAGCAAGTTGAATGTCTGCACGTTCCGCCCTTCGGAGGGGGCGTGAAGCCGTCGGTCCCGTGTCCATGCAATGTTGGACACGTTAAAGATCCCTACCCTCCTTACAGAAAGACAGGGGTTCGGCAAAATTCCCAGGATAGTGAGGTGAAACTACTCCCTGGCGTTGGTGATTGGCCATAGTCGCGGAAATAGGCCGACGTTAAAAAAAAACAAAAACACACACAGTGACGGTGTTGTAGATGACGTAAGCATTGTCGATACAAGCTACGCCATATTTGGTGTCCTCTCGATAGGTCCTGTATTATATTCTTGATGAGTTTCTCTAGACAGCAGACTGCTTTTACGACTTCCTGCCCATACAGAATGGTTGCTGATTCTTCATTCAATTCAATTCAATAATCAGTTCTACAAATAAAAATAGTGCTACAAATTAAATCACAGCTTCCACGTAGCTGTGATAATTTATTCTCTGCAGAAAGACATTCTCGTGGAATAAATTTAGGGCACATGACCTGACCACAAAGAAAATATTTGTATTCCTGTACGCATAAACTTTTGAAACGTTATATTACTCGAGTTTTATTGAAAAAATATCATTTATTACCAAATCACCCCTTATTTATCCCCTGCACCCTGAAGCAATCTTACCCAAAAACAATCGGAAGCATTCCTTTATCATGTGCTAACTGGATACCAAATTTGAAGATGATATCTCAATTCGTTTAAAAGTTATTGCGCATATTAACAGACAGACGTGTATGCAGACGGACCGACAGACTGACAGACGGACAGACAAAAAAATTCTCGTTCCAGCATCAAGTATTATCTATGCTTTGAGACTGTTTGCGTTGTTTTGGCAAAAAAATTAAATATTTGTCAACAAAATTCCACCCCCACACACCAACCCATAATTTAATTTCGGCACAGAATAACGGATGTTTAATGAAATTAAAAGTTTTATAGTAAATAAACCCTAAAACGCTATATTACTGGAGTTTTAACGAATAAATATCAATCCCCTATCCCCTAAAACGATTTTACCCAAAAACAGTCCAACCCGTTCGCTTGTCGAGTGCTGTATACCAAATTTGAATACGATACCTCAATTCAGTTCTAAAGTTATCGCAGCTACAAACAGACAGATATACAGACCGACAGACAAAAAAACTCGATCCCAAATCATGTTTTATATATGTTTTGATACTTTTTACAAGGTTTCAGCGAAAAAAAATTTGAAATTTTTGTCGCTGATACTTACACACGTTGTGACGATGTGGTAGTAATACACACAAATATACCACAAAAATACTACTAGTTTACAAACACTAAATAACTATTTTCTACTTATAAAATACAAAAGAAAGAGAGTACCTGAGTTGGAAAACTCGTATGTAAAGGTTAAAATTTAAAAAATAATACAGCAAAAATAAAGGTAGGTCCAAAAATATATTCTGATACCCTACCTTTCCCCGTATCCACTCGCTTATCCACCTGCACAGTTTAGAAGCAAACGACAGGACATCTATATATAACCCCTCCTTTTTTCTATCCCACCAATATAAGAATTTATCTCCAAAGGATGAAAAACTAATGATTTTTCATCTTCTGATGACGCTAACTTTGTGAGTGAAACGATCGTCTGGTCTTTAAGAAAATGTGTTGTGGTAATTTGGGTTCTCCAAGTGTAATTATCAGTGCTCATCACAGGTTCCAGTCTTCTTTTAAATATGTGCAATGTGTATTGTGTATGTGTATACAGGTGGTGCATTGAAAACGAAACAGACCAATTTGCGTCCAGAGAATTTCTTTTTAAGAAACGCTGAAACACGTTAATTTTAATATGTTTTGACATAAAACTCAACTTTGTAACATCAACCCCTTAAGGGTGGTGATAACAACTCTTATATTTTAAATAGGGAACATGAATCGAGTGTTACATCATTTGAAACCTCTTTCTTTTCTGAATTCAGCACACTAATTTTTTGGAAGTTTTATCAACTCGTTTGAAAATTATTCACAGCTGGAGTTGCAAGAACGTATTTCATTCATTGTGATAAGAAATGCACTAATTAGTCAATTTTTCGTTTAAAAAAACTAAAAAACCAAACCAAACGCTCAAAAATGTTTATTCAGTTAAGTAAGTGTTCAAATTGTTGACCACCAGCTTCCATACAAAAGTACAAATTTTGTTCAAAACGAGCTCTGACATTCTGGAGCATTTGTGGAGTTATTAGACGGCATTCTTCTACAATGCGTCGTCATAATTCTTCCAGAGACTCTGGTTCTGTTGTGAAAATTCTACTCTTTAAATGGCCCCATAGAAAGAAGTCTAAAGGAGTTAAATCCGGTGATCTAGGGGGCCACTCAATAGCACCTCTACGCCCAATCCATTGCTCTTGAAACTCTCTGTTCAAAAACTCCCTAAGACGTTGTGGAAAATGCGGAGGAACTTCATCTTGTTGAAACACTAATTAATTTTCTTGGTAGTGATCATCATTTTCAACAATGTCAATTAGTAGAGAGTAAACTATATCTTCTAGTAACTCCAAATACGTTTCGCCACTCAAATTGCCATCAGGAAAAATTGATCCGATTAAACGGTCTCCAAAAATGCCAGTCCAGACATTCAATTTCTGCGGAGTTTGAGTGTGGACTTCGTGAAAATTTCTTGGATTATTATCTGCCCAATAACGACAATTATGACGATTGACCGTAGAGTATAATTAAAACGAACACTCGTCTGAAAAACAGATATTGAACAGAAAGTTCCCGTTATCAGCTATTCGTGCAGTCATAACTTCACAAAACTCCAGCCGCCGATCAAATCATCTTCATTCAGTTGTTGCACAAGATGAATTTTATACGGGTGAAATTTATCATGCTTCAGTATTCGCTGAATAGTTCTTCTTTTGATGTTTGAAACAGTGGCCAATTTTCTCGTGCTCAAAGTTGGGTCTGCAGCAATTTGCCCTAAAACTTCAATCTCAGTAGTCTCATTTCTAACCGGAAATTCACGTTCAGGATACCGTTTTTTGTTGGCTATTGAACCACTTTGTCGAAACTTTGCAACTAACTAAAATTTGCGGTACGGTTGGCACAGTCATCGTTTTTGAAAAAAGAGTAATTATTTCAACTCTTTCTTCTACAGAATACACCATTGTGAAATTAATTTTCGGTAGTACTATCAAGTATCAAACCGACCGATAAACTGAAATAATAAACCGCATTTCTCTCATTCCGATAAGAAATGTACTGATAGTCAATTTTTTGTTTACAAACCAACAAAACATTGACTATCAGCACATTTCTTAACGGAATGAGTGAAATGCGTTTTTGCAACTCCAACTGTGAATAATTTTTAAACGAGTTGATAAAACTTCCAAAAAATTTAGTGTGCTGAATTCAGAAAAGAAATAGCTTTCAAATGATGTAACACTCGACCCATGTTCCCTATTTAAAATATAAGAGTTGTTATCACCACCCTTAAGGTGTTGACGTGACAAAGTTGAGTTTTATGTCAAAACATGTCCCTCTCAATATTAAAATTGACGTGTTTCAGCGTTTCTTAAAAAAATTTATCTGGGCGCAAATCGGTCGGTTTCGTTTTCAATGCGCCAGCCTATATGTATGTATGTATGCTACCAGATGACCGTAGTAATGCAGAAGTACCACCTGGCGATGGTAACCACTAGGCGATGGTAGCGGTACCAGGCACATATCATGGTACCTTCACATCAGGAGAACAGAACAGCTTGATAGTGTTGAAAACACATAAACAGGTGCACCAGTGACTGCAAGGTAAAACAAGCATGCTGTCAAGTACCTAGGCAACGTTGCCGAATTTAATAATTGTTTCTAAATTTGGGCTGAAATAAAACAGTCGATTTATGAAACAGTGAATTTCAACTGATTTCCAGTAAAAAATAAAGTAACATATTTATCTTTATGTACCTATTAGAATGAGGAAAACTGTGCTGGGGTGATAGTACCAAGAATTTTTAACTAGTCAATTTTAGATATAGGGAATCTATTATAAAGTGCTTTAAAATAGAACATTCAACCATGAGCTGCAATAAAAACTATTTACTCGCCATCATAATCTATAGGGGACGTCGGCATGTCGTCGCAACTATTTCTGCTTCGACCATCGTTGTCCAACAATTTAACTAAAATATTTGAAGAAAAGTTAAATAACAATTTCACATAGACACTTTCTCTGATACTTTGGCAGCAGATTAAGTTATTTAATAGTCTATAATTTTCAGCGAATTTTCGTTGAAAAAATAGTGCTGCAAATTCAATCGTAACTTCCACATAGCTGTGATAATTTATTATCTTCGGAACGACATTCTAATGGAATGAATTTAGGGCCGATGACTTGACCACAAAGAAAATATTTGTACTGCTGTACCCATAAACTTTTGAAACATTATGTTACTCGAGTTTTATTCAAAAAAACGTCAAATTTTTTCAAAACATCACTTATTTATCCCCCACCCCTTTAACCAAAAACAATTCGAAACGTCCCTTTGTCGGGTGCTAACAGGATACCAATTTGAAGGTATCTCAATTTGTTCGAAAGTTATTGCGCCTATTAACAGACAGGCAGACGTACATGCCGACAGACCGACAAACCGACAGACAGGCAAAAAAAAATTCGTTCCAGAATCAAGTTTTTTATACGCTTTGAGACTTTTTACACCGTTCTAGCAACAAAAAATCCAAATTTTGTCAACAATATTCCAAACCCACACACTCAATCCCTAATTTAATTTCAGCATAGAATACTAGATAAAATTAATAGTTTTCTAATAAATAAACGCTAAAACGTTGTTACTCGAGTTTGAACGAAAAAATGTAAATTTTCACCAAATCATCCCCTACCTACTAAAGCAATATTACGCAAAAAAAATCCGAATCGTTCGTTTGTCGAGTGCTAACTGTATACCAAATTTGAAGACGTGGCTACAAACAGACAGAAATACAAACCGTCAGACAAAAAAAATTCGTTCAAAAATCATTTTTTTCTCTACGTTTTGATACTTTTTACGACGTTTAACCGAAAAAAAGTTGCTGAAATTTTTGACGCCGATGCGATACATCCACACGTTATGACGATGTGACAGTAATTATATTATAATCTATATATATATATATATATATATATATATATATATATATATATATATATATATATATATATATATATATATATATATATATATATATATATATATATTATATATATATATATATATATATATATATATATATATATATATATATATATATGAGACATACTTGGTTCTCGGGTTGAACCGCGTCCAGAATTTATAAAAACTCGACGTTTCAGCTCCTGTTTTGGAGCCATTTTCAAGAGGTAAAGAAAATATGTAAAGACACTCTAAGGCCTCAATCTGCCTACTCCTTAGAGTGGTGCACAAAGGTGGGTAAAGGAAATATGTAAGGACACTCTAAGGCCTCAATCTGCCTACTCCTTAGAGTGGTGGACAAAGGTGGGTAAAGGAAATAGGTAAGGACACTCTAAGGCCTCAATCTGCCTACTCATTTGAGTGGTGGACAAAGATGGGTAAAAATATATGTAAGGACACTCTAAGGCCTCAATCTGCCTACTCCTTTGAGTGGTGGACAAAGGTGGGTAAAAATATATGTAAGGACACTCTAAGGCCTCAATCTGCCTACTCCTTAGAGTGGTGGACAAAGGTGGCTAAAAATATATGTAAGGACACTCTAAGGCCTCAATTTGCCTACTCCTTAGAGTGGTGGACAACGGTGGGTAAAGGAAATATGTAAGGACACTCTAAGGCCTCAATATGCCTACTCCTTAGAGCGGTGGACAAGCGTGGGTTGGGTTGTTGTATCTCGATTACGGGGCCTCAATCTGCCTACTCCCCAAATCTCGCCGGAGATCGTCTGTGAGGTCTCAGTGTATTCAACCCTAGGACTCAGAGAGATCTGGTAGTTCGCTGCAAGTCTTGTCTTATATATGTCGTTCCGTCTACCTGCTTCGTTATCAGTGAAAATAGTGGGGTCACCGTCAATTAAGTGGGGGGCTTTGGTCACGGTACTTAGAGGATAAGGAGGATTAAGAGGGCCACCAGCATTTGTTGAGGCAGATAATGGGGCAATAAAATTGTCTGTGGAATTTATTTTCTTTTTGTGTGTTTTTAAAGAAGATATAATAGGTTTCCAAGTAGTCGGAAGGCGAAGACCATCATCTCTCTTATTTAAACAATCGGGACGTTTTTCAATCTCGATTGCTTCGCAGATAAATATCCCCCAAGTACCGTGACCAAAGCCCTCCACTTAATTGATGGTGACCCCACTACTTTCACTGATAACGAAGCAGGTAGACGGAACGACATATATAAGACAAGACTTGCAACGAACTGCCAGATCTCTCCGAGGCCTAGGGTTGAACACACTCAAACCTCACAGATGATCTCCTGCGAGATTTGGGGAGTAGGCAAATTGAGGCCCCGTAATCGTGCTACAACAGCCCAACCCACCTTTGTCCACCGCTCTAAGGAGTAGGCAGATTGAGGCCTTAGAGTGTCCTTACATATTTCCTTTACCCACCTTTGTTCACCACTCTAAGGAGTAGGCAGATTGAGGCCTTAGAGTGTCCTTACATATTTCCTTTTCCCACCTTTGTCCACCACTCTAAGGAGTAGGCAGATTGAGGCCTTAGAGTGTCCTTACATATTTCCTTTACCTCTTGAAAATGGCTCCAAAACAGGAGCCGAAACGTCGAGTTTTCATAAATTCTGGACGCGGTTCAACCTGAGAACCAAATATGTCTCAGATTAAATACCGCGGAAATCTTTCTGAATATATATATATATATATATATATATATATATATATATATATATATATATATATATATATATATATATATATATATATATATATATATATATATATATATATATATATATATATATGTATGTGTCCGCACGAAAACACAAAAAGTTATTAACCGATTTTGATGAAGCTCGGCAAGAATCTTTCTTTTATTAATGGCTTTGATGAGTTTGTTAGCCAGGAAAATCGGACAAGGTTTTCCGGGGAAGTTTTGAGTTTTCTTTCAAAAAAAAATTTTTATCTACGAAATTTAAAAAGATATTTTCATGAAATTTGACGAATATGTTGCCTTGTGAAATACCTTACTAAATACCAAAATTCAACTTTATAGGTTTATAGCAAATTGAGTTATTCAAATTTGAAGCATTTAATGAAAATTCGCTACCATAACGCACTTGCTGCATCAATAACTTTTTCAAATAATATCGAAAAATCACTAATAGAGAGGTATCTGTGGTAAGACTTTGCAAAATTTTTTTCAAATGAGCGCGAACTAGGACCCCTAGAACCTATATCCGGGGTCAGTTCCAATTCTCATATGTTTATATATATATATATATATATATATATATATATATATATATATATATATATATATATATATATATATATATATATTATATATATATATATATATATATATATATATATATATATATATATATATATATATATATATATACATATATGTATGTATGTATGTATTTATCCGATAGCTCAAAAAATAATTAACCGATTTTGATAAAACTCGGCAAGTGCCTTTCTTTTATTAATGGCTTGGATGAGCTCGTTAGCTAGGAAAATCGGATAGGATTTTCCGGAAAAGTTTTCTTCCAAAAAAAAATTTTTCTCCGAAAATTACAAAGCTGTTTCAATGAAATTTAACGGATATGTTGCCTTGAGAGAGGCCTTACTACGTACCGAAATTCAACTTTCTTAGTTTATAGAAAATTTAGTTATTTAAATTTTGAATTCTATTTTGAAAAAAAAAATTCTCCAAAAATTACAAAGTGATTTTAATGAAATCTGGTGGATATCTTGCCTTAGGAAAGATCTTACTACGTACCAAAATTCAACTTTCTAAGTTTATAGAAAATTGAGTTATTCAAATTTGAAGCATTTAATAAAAATTCCCTACCATAACGCACTTGCTGCGTCCCGAACTTTTTTTATTTCTAGAAGTTTTTATTATACCAGTGCCAAAATGACCGAAGTGATACCAAAATCCACAAGCGTCCTGTAGAACATAACACCTGTGCGGTGCACTAAACAGATTTTGTTTGTATTAAGGCTCCAAATTAACTAATTGCGTCTTTAATGCTTTAGTCTTAATACAAGTGGATTGTAGACCACTATCTAAAGAAAGGTCCTTTAAGTATCCGTTAATCATGTTATAAAGTATATAAGACGTTTTACAAACGCAGTGTTAGATAATAGGGATTAATTAAGTTTCGGATTTACATTGTCTAGCCTTTCACTCAATCATAAATAATGTGGAAGGTGTAATGTCTAGTGCACTGCAAAACAAGCTCCAACAGAATTTCTTTGTTAATGCCTATTACAAAGAAATTTAATTATACGCGTACCTAGTGCATTCAAGCGAGCTTATACTTAGTCATATTACATTTTGTTTCCCAACGAAATGCCAGTAACTAAAGGGATGTATAACCGCCTGGAACTGAGTTTCTCTGCAAACCTCACACGAAACACAAGTTTTCTGTGGTTCTACCTTTGTAATGCAACTTTCATGTTACGTTCATTATGCACATCTTTTGTCTACTAAGGTGACTTGATTTTTTTGTCCGTTTCTGCTTTGCATAAGGTCTGCAATATAATTAATGGTTTGTTGAGTGTAACCAAGAATCACTTATTATTTGTGTTTTCTTATAGCGGATTTTTGCAGAAAAAAATCTAATGAGATCATGACTACGTGAAGATTGGAACCTGTGATGAGCACTGATAAGTACACTTGGAGAACCCAGATCACAACAGCACATCTTTTTAAAGATCTGACGATCGCTTCACTAACAAAGTTAGCATCATCAGAGGATGAAAAATTCTAAACTTCTCACTACTAAACATCCCCTGGTGTGGGGCTACGTCCTAAAAGCCTGGCGCCGGGTTAGGGGGGTCTTCATTCCCAAGCTGGCAAGGGAGGACTACACGCTGGCCAAGGCGTACAGGCTAGTCAGCCTTACATCATTCCTGCTAAAGGCATTCGAAAAGATAGTAGATAGGTTTATGTTGGGAGGGATCCTAAAGGATCATCCCTTCCATAGAGGTCAGCACGCGTACCAGCGGGGGAAGTCGGCGAAAAAGGCGCTCCATGCTGTGACACGGAAGGTGGAAAGGGCCCTACACTACGAGGAGAGCGCATTAGCTGTGTTCTTCGATGTGGAGGGGGCCTTTGATAAGGTAAGGACCGATACGGTCTGTACACGATAGGGGAACTCCGAGGTCCCTAATAAGCTGGGTGGCGAGCATGCTGGAGGACAGGAGAGTTTCGCTGACCTTGAGGGGCCGGTGGCTGGACGTTGGGGTGACGGTCGGCTGCCCTCAGGGCAGCTGCCTTTCGCCCCATCTATGGTGTCTGGTCATGGACGGCCTCTTGGAGCGACTCTCTGAGAATGGCTTCTCCGCCCAGGCGTACGCTGATGATGTGCTGGTCTAAGTCACCGGCAAATTCCTCGGCGTCGTCTGTGAGTGCATGCAAGCTGCCTGTAGCATAATCGAAAGGTGGTGTGGTGAGCAGGGACTCTCCGTAAACCCGGCGAAGACGGAGATGATCCTATTTACCAAGAAGAGGAAGGTAGAGGGGTTCAGGGCGCCCGTGATGTTTGGAAAACCTTTAGCTTTAGTGCGGGAGGACAAATATCTGGGGGTGATCCTGGACCCCAAACTAACATGGGGGTCGCAAATAGAACGAGTAGTGAGGGAGTAGCGACCCTCCGGCAGCTGCGTCGTGTGATGGGGAGGACCTGGGGACTTAATCCTCGGATCCTTCATTGGATCTACACTGCCATCCTCAGGCCGAGAATCCTCTATGGGGCGTTGGTCTGGTGGTGTGGTGTGAACCAAACTACCAGCAGGAAGCTGGCCAAACTCCAAATGCTGGCAATCCTGGGTATCACAGGCGCTATGAAGACGACACCCTCAGCCGCGCTAAAGATCCTGTTGATGCTGTCACCGCTTCCCATATGTATCAGAAGGGAGGCTATGGCGTCGCATCTTAGAATGCGAGACTCGAGAAACTGGTGCGGAGAGGGAGCAGTAATAGGGCATGCAAGAGTCGCCAAGGAGGTGTAAAAGGAAATTCCGATTTCCGCCATAAAGGTGCGGGATGCCGAGGACGATATTAGGTTGACTAGGCCATACACCTTCAGGATCCCCAGTAGGGATCAGTGGAGGGAAAATGAGGTTGCATTCCAGCCCGCAAGCCTGGTCTGTTTCACCGACGGATCGCGGCTGGAGGACCAACAATCGTCCGGGGCAGGAATATATATCGAGGGCCTGGGGGTGCGCGAGAGCTATGCTCTTGGCGCATATACCACGGCATTCGAAATAGAGGTGTATGCTATCCTGTTTGTGGCCAATAGACAGGATGTAAAGAGGAGTCCCGAGAAATGTGTGTACATCTGCTCGGATAGCCAGGCGGTCCTCCGGGCAGTCTGCGCGGTCAGAATCAGGTCAACACTGGTTCAGGTCAGGTCTAGTCAGGACGAAGGAGGTGCAACTGGTGTGGGTTCCGGGATACTGTGGCGTGGCGGGGAATGGGGTGGTGAATAATCTCGCAAAAATCGGTTCCCAGCGGCCGTTCTGTGGCCCGGAGCTTGCGATAGGCATAAGTAGGAAGACAGTCTCTGTCGCCTTAGACAGGTGGACCGACGAAGCAATGGAGAGGCACTGGGGGTCGGCTGGTGGCTGCAGGCAGGCGAGGGACTTCGTGGAGGGGCCGGACAGAGATAAAGCTGTCTGGCTACTCGGAAGGAGTCGACCTACGCTTCGCCGCATCCTTGGGGTGCTGACAGGCCACTGCGCCCTTAGAAGACACCTCACATTGATAGGCGTAGAGAGGGATCCCATTTGCCAGGAATGCGGCGAGGATGAAGAAATGCCCTGCCACTACCTGTGTGAATGCGAGGCTTTTGGGAGTCTTCGAGCAGAATTGTTCGGATCGAGAACCCTGCAGAGGAATCAGGTAAGTACCGTCCAATTGAAGATCGTCACGGCCTTCATCTCGAGGTCGAGGCGGTTTGGCGACGGAACCCAGGAAGAGTAGAGCATGGTTGCTTGGTTGCTGGGGTTGGCAAAAAGGGCCCATTGTGGTCTACTTGCTTGGCGTTGGCCTCCCAACCATTGTTACTACTAAACATCCCCTTTTATACTGAGCCTTACGTAAAGACCGATACCGAGAGGGAGACCAAAACACAGATAAATTTTCTGTGTATTTTAATTTAATTGCCAGACGAGGTTTTTGAACTTCCGTTATAACGAAGCCAAGTTTCGGAATATTTATCTATATCAAAGGAAACATTCAGGACAGATAAAATAGAAAAAAAAGGTGCTTGCCTACCTTTTGAACCACGAATCAGGTCTCGAGAGCATTTTTTTGCAGCCAACTTTTTTGACAAAAAATAAATTACACATTTGCTAGGTAATACGTAAGATAAAGATAAAGCCATCGAAATATCGGGTATCTATGAAAGAGGTTGTAAAGATTGTAATCTTAAATACGCTGAGCAGACTTAGAGAACCATTGAAAGTAGTTTCATGGAACATCTGGCACAGCTGAGAAAATCTGAAACATCAAAAATACTAGATTGCCAGCGAAACTTGATGCGTACGAGAGTATTTATATTTCTAGGGCAATAATAAAGAAAAGTTTCTTAAATGGAGCTCCGCCACTGGTTAGTGGTCTTGCTGTTTGCCCTCTGTCTTTAAAGCAGTCAAACATTCCGAAACCTGTTCGATAAATCCATTGAAATGTCGGATATCTATGAGATAGATTGTAATCTTAAATACGTTGGGCAGACTAAGAGAACCATTGAGACTAGATTAGTGGACCATCTGGCACAGCTGAGATACGGTATTGTTGAGAAGTCACGCGTATTTGGGATAATAACCACCACATTGATACAGAAAATCTGAAACTTATCAAAAATACTAGACCGCCAACGAAATTTGATGCCTAAGAGAGTATTTATATTTCTAGAGCTATAAAAAACAAAGGTTCCTTAAATCGAGCTCCGCCACTGGTTTGTAGTCTCGCTGTTTGCGCTCTGTCTTTGAAGCAGTTAAAAGTTCCGAAACCTGCCCGATAAAGCGATGAAGGACGTTCGAAAACCTAGTCCGGCAATAAAAATACAATACACATAAAATTTGACTTGTGTAGCGATACCAATACTACCTCTCATCCCGGGCTTCCGCATGCGCAGAGAGTTACGAGATAATTAACATGTTACGCAACTCATAAATTTTTTGCCGTTTTAACGAAATAAACGACCTCCCTGACGTTCTCTTTACACATAATCTTTCCAACTGATCTTCTTGACCTGACCTGCCCTGACATCAGTTTGCCCAATTAAAAGCTAAAAGGGGAAGGAAAATGAACCTGCCATACATCAAGGTCATGTGAGTATGTATCCAACAGATAACTCAAAAAATAATTAACCGATTTCGATAAAACTCGGCAAGTGCCTTTTTTTTATTAATAGCTTGGATGAGTTCGTTATTAAGGAAAATCGGACAAGGTTTTTCCGGAATATGTTGAGTTTTCTTTCTAAAAACAGTTTTTTCTCCACAAATTACGAATCTGTTTTAAAGGCATTTTGTGTATATGTTGTATTGGGTAAGACCTTACTACTTATCAAAATTGAACTTTCTAAGTTTATAGAAAATTGAGTTATTCAAATTTTGATTTTTTTTTGAAAACAAAAATTTTTCTCCGAAAGTTACAAAGTTATTTTAATTACATTTGGTGAATGTTTCGTTGGGAAAGGTCTTACTACATACCAAAATTCAACTTTCTAAGTTTATAGAAAGTTGAGTTATTCAAATTTGAGGAATTTAAGGAAAATTCACTACCATAACGCACTTGCTGCGTCCCGAACTTTTATAGGTTACTTTTTAATTTACCTCATGGTTTTCCTTCCTCCAGCGTTTTAATCAGGGAAATGTCGGGCAGGTCAGGCAGGTCAGGTCAGGTCAGCGGAGATATGGAATTTTGGAGAGAATGTAGAGTTGAGTTAGGAGCTCAAAAGGGAGCTCACGGGAGTGTCGAAAGATTCGAGCTAGGGAGTTTAGGAGGGATTCAGGTTTACGTAAAGTTATTAGTGTGGCAGAATGGTACAGGGCTGGCTTTATTTCCCAAATTCCCGGTGAGTATGTTCCATGACATAATATATTTAAAGTAACTGTTGTTAAAAGGCTAGCTGTCTTGAGTACTGAAATTATTTTCATATAAAATTTGTATAGATATTTTTGAGCCATGTGCTGTAAAATAGAATTGGAGTAAACTGGAACTAAACTGAAATTTAGTTTTTTCTTGAGGGATTTTAGTAGATGGGGAATTTTTGTGAAATTTATAATACGAAGGACAAGATAGGGCTTGGAGCCATAAGGGTTTAGTTGGGAACTTAAAAGGGAGGTTAGATAAAATTGAGAGCTATAATTAAGCTGAGAAAGATGTTAATTATTAAACTTATGAAAAATTATACCGGTGGCAAAAACAATTTAATTTTCACAGGTATCGACTTTGTGTAACATTTATTTCTTTTTAAGATTAGAAAAGCCTCCCACACAATTCTGTTTGACTAACTTTGGAATTTGGGTTATTGGAGTTGATAGTTTTTAGTTTAATTTTAACTAGAAGGAAACCTTTGAATTAATTGATAATTTAAAATGTTTTGTGCTGTTAAAATGTTTATCTGTATAAATTTTATTTTTGTATTAAAGTAATTCTAAAGCTAGCTGGGTTTTATGCTTAGCATAAGAAACCCCAAACTAAGGTTTATTGTAACAGTTTCTTATAAAATAATTGTGACGTGTTTTGTCACTAGGTACACGCTAAGGCTGAATATATAGGAAAATTTTGGGGAAAATAGATCCCAAATGCTTGTTCATAGTGTTCCAAATAAATTCAGGCAAGACCTCCCTTAAACTTAAATATTGTTTTCAAGGTAACAAGGGGTAATTTTTGAATACACGTTATGCCGCTCGCGCGTTGTCAATTTTAAAAATATACCTAGGTAAGTATTTACATACTCTCACTCTATACGGTAGGAGCGTTCCAATGGCCAGGGAGGTAAAATATCTTGGGGTCATATTGGACTCTAAGCTAACCTGGAATGGTCACATTGGAAAAATACTGCGTAAGGCAGTCATGACCTTAGCCGTCACTAGGCGGCTATATAGAAAAACGTGGGGACTAAGACCTAGTATGGGCCACTGGCTGTACACAAGGGTGGTCAGACCATCGTTAACATATGCGGCACTGGTCTAGTGGCCTAAGGTGACACAATCCAGTGCCAAACAAAAACTAAGCAAGATCCAAAGGATGGCTTGCCTAGGCATCACAGGGGCCATGTCTCAACACCAACAGCCGCCATGGAGGTGTTGCTGGATCTACCCCCCCTACACTTAGTTATTATGGGAGAGGCCAGGCTAGGACTATACAGACTAGCCTGCAATGGTAGACTGAAGATCAACCCAGGCTTCAGGGGCCACTGCAAAATTCAGGAGATCGTGAAGGAGCCCATGCTTGAAATGAGGTCAGACTTCGCGAGCCCGCGAATGTGCAGGGAAAACAACTTTACAGTGGAAATCCCTGATCGCGAGGCATGGCGGGAGGAGACGCCGGGCGTACCACGGGACGCGCTCGTCTGGTTCACGGACGGATCTGGCGGGGAGCGTGGGACGGGGGCAGGTGTTTACTCGGAAGGACCGAGGGTAAGTCATAGTATTTCCCTCGGAGCCCATGCAACGGTGTTTCAGGCCGAGATGTACGCCATCCTGCACTGTGTGCGGGAGAACAAGAGGAGGGGCTACACCAACAAGCGGATCCTCATAGCCACAGACAGTCAGGCAGCCCTTAAGGCACTAAGTAGCCCACGGGTAAATTCCTGGCTGGTGAGTGAGTGCCGAGACGAGACGAGCGACCTGGCTGGGCAGAATGAGGTGACCCTCATCTGGGTACCGGGTCACTCAGGGGTCAAAGGCAATGAAGAAGCTGACAGTCTCGCGAAGAGAGGGTCAGCAGAACCATTTATGGGACCAGAACCGGCTCTGGGCGTGTCAAAGAGCACTGCCAGGGGAGCCATTAAGTCCTGGGTCAGAAACCAACACAAGGTGTAGTGGGCGGACTGTCCAGGGCTCAGACATGGGAAGTCAATAATTGACGAACCCAGTTCAAAGAGAGCTGTGGATCTGCTAAACCTTAGTAGAGGACAGCTCAGAAACACAACAGGTCTCTTGACGGGACATATGGCCGTCAAGAAACACCTGCATAAAATGGGGCGGTTCGAAGGGGACCTCGCATGCAGACTCTGCGGCGAGGGGGAGGAATCAGCCCAGCACATCTTGTGTGAGTGTATAGCTCTGGACCGGAAAAGACAACTGATCTACGGTCACTCTAGACCGGAGACAGAGCAATATAAAACTTCACCCTACCAATCGCTGTGCAGACTAGTTCAAGGCACAGTGATTTTGGAATGGGTGGAGTAAGACTAAGGGTATGCACAATCAACCAAGGGTTGCGGTGCTATCGGGGCGGCAAGGCCGCGGACGAGCCCTGAGGGAACAAAAAAAAAGTATTTACATACATTTTATTAATATTTAATAATTACTGTTTACAGTCATTTAAAAACTTTGTATTAATAAAAAGCAAACGGCACATAAACCTACCCCGTTAGAATATTATAAAATTAGCATCTACCAAGGTTGTGGCATCGTATTTGAGCATTTGAATGTCTGCATGTTCCACCCTTCGGAGGTGGCGTAAGGCCGTCGGTCTCATGTCTATGCACGTTAAAGATCCGTACCCTCTTTACAGAAAGGCAGAGGTTCGGCAAAATTGCCAGGATAGCGAGGTGAAACTGCCTCCTGGCGTCGGTGATTGGCCATATTTGTGGATATAGGCCGGCGTGAAAAAATAAATAAAATGTCTACGGCTAAATACGACCACCATTAAAGCTTTGAATGTTAGAATATGCTAATCCCTTTTAACCTTATAGTTAGTATTATAAAGGTGTACTGCATATATGCAATGTGCTATATTTAGCAATACGTATCTTATACGACTAACTTAAAAGGCATGCACTATATAAAATTACAGGAATATGTCATGCATAGATCCTATTTAAGAGTGATCGCAGTTAAATTTTTCAAATGCCTCTTGTTTTATATATCCTGCCAAGCGCCTGGAAGCTCGCTTGAAATTCTGAACTTCCCTATAAGTAAGTGAAGCTGAATTGTTTCCGTGCCGGAGGCAAACATATCTCACAATGTACTCTATAGAAAGCCCTGTCGTATATGAGGCCCTTTTCTCCTTGAAAAGTGACATAAACCTTTTAACCTGGAAGAACGAAAAGTGTTTTAATGAAATTTTACCGTAGCAAATGCGGAATATCGTAATCCAATAAACTGTGCTGATAAAATAATTATATTCAACACTACAATACATATTAAAATATTATCACCATCGGTTTGTTTTCTTTAACTGTGTTTATACAAATCTGGCGAAGGACATATGTTCTGGGAGGCCCAGCTCGCGCTCATTTGAAGATTTTTTTTTAATTCGAAAGTCGCAATCTCCCCATTAGTGATTTTTTAAAAGAAAATTCAGTAAAATTTCGATTTTTTTTTAATTTCAACAACACACCACGAGGGCGCACAGCCTAGATACTATCGTAGCGTGGGTGTTGACACGAAGGAAAAAGGCAACTTATTAATTCTGGACTTGAAGGTTTGGAGGTTCGGAGGAGAAGGAAAAACATGTGCCGCAAGGACTTCCACAACTTGGAAGTTTTCAGGACAAAAGAGCAGACATAACAAGTTGTTCTATGTCTGGTGACCTGGATAGTAAAAGGGTGTATTCGCTCTGTTCCCCTGGTAGATCTGTTGGAGGCAGCAGGTGAAGGAACTGTGGCACAAAGCTCCTTTGAGCAGTGCCGGTGCAGATATCTATAACAGAGAGAGAGGGGTCACCAACGGCACGTCGGTAGGCAAGGGATAACAGCCTTTGGGCGAGGGTAGGTTCACCGATGAGACGTATCTGTACTCTTCAGAATGAAGTCCAGGATAGCTAGTGTAGAAGCGGCAGCGGCACCCAAGATGTGGGAGCAGTATTCGAAGTTTGGCCTTATTTGTGAAGTATATAAGGCATTGAGATTAGCTGGTGAAAAGTATTTGCGAGCCCGGAAGAGGAAACCTATTTTCTTAGCAGCCGCTTCTGCAATTGATGTGACATGTTGGTGACAATTGATATTTCGATACACAAAAATGCCAACAAGTGAAAAAGAGTCCTTACTTGGAATAACTTGGTTGTTCATTGTGATGGATCTAGGGCTGGTGTATCTCTTATGACCTGGAAAGCAAGACTGAGATTTGGTGGAGTTGAAATGTGCAAGATTTCTACTTCCCCAGTCTAATATTTTTTGGAGATCCACAGAGACAGAACCGTTCATATGTCTGCAATCCTCATCTAATTGGGCTAAAGAGAGAGGCTTAGAATATTGTATATTTGAGTGGAGGGTGCTGTCGTTCGCGTAACTGTGAACTGGGTTGGATGTGCTAGAGAGGAGGTCATTGATGTGGAAAAGAAACAAAGTAGGAGCTAAAGCTGAACCTTGGGGGACTCCTGCATTAAATGGATATAGTTTGGAGGAATGGCCATCCACGACAGCAGAAACGAACCCGTTGGAAAGGAAATTTTCTGTCCAGGTACATCGTTTTGGTGGTAGGCCATAGGCCGGAAGTTTGTTAAGCAGCGCTGCGTGCCAGACCTGGTCGAATGCTTTGGATATGTCTAAAGCTACAATCTCGGATTTACCGTGTAGTTCCATGGACTTGTTCCAAGAATGGGTGACAAGGGAAAGGAGGTCAGCAGTTGTCGTGGATTAGACTGTGTTTTTCAATACACTTTAGTAATTCAGTGTGTATATACTTTTCGATTACTTTAGAGGCGACTGAAAGGAGAGAAATAGGCCTGTAGTTGCTAGGAAGGGCTTTGAATCCTTTCTTGGGGACGGGTTATACTCGAGCAATTTTCCAGTTAGTAGGGAATATGCCTCTATTGTAAGATGTCTGCAACAGACGAGTCAGCACAGGAGCAAGTTCTGGTGCGCATTTTTTGAGAACAATTGCTGGGATCTCATCAAGGCCAGAGGCTTTCCTGGTAAGAGAACATTTTTCGTAACTTTTTAATTTTGAAAATGATATCCGTCATTTTATGCGCGACAATGGGGACTGTTGGTGGTTGAACATTTGGAGCTGCGTTGAGGGTAGAATTGCCGGCGAACAACGAGGAAAAAAGTTCAGCCTTGCCCAGGGCGGTACAAACAATTTCATCCCCTGAAACAAGAGTTGGGAACGTGCTCTTGCAGAAATTATTCCCAATAGATTTAGCAAGAGTCCACAATGGGTTTGCTGCCGTTGGAGCTTAAGAGGACTTAGTTTTTGATGTGGCTGTTAAACGAGTTTTTTGCCTCAGAAAGAATGCGGACATAGCGGTTTCTTGCGTCGTTAATACTTGACGGTTTTCTTGACTGGGATTGTGTAGAAGCGTTTTGTGAGCTTTGACTTTTTCAAGTCTAGCCTTGTCACAGGATTTAGAGAACCAGGGCTTTGGAGTGGCTGAAAAGGTTTTTTGTGTACGTGGAATATATAATCCCATGTCAGCTTGGAAAATTTCGGTGACGTTTTGTGAGGTATTAGACGGGTCAGGATGAGAGAAGCAGACAGACGCCCATGGAAATGAAGAAAAGTAATCCCGTATTTCGTCCAAGTTCGCGGAGTTGTAGTGCCAAACGATACGTGGGTGTGATGACTGTATGGCCTCAGGTTGCATTGCGCAGGAAGCAGTAACCGTGCCGTGGTCTGAGCGACCAAGGGGGGTGGTGATTAATGTCTTATAGCATTCAGGTTTTGTAGTGAGAAGGAGATCCAAGGGATTTGAGCTGTGTGTTGGGATACGAGGAAAGTAAGTAGGTTGCTGAACCATATTAGCTAAAGAATTGCTGATTGCAAAGGCCTCCGCTGCTCTCCCTTGTGGATCGGTTTTTGAGATCCTAGCCATTCCTTATTATGAACCTTGAAGTCATCAAGAATAGTGACTTCGGAGAAAGGATATTCAGAAATAAGATGGTCGGTTTTTTCAGAAAGGTTGTCGAAGAGCTGGACAAAGTTGTTGTCAGAAGGTGACCGGTAAATGCAACAGATGAATTTAGTTGCAGCCCTGAGAGGGAGTTTCATCCAAGCTTCTAAATTGGGGAGTCTGGTGCAGGGTAGATTGCTACGGACATATGCGCACACATCTCCAGGCAATGTAAAGGAAGTAAGGAGCTCAAACCCCAGAAAATTAAGGTGACTAGTGGCTGTTTTGGCACTGATTTCTGTTTCGGTGAGGAATGGGAGTTGGGGCCTATTAGCCTGGAGGAAATGGTGGACGGAGTTCAAGTTAGAATTTAGGCCACATATATTCGAGAAAGATATATTAAATCTTGATGCCGGCGCCCCCTGCACACCGCTCTCCCGAATGGAGGGGTATTTTATCTTCGGAATATTTTGTACACGAAGGAACCATCATCATTTTTGTTTAGAAGGCAAACCGACTCATACACCAGAACCGGAAACGTCCGTTGGGACTTCACCGGATGTAAGAGGTGGTACCTCCTCCGATGACGTCATATTTGAAAATCAGGAGTGGGAAAAACGTCAATTTTATGCAACAATGTGTATTTTTGAAAACTAGAGTTGGCGTGTCCGAGGATTTCGTTAAAATACAAATCGCTCGAATTTTATTGAATTTATTCTATAATTTTGCCCCTCACTGTATATTCTAAAGTAAAATAACAAGTGAATTATTAGTACAGTTATATGTTAATATACGGGGTCTTCACACAACTAGCCAGATGAGCGTTCTGTTAAGAATGCAAGTCTTGGATGTGATTATGTTAAATAAATGGAATTTCGTTTGAAAAATTATTGCGCTTTCTATTGTATAATAAGTATTTTTCAATACCCCCTCGTAAATAGATGGAAATACGCTGCCAGCAACTACAAAATAATTAAATTCAATAAGTTGATTGTGCAACTGAAAATACTAAAATTATGTCAACCCCAAAATCATCATATGTTATCCTTCGATGTAGTGAGAATAATTGTACTAATTGAGAAAACCTTTTAACTAATTTACAGACATTAATATTTACGACATGACAAGGAATGTACAATGTACATATCAGGAAAGAGGTTACAAATTAGCGACGTATCCAGGGAACCATCGTTAAACGGCTGATTACGCGGACAGAAGACACATTTTGTGCGTATAATAAATTCGCCCCAAGGGTGCTACAGGTATTTTACATAATGTCTGCGAGCTGCTTAAGTATTCAGCCACGCTGAGGATATGAAGGCTTAATATATTTCCACTGAGCCTTCCTATTCAAATTTAGTAATTGTTATCCTAACAATTAGTTGATATTTCAAACAGTCTCCTGGAAAATTGGGAAGTAACATAGAACGCACTTAATGAAAGATAATTACAATATAAATATGCATTGTTTTAAAACTGCGTGTGTAATATTGTTCATGAATAAAGTAGCAAAAAAGTTCGGGATGCATCAAGTGCGTTCTGGTAGCGAATTTTCATTAAATGCTTCAAATTTCAATAACTCAATTTTCTTTCTATTAACCTAAGAAGTTGAATTGGTACGTGGTCTTTGCCAAGGCAACATATTCACCAAATGTCATAAAAATGCCTTGGAATTTTGGGAGATAAAAAGATAAACACATAAAGATTGAAACTGACCCCGGATATAGGTTCTAAAGGTACTAGTTCGCACTCATTTGAAAAAATTGTTGCAGTCTTACCATCGATACCTCTCTATTTTATTTTTTAAATAAAAATTCAGAACCTCGGTGGTTTAGGGGTAAGAACGTGTGCCTATGAACCGAAGGGTACTGGGTTCGATCCCAGAGTACTCCTTTCACTTTTTCAGTAGAAACTGTCACATTAACATCTAGCGAGGTTCTGCCATTGGATTTCAGCAAGTTGAATGTCTGTACGTTCCGCCCTTCGGAGGGGGTGTAAAGCCATCGGTCCCGTGTCCATGCGATGTTGGGCACGTTAAATATCCCTACCCTCCTTACAGAAAGGCAGTAGTTCGGCAAAATTTCCAGGAGAGTGAGGTGAAACTGCTCCCTGGCGTCTGTGATCGGCCATAGTCGCGGAAATAGGCCGACGTTAAAGAAACAAAACATACACATACAAATAAAAATTCACCAAAAAAAGCCAAGACTGCTTTTTGCAAACAAATGCAACCAACACTGCGTTTAAATTCAATATTTCTTTATTATTCAATAACAACAATGTTCTGGGCGCAGAAAATGCGTTACGGTAGTAAATTTTCATAAGACTAATATATCATAAATATAGGACCACTAAACCCAGGATATGGGGTTTAGGGGTCCTAGTTCGCAGTCATTTGAAGACATTTTTTCAAAATTCAAAAGTCAGGATCTCCTCATTAGTTATTTTTTTAAATAAATAAATATATATATATATATATATATATATATATATATATATATATATATATATATATATATATATATATATATATATATATATAGGAATATTGCACTACACTGTAATCACTTTTAAATATACACTTTATTTGTTTGCTGTACGTTTGTGATTTCTTATTGGTTTGCGCGGACTGCAGTTTCGAACCGTCCCGGTTCATCATCAGCACGCTACTGACTGTTATCGCTCCTGTCTGGTCTACGTCTGAGATTGTACGTGGCGCATGCGCCGTGAGCTTCTATTGGTCGGTTTCCTGTTATCTGATTGGTTGTGCCTTCGGGTTGTGTCGTGTGTATCGGTCTCCTGTCTTGATCACTGTGGTTTGATAATTTGTCTATTTGTATGGCCTTTATTAAGTTTTGTTTAAATATTTGTATTTGGATTTGTTCTGGCATTAATTGTTTCCTATTGTTTGTTTGTTGAATGTAGTATTGTTCCCAGATTTCCATTTTTTTGTGGTCTTTAACATGTTTCATTAGTTGTAATTGGGTGATGTCTGGTTTTTGGTGTTTTGTGTTGTGAATGTGTGTAGCTACGTTTGATTTGTAGCTAGGTTTGTGGATTTTATCCAATGCTGTTATATGTTCTTTGAATCTTGTTTCTATTGATTTCTTTGTCATTCCTATATATTTTTTATTGCATGTGTTACATTCTATTCGATATATTCCGTTTAATTCATGTGGGTTGTTTTCTTGTTTTTTATTTATTTTGTTATTAGTTTTGTAGCTCATTTTTAAGTCATATTGTTTGAGTGTTTGTGTTATTTTTTTGATATGGTGGTTATAAGTAAATGTTGTGTATTTTGTGTTTGTTTCTGGTGTTTTGTTTTCGGTTTTATTGATTTGTTTGTTTTTGATTTGTTTTACTAGCTTTTCTATTGTTTTATTGTTGTATCCATTTCTTTCTGCTATTTGTATTATGATGTTGTACTCCTTTTCTCCTTCGTCGTTATGGAGTGGTACATTTAGCATTCTGTTTATTAAGTATCTGTATGTGGCCATTTTGTGTGTATTTGTATTACACCGATAACTCAGAAAATAATGGGCCGATTTTGTAAGTGGCTTGAACAAGCTCGTTACCCAGAAAAATCTGCCCAGGTTTTCCCCGGAAATTTTGTGTTTCCTTTTAGAAAAAATTATATCTCCGGAGATAACAAGGTAAGGGCAACCAAATTTGGTACGCGTGTGTGTATTATAAATAGCGACCCACGTACCAAAATTTACATCTGTAAGTTGATAGACCAAAAGTTATAGGCATTTAAGGCAAAAAAAAATTATGGTTTTCCTCGAAACGTCAAAGTGCGATTTGAAACGTGAAAATTGGCAACATTTTGGCAACGAACCTGAATCAAATACGGATTAGGTAAAGAAAATTTCATAAGAAAAGTGTTCTGCAAACCTTTAAGTTTCAGCTTCAACTGCCATTGTCCATCATTTTACTAAAATGTTTACAGAAAACTAATTTCAAATAGACCCTTTCTATGATGATTTGGCTGTAGGTTCAGTTAAGTTGGTGCTTTGGCTGTAGGTTAAGTTAAGTTTATGGTTTAACGGTCTATAATTTTTAGCTAATTTTCGTAGAAAAAATTCGTTAATTATGAGATCGCGACCTTTCAAATTTAAAAAGATTTCTTCAAATGAGCGCAAAGTAGACCCCTTGAATCCATATCCGGGTATACTTTAGATTTTGATCTGTTTCCATATATACAAGGAGACGTATTTCTAGGGTAAAGCTCAATATAATTGTTATTATACAAGATACGAGAAAAAAATGTGTAGGTTAATTGCACGGTGTTTTAAGCTGCATCTTATAAAAATATTTTGCCAATCACAGGGTGGTCCATAAGTCGTTGGTGTTCCCTACAATTGGTTTTTTAAACACCCTTATATTATTGCATTTTTGCATTTTTTATCGAAATATGATGCATGTTTGTAAGATAAAAATTCGAGACGCAATAATTTCCATAACTCAATTTGTTATTAACCTACGGTTTGTGGGCTAAGAAACGGATTTTCTCGGCAACATTTTCAGCTTATTTTCGAAAAATTTTTGTACATTTTCAAACAACAAGTAGGTAATTTTGATAAAATATGATACATCGTTTCTACTATCTGGGCCATACCGGTAACCAGATTGATGCCTGCTTGCATTAGAGTGACATATTTGCTATTAAAAACATTTTTATGAAAATTAATAATAATAATAATAATAATAATAATAATAATAATAAGAGGTCTTTATTAGGGCGAAGTTAATTTTACAATTTTCTTCCACTTAACCCTTAAAAGATAACTTAAAATGTAGGATTTACAAAATAAACAAATTATAAAATAAACAAATCATAAATGCCTTAGTATCCAAAACAACAAAACAATATAACAACAAAACATTGACAATTGTGCGCCTTAAATTTAGCTGAAAGAAAGGAATTCCTAAATATGAATATGATTTATTATAACTACACTACGCAAACTGACTATTTTTATAAAAATCTGTAACATATCTCCGAAACCCTGGCAGAGAACATAAAGTATGTTTAAAAGGTATTTTATTATACAGATGTGGTGCAACATAGGAAAAAGACCCCCGATATTGGCTCGTATAATATTTAGGGATGGCAAACAAGTGATCGAGTCTTGTATTGAGCGAATGTATTTGTCTCCGAAAACAGAGCTTCTGATGTAGGTAATCAGGCCCCGCCCCGATGACAATCTTGTGAGTCAAGCAAAGAAGATATACTTTCCAGCGATTCTTCATATTCAGCCAATTTAGTTCTTTTAACTTATAGGAAACACGATCTGTTCTTTTTAGATTAAAGATGAACCGTAAACATGACTTCTGAACCTTTTCTATTCTTTGCCGATCCCAACTGTCAAGGGCAGGTCCATACACAACATCAGCATGGTTAAAGCGCGAGAGAATCATCGAGTTTACCAAGAGAGCTTTTACTTTCACTGGAAGGTAATTTCGGTGGCTATAAAAAGATTTCAATAGGCCAAAGCTAGCTCTACGAAGATTAGTGACGTGATCAGAAAATTTTAAATTGTTATCTATTATGAGACCAAGATTCCTTGCAGATTGTTTTGCTTCCAAGCGACTCCCATCTATCAAAATATCAATATTTTGAGAACAAACCCTATTCCTACTGACTTTCCTGCCAAAATAAAGTACGCAACACTTATCGACATTTATCGCAAGATCATGCTTCTTTGCTGTCCTGACTAACCTATCAAGGTCTGCATTTAAACTTGTTATAGCGTCTAAGGCATTTTCGACAGGAAAGGATTTGTAAAGCTGGGTATCATCGGCATAGAAGTGTATTTTACTCGAGATAATTTGTTCTTGAAAATCAAACGTATAAATATTGAATAAAAGGGGGCCCAAGATAGAGCCTTGTGGAACCCCCTTTAATAAACTCAAAGAATCCGATACATCCGACCCGCAGACAACTCTCTTCACTTCCATAACGCACTTGCTGCGTCCAGACTTTTACTGTTATGCTATTATAAGACTAGATGCATTCTCGCAACAATTAGAACCGTAGACCGGTTTCGCTCTGATTAGAGCTCTTCAGTACGGCATACTAATTGCAGCGAAAATACACCTATAAAGTAATACGGCTATAGTAGCCAACCTTTCAACACTAACTCACTTAGTATTATACTATTACTATCACTTATAAAATGTTACCATAGCTTATATTCTCCAAAGATCTACTTGTTAACAACATTTCTTTTACAATGTCTGGCTCTCATTTTACCCTTGATATAAAAATGATTCTCGTTTATAGCCAATCTTCCTTCTAGTATAATTTTGACATTTTGTTTGATATGTACTAAATAACTTCATCCTGGCAAATTTTGAAATAAAAATCCTGTATAGTGGAGGTTAAAAGATTATCATCAAATATCTGCTAACTCGATCTGAAATTTGAAAAAAATACGTTGTTACACTTTGTAGCTGTGATCCCAAATAAAGAGAGGCCGCTTATAAATATTCACATTTGCTAATTATCAAGCTAACACACACAAAATGAAACGCCAGTTTTAATATTCATCAACACTCCTGACATAGAGAGTGATTACGTATGTGTTTTGAAATTTTGTAACGACAGGGCAGCATGCTTTACACTTTGAAGCAATCTGTGGTTGCTTTTATGTGTTGTATTATTAAAAGTAATTTACATTGACTGTAATAAAATCGAATGGCTGCCTCGGATTTTCCATTAACTTATTTATTCACGATGTATCTCTGCTTTGAGACTTCCCGCTTGAATGGCTTTATGCAGCTAACTCCTACATTTCCTCCTTGTCACTTTTTATAACTCTGCAAGTTATAAAGTATGATTTGTTTTGATAAAATTTTCTTTAGCTAAAAGGAATATTGCGTTTTCAGAAGCTGATTGAGTTCATATTCATTTAATCATTCGCTTCAGCAGTGAGACCGATCCTAAGCCATTTTTAGACAGGAACACCCACAGATCGCATATTTACGAGGACAAATCCAAAAGCTTTTAGGCCTTCGTTGAAACCAACACGATTTGAAGCTCAAAATATATTATTTTTCAACATAACCTCTTCCCAGGTGAATGCATATATTACTGCAACATCTCTAGAGCTTTCAAAAGTTTCTTCCTGACCTGAAAACCATCTCCCTAAAACTTTTATTACTTCTTCGTTGGGAGAAAATATTAGATTACAATCCGTCAACCTTCGCTGGTGCGTGGCTTCAGCTGCCACAAAAGTTCTGACCCCGATAAATCAGTTTTATAATTAACTTACACTGGCATCATATTTCTTCCTTATGTTTTGGACGAGGTATGACCAACGCGAAGGCTTCTACTAAGTTCTTCATACGCGAGTTAACACAAATGAATTTAAAAAATGTATTTCACTTCAAATGAATAAAAATTTATATAAAAAAAAAACCAATAAAATCTCAAGATAAATGTGATATACAAATAGAATACTTAGTGAATGCGGGCAACAGAATATTAGTACAGAATTAATCGGTAAGTGAGACGTTTGTCCTTTTATAGCCTCTGGCTTGGGCGTTGTTCATACTGTATTTTGTCACATGGCAGGAATCTAGTCAGCTTCTCATTGTTTATTGTTGTAATGCTGTATTGTCAAGTCTTGAGGTGACATGTGGTTGGTATAGACTCTGCTTTCTATTGTCAATTCTTTGTTAATATGTAATGCTTTCTTTTCTTTTTTTCCATATAAAAATGGAAACGCAAACATTTTTCTCCTGTGTTCCATAGGCAACTCACAACACTCGGACAGCATGCCGTCTATGGGTGTACTTTATGGAGCTTTTATGCTCAGACGAAGACTTTTGTTTTGCATTTTCTGAATTTTCTTTTGATGTCATTTTGCAGTTTGGTTCTAAAAGATTGACCCATAATCTAGCACTGGTTTTATAAAGGATTTATATATCATTATTGATATATTAACATCTGATCCCCATTTTGTATGACGCACTTTTCTCATGATGCTAAGTCCCTTTTCGGTTTTGCAGATGACATGGTTCACATGATCTTTCCATAAAAGTTTCTTATCCAGCACCACACCTAAAAAACAAACTTTTTCTTTGATGGGATATTGATCGCTTCCTAGTTGAATGCTGGACGGAAGATCATTTTTTTTTCTTGCGAGTATACAAGCTTGCGTTTTGGTGTTTGGCACTGTAAGCCCATGTTGTTTTGTCCAGTTTTTCAAGGTTATTTACTCCTTTTGAAGATTGTTGGAGGCGTCTTATATGCTTAAACTACTCGTGTATAAACATATGTCGTCTGCAAATTGGAGTAATTCACTGGACGATGTACTATTGCTTAGATCATAGGTATTTTTTTTTAACGTCGGCCTATTTCCGCGACTATGGCCAATCACCGACGCCAGGGAGCAGTTTCACCTCACTATCCTGGAAATTTTGCCGAACCCCTGTCTTTCTGTAAGGAGGGTAGGGATCTTTAACGTGCCCAACATCGCATGGAAACGTGACCGACGGCTTTACGCCCCCTCCGAAGGGCGGAACGTGCAGACATTCAACTTGCTCAAATACAATGCCAGAACCTCGGTTGATGTTAATTTTACAGTTTGTACTGAAAAAGTGAAAGGAGTACGCCGGGATCGAACCCAGTACCCTTCGGTTCAAAGGCACACGTTCTTACCTCTGAACCACCGAGGTTCTTGATCATAGGTATAAATTAGATAAAGAATGGAACTCAATATTGTACCCTGTGGAAGGCCTATGTTTGTTGTTCTGGGTCCTGCTATCTAGTTACTCGTTTTGACATAGATGATTCGATGCGTGAACAGGTTTACTATTTTCGCTGAAATTTTTTTAATCCTATGCATATTAGTTTTTGTTGGAGAATATTTAAATTTACGTTGTCATAGGCCAATAAATATTTTGATTATGTATATGTAGTATTTATGTCTGTAATCAAATGGGCCAAACTCTCGTAGGTAGATTTTTCCATCCTTAAGCCAAACTGGTGTTGTGTATTAAGTTTGTCAGTTTCTAACCAAGTTAATAAGCGTGTCTTGATCATTCTCTCATAAGTTTTTATCAAGCAGGAAGCAAGGGAGATCCCCCGATAAGATGTATAGTCTTTAGGGTTTTTGTGAGGTTGGAGAAAAGTTATCATTAGGTATAATTTCCAAGAATTAGGGCAGTTTCTTATATATATATATATATATATATATATATATATATATATATATATATATATATATATATATATATATATAGTAATAGATTGTCATTTGATTTGGATAAATTATATATCATTGAATAGTGAATACCATCTAGGCCGGGTCAAGTGTTGCTGTTTAATTTGATGGCTGACTCTAGTTCTCCTATTGTGAAGTTTTCTAACAGGGGGGATTGTTCTTCTTGCGTTATGTTGGTACTTGATGCAACCCCTATTTGTTGTATTAAATGCTATGTCGTTCTCTTTTGCTTATTTGCTATTTTGCTATTTTGTAGCTATTAATGGTCTTCTTATGTCA
Organism: Tillus elongatus; assembly: GCA_964006375.1. Classification (NCBI taxonomy): domain Eukaryota; kingdom Metazoa; phylum Arthropoda; class Insecta; order Coleoptera; family Cleridae; genus Tillus; species Tillus elongatus. Next base: position 3,327,745 of record OZ023267.1, read on the forward strand.
GGTGTTGTTACCTCGCAAGTTAACTTTTTGGTCAACAGAATTTACGTTTTTAACAAATTTTAATTGCTAAAATACATTTTAAAGACTACTATAAAAATATTAAGACAAATATCAAAATAAATATGATATACGTTAAGGAAAGTAGGTACTAGTATATATAGGACTAATAGGCAAATTAATGCATGTTAAAATAAGATTAATATCCCATTTATAGGTTCTGACAAGAGCGTAGTCAATGCTTCGCCGTGTGTCGTTAGTTCTCTTGGATGTCACACGTGTCCTGGTTCTAAGTCAGCTTTTCGTTGTTCATTAATCTAATGCTGCATCTTTCCCTTATTGCCTATTATGATACTGTTTTATTACTTACTAATTGTCTACTGTTATCTCGCGATACATGCTGTTTAAGAACAGGCTTATCCGTGGTGGCATTGAGAAGAAAACTAGAATTATAGCCATAATTTATTATGTCCATAATAGTGAAAACCGCCTCACAAATAAGTATACTACTTGTGTCTGTAAATTGCAAGAGACCAGCTGTCCTTGCCGTCTCGCAAACATCTTTATGACATATTTTGAAGAGAGACCTTAAATTGTTCCTTTATACGTACACTTGGAAAACCCAAATCACCACAACAAATCTTTTTAAAGACCTGACGATCACTTCACTAGCAAGGTTAGTGTCATCATAGGCTTAAAAATTCTGATGAGGATGACAGAGGATGAAAATTCGATCGTCATGTCTTTAAAAAGATGTGTTGTGGTGATTTGGGTTCCCCAAGTGTACTTATCAGTGCTCATCACAGGTTCCAGTCTTCACTTAGTGCTCTTTTATAACATTCGATTCGCGCAGAAACTGGCGAAGACGATTTTAATTTGCATGGTCACGTCAAACAACTAAATTGTCGGTATTGGGCGCGGATAATCCTAAATTGCAAAATCAGAAGCCTCTAGACTCAGCCGAAGGAATTATTGGTGCACGGTTGAATCTAACTCACACCATCAGAAGGATTTACGACAAAGAATAAGTGTTCCTTTCATCTATACTTGTATGTGTACCTGTTTCTACTTTAACTCTTTATGTTCTTTTTGTTAATTTATTAATGGAAATTTACAATCAGAGAAACCCGTTCCGGAACTGAGTTCAAAATAATCATAATTCCATAATAAAACAAATCCTATGATTCATGCATTGAGGGTGAATGTATGATGCAGAAGGGGAAGAAGAACCCGCAGGATGAAGAGGGTTTCTGCGCCCTCACCCAAAAATACGAGGGGTTGTCCTTCACCTTGTGCATGCATACAACTACCTTCAAAGCATAAAGCACAAGAAAAATTGTCTTGTAACCCCCAAGAGAGTTACGGCACCTGTGGCGAATATGGGTGTTGTGTGGGGTAGACCGGCTTTAAAGGAGGTATTGCTGCAAAATGTAAAAAACGCATCTTTTCAAAGTCCAACTAAGTGGTTCCTTAGCATTTTCCGCTCATATTTCCTCCCCGGCCAGCATCCTTATTCATTCCTGGTCCCTTAACTTTCTTGGCGGTTGTTTACAACAAATTTGCCTTGTGGCTTGTGCATCCAAAGAATTCTAAGCGTGTTTCTGATTTTTTTTTCTAAAAACCCTCCGTGCACTAAACTGTAAATTTACCGAAATTGCATTCCACAACGTCGCCTATAATACCTTTTTCAGATAATATCGAATACAGCACTAAAGTAAAACAAGCGCAAGCGACGAAGGTAAGGCGTAGAAATAATGCAAGCTACTTTCTGTTGTTAAAGATCATCGGTGTCGTCTAACGTCAGCCAACTATCAAGCCGCCTGCAGTCGCATGCTAAAATTTAACGCTTCTGAAAGCAAATATTGTCCCTGTATTAGGAAAAAAGATCAATATCTCTCTTAGGCCTAGGGTTGATCACACTGAGAGCTTACAGACGATCTCCGGCGAGATTTGGGGAGTAGGCAGATTGAGGCCCCGTAATTGAGCTACAACAATCCAACCCACCTTTGTCCACCGCTCTAAGGAATAGGCAGATTGAGACCTTCATGTCCTTACATGTTTCGTTTACCTCTTGAAAAAGGCTCCAAAACAGGAGCCGAAACGTCGAGTTTTAATAAATTCTGGACGTGTTTCAACCCGAGAACCAAGTATATCTCACATTAAAGACCGCGAAAATCTTTCCAAACACACACACACACACACAGATATATATATATATATATATATATATATATATATATATATATATATATATATATATATATATATATATATATATATATATATATATATATATATATAAACTTTTTAACTGACCCTGGATATGGGTTTCAACGGCCCTAATTCGCGCTCATTTGAAGAAATTTTCCGAAAGTCTGACCTCTATTAGTGAATTTTCTTAATGAAAATTCACTGAAAAAGAACAGTCTAAAGGTACGGGAAATGGATAAGTGAAAAGAAGATCTCTTGGCAAATTAGGCCAACTCGAATAAGTGCAAAATCTACAATGAAATAAAAAAAACTGCTCAAAACATAAAGTCATCCTTGTAGCTACCAGGCGACATCGCATTCATACTGAGGCCTTTATGAAAATAGACCTTCAGGAGGAAAACCTAGAGTACTTACGCTTAATTTAAATATAAAAGCTCTCTTATTAAAAACAAAAATGAGATAAAGCCGAGGGATTATGTTTATAACCTAATAAATATGCTCATTTAAAAGACAAACGATGTCATTATATTAATTTAGAATTTTTACGACCAATATTCATAGCTTTGCAAAGCTCTTCTAAAATGTTTGATGGTGATGTGTAAGTAATGTCCAACGTAAGTAGGGATCGAAATCACCGGTACGAATTCCAGACGGTAAAAAAGTTTAATATGGCAAACATTCTCTGGGGGAAAAAGCGACACAAAATGCAGAATGTGTTGTGGCTTGGCCTACTCAGCTGAATATTACACAATTAGTGACATATTTCTTAGTATCTAAGCGCAATGTCGTGTTTCGGATTACAAAATTACTTTCACAGCTTTTAGCAGGGATTTTGCGACCCTGCGTCACGGTCTACACATTAATTATGTAGTGATTTATTATCTCCGTATAAAGTCCCTTTTATAGAATTTTTCTCTGCGTCCCCTTTGCATTGCTTCTTCAATCATACTGGAGCGATACGATATTGCACACTTAAAGGCTAATATAAATATTTTCAAGACTCAATGAATGAATTCCTTTCTTAAAGGAACCGGGTCATCTCTTTGCATAAATCTTACGCTTTTATTGAAATGTTTGCTTAGTGTATGTTAGCTCGGAGTTATTAGTTAATCCATCCAAGTCGCAAATAAAGAAGTTTCAACATCTCAAAAACTATGATACCTCGAAAATGAATAGGCTGGCAAACAAAATTATTAAAATGTTATAAATATATAGACTACACATTAAGCAAGGGATAAAGTATTTACCTAGATTAGGATCATAAATTTTTTTAGTTCTTTCAAAGCGGTATGTACTGGTTTACATCGAAAAGATTGGGCCTGTTTGGGATTTTTCTTTTTAAAAAAAATCGGTAGTGACAGTAACGAGGACATCCAGACTTTTGAATTTAGAAAAAAATTCTTCTTTAGTAAACTCTACAGTCAATCGTCATAATTGCCGTTATTGGGCAGATAATAATCCAAGAACTTTTCACGAAGTCCACACTCAAACTCCACAGAAATTGAATGTCTGGACTGGCATTTTTGTAGACCGTTTAATCGGATCAATTTTTCTTGATGGCAATTTGAGTGGCGAAACGTATTTGGAGTTACTAGAAGATATCGTTTACCCTCTACTAACTGACATTGTTGAAAATGATGATCGCTATTAAGAAAATCAATTAGTGTTTCAACAAGATGGAGCTCCTCCGCAATTTCACAACGTGTTAGGGAGTTTTGGAACAAAGAGTTTCCAGGACAATGGATTGGGCGTAGAGGTGCTATTGAGTGGCCCCCTATATCACCGGATTTAACTCCTTTAGACTTCTTTCTATGGGGTCATTTAAAGAGTAGAATTTACGCAACAGAACCGGAGTCTCTGGAAGAATTACGATGACGCATTGTTGAAGAATGCCGTCTGATAATTCCACAAATGCTCCAGAATGTCAGAGCTCGTTTTGAACAAAATTTGTACTTTTGTACGGAACCTGGTGGTCAATAATTTGAACACTTACTTAACTGAATAAACATTTTTGAACGTTTGGTTTTGTTTTTTAGTTTTTTTACCGAAAAATTGACTAATTAGTGCATTTCTTATCACAATGAATGAAATACGTTCCTGCAATTCCAACTGTAAATAATTTTTAAACGTGTTGATAAAGCTTCAAAAAAAATAGTGTGCTGAATTCAGAAAAGAAAAAGCTTTCAAATGATGTAACACTCGACCCATGTTCCCTATTTAAAATATAAGGGTTGTTATCACCACCCTTAAGGGGTTGATGTGACAAAGTTGAGTTTTATGTCAAAACATGTCCCCCTCAATATTAAAATTGACGTATTTCAGCGTTTCTTAAAAAAAAATTCTCCGGATGCAAATCGGTCTGTCTCGTTTTCAATGCGCTACCCTATATATATATATATATATATATATATATATATATATATATATATATATATATATATATATATATATATATATATATATATATATATATATATATATATATATATATATATATATATATCACACCGATAACTCAAAAGATAATTGGCTGATTTTGATGAAATTTGGGAAGCAACTGTCTTTTGTAATTGGCAAGCCATGGAAATCAAATTTGGTACGCAAGTTTCTACTGTCAAACGTATCCTACATAAAACGCTGTACACACTCATTTAGCAATTTTTAGTCGTAAAAATTGTGGCTGGTTTAAATTTCATAGCCTACTTAGGTCATATTTATTTTGAACCAAAGTATACTCATAAATACAGGTGATAGCTTTCTATAATCAAGTTAAAATCTATCAAATATAATTTATGTAAGGTACATGATATCCTAATACCATACACATCGTCTGTGTAGTGTAGAATTATGATATCTAATAAACACTGTGTAAAATGTTTCTTAAAACATTACGGGAAAGTAATATCCTAAAAGGCTGTGCTATTTCATGATGATAGCGAAAAAATGAGCACATAAAAGTGGAGGGAAAGATACAACGTTTACAACGTACCTAAACAAATGAGGTTATTTCAAATTTCGTGCAGTGTTGGCCCTATCTAATAAAAGACCGGGCGATAACATTTCAAAACTCATGTTAAAATGTATATTTTTATATAACACGCAATTTCATTTTCAATCAAAAACAGATTTTCAGTTATAATACATTTTTTATTCATCTTTTATTAGAGACATGATAATTATGACGTATTGTAACAAACATCACATTTTTGAGTTTATCCATAAAAATTTATGGCACAGCAAATGTGTTATTGAAGTGAATGCTGATTAAAATCGACTCTCTTTCAAATATACTTTGTGGTGCGTAATCAATAGGGCATACAGTGACTGTATATTTTAGACTTGAAAATAAATCCTTCGATTTTGCCAAATATGCCTGTAAAATATTTTAAGACAACTGTTAATCCATCAAGACGAACGGCCAGAAATTTTGAAATCCGAAGTTCTCCATGCCATAAAATCAGCCAAAACCAAGAAAGCAACTAGTCTTGATTATTTACACGATACAATTTTTGCCTAAAATTGATTTTTTTCTTATATTTCAACCAAATGAAGGAAAATGATGGCTGATATACAGATCTAGAAGCTTGTTAGTCATTTCAAGCCGTATTTTTAACTTACAGAGCACTAATGCGTGCTACTGTACGACTACCAGAATTATCAATGTTGACGTTTCAAATTTTTTTAATTAGAGGCTTGTAATTTCTTGGTCCTTAAGTATAGAGATCTATATTTTAGTACAAAGCCATCGTACAAAATTTGGTTACCATAGTCTTTTAATTTTCGGAGATATGAATTTTTTTCGAAAGAATACCCAAAATTCTCACAGAAAACCTTATCTGATTTTGCTGGCTAACAAACTCATCGATGCCATTTACAAAAGGAAGTTATTTACCAAATTTGATCAAAATCGGCCCATTATTTGTTGAGTCATCAGTGTGATATATATATATATATATATATATATATATATATATATATATATATATATATATATATATATATATATATATATATATATATTTGTGTGTGTAAACATATAAAAATTAGGCACGCAGCAAGTGCGTTATGGTAGTGAATTTTCATTAAATCCTTCAAATTTCAATAACTCAATTTGCTATTAACATAAGTTTTCTTGGTTAGGAAACCAACATTTAACTTTATTTTCGGAAAATTTTTATATAAACGCAGCAATGGCGTCTTGGTTGCGAATTTTCCTTAAATGTTTCAAATTTCAATAACTCAATTTGCTATTAAGGTTCATTGGCTTGGAGACCAGTTTTCTCGGAAACATTTAAAGTTTATTTTCGGAAAATTTTTGTACATTTTCATATAATTATTTTGATAAACTATGGTACATTGTTCCTACTATATAGGTTATACCGGTAACCAAATTGGTGTTTGTTCGCATTAGAGCGATATATTTGTAATTAAAATCATTTTTTATGAAAATTCACTTCCATAACGCACTTGCTGCGTCCAGAGTTTTTATGATACAAACCCGCGGACCAAATTTGGTTGCCCTATTTTTGTTATTTCCGGATATATAAAAATGTTCCGAAGGAAAACCCAAAATTTTCCGGGAAAGACTAGGCCGATTTTTTTGGCCACTTGCAAAAAGAAGGTACTCACCCAATTTGATCAAAATAGGCACATTATATTTCTTCTTTCTGTCTTCAACTAAAACCGATATATTTCCATCACTCTCTATTACACCGTTACCCTTTCCAAAACTTAAATTTTCTATATGTATAGGTATATATAAAGATATAAAACTATGGACGCAGCAAGTGCGTTATGGTAGTGAATTTTCATTAAAATGTTTTTATTGCAAATATGTGTGTTTTCTTTTTAAGAAAGCAGGCATCAATTTTGGTTACCAGTATAACCTATGTAGTAAAAACAATGTGCCATGTTTCATAGAAATAACTTTATTGTGTGAAAATGTACAAAAATTTCCAAAAGTAAACTTAAAGTGTTCCTGGAAAAACTCGTTTCTTGGTCAACCTTATAGGTTAATAGCAAATTGGGCTATTCAAATATGAAGCATTTGATCAAAATTCGCTACCATAATGCACTTGCTGCATCTAGAATTTCTTTTCTTACAAACATGCATTATATTTCCATGGAAAATGCAAAAATGCAATAACATAAGGCGTGTTTGATTAAAAGAAAAAAGAAAATTTGTATCACCAACGACTTATGGGCCATTTTGTAGAAATATTTTTTTAAGATGTAGCTCAAAACACCCTATAACTAATATATACAATTTTTTTTCATATCTTGTATAATAACGGATGTATTGAGCTTTATTGATTTTTTACGAAAATTCGACAAAAATTATATACCATTAAACAATAAACTCTATAGTTAAGGCTAATGCCAAGCATCAGAAATGAATTTTCTGGAAACATTTTAGTAAAATGAAGGACAATGACGGTTGAAACTAAGACTTCAGCGTTTGTAAAACATCCTTCTTGAGACCTTTGACTTCCATAGCCCGTATTAGATTCAAGTTATTTGCCCAAATGTTGCCGATTTTGACGTTTTAAATCGCAACTTTCACGTTTTGAGGAAAACCTCAATTTATTTTTCTTTAAATGCCTATAACTTTTTTGTATTTTGACCTACATAGCTAAATTTTGGTAGGTAACTTACCTATAAGAATATAAACCCTTGTACCGAATTTGGTTGCCCTTACTTTGTTAATTCCGGATATAAATTTTTTTCGAAAGAAAACACAAAATGTTCCTGGAAAACCTGGGCAGATTTTCCTGGCTAACGAACTTATCCAAGCCATTTGCAAAAGGAATTTATTCACCAAATTTAATCAAAATCGGCCCATTATTTTTTGAGTTATCCGTGTGATACACATATATATATATATATATATATATATATATATATATATATATATATATATATATATATATATATATATATATATATATATAAATTGAAACTGGCCCCGGATGTGTGTTTTGGGGGGCCTAATTAGCGCTCAGTTGAAGACATTTTTTCACAATTAAAAAGTAGAGATTTCTTCATTAGTTAATTTTTATAAAGAAAATTCACTAATAGATACAAATATCTGTAAAACAACTAACTGAAGTATATATTTATTTTCCAGATAAAAATGATCGGACTTATATACGCAGCCGCTTGGGACAATGGATACTAACGGGAGTTATTACGAGGATATCGACGACTCTAATTTGACGCTTTCTGAGTATTTGCTCAGATATCGTGGACTGCAACAACAAAGTCTGGATGTAGCCATACCGCTGACAGTTTTTAATGTTCTAATATTTGTATCTGGTCTGTTGGGGAACATTGCTGTTTGTATGGTAATCATCAAACATCAATCCCTCCATACCGCCACTAACTACTATCTGTTCAATCTGGCCGTCTCTGACCTGACGCTACTAGTATTCGGTAAGTGATTTTTTTTGTTTCAGAAAAGAAAAATATTATAATATTTTTTGAGGAAATGACATGGCTGGAGATTTATAGCATCATTTTGCATTCGATCTGTCTCTGATTAATATATGAGTGAGTCAGTATCTGAAAGATATACAGGATGTGCTAATTAAAACTTTGCACCTGGAAAATATCGGAATTAAAAAAAAAAAGAAAATGCCGAGACACGTCCACTTTGTTTTCTAGGTTACAAAGCAAACTCAATTCTGCTCAGGACAACATACGAGTTTTTAATTTTAGTTTGGATATGGCAATAAAATCATCAATTCAAAATTAGGACAGAACAATTTCTGGACGCAGCAAGTGCATTAAGGTAGCGAATTTTCGTAAAAATGTTTTTAAAGGCAAATAAATCTTGTTTTTAAAAGAAGGACATTCGGGCGACAGTATAACCTATATAGTACTAACAATATACCATATTTAATTAAAATAGCTTTGTTGTTACAAAAAGCACAAACATTCTCCGAAAATAAACATTAAATGTTCCAGAAAAAAACTGGTCAACGAACTTCTTTATCATAATTATTATAATTATTCACAAACAGCTTCAGGATCAAAAATGAAAAAAAAATTATGAAAATTTTCAAAAATTTCTTTTACAAAAAATAACTATTTTCTTTTACAGAAATTGCCTTCAGTAATGTTACACTAAATTATATTTTTCACAAAAATTTGACAACTCTTTTCTACAATAACTTACTAAACATTTATTATTAATTACCAACATATCACAAAAATTTGACAAAAAATGATTTCTACGGAAACACCAAGAACATTTCTGCGAAAACTTTTAAAATTCACTAATTGAGAGTGTCTGTATACGGCAGATCGATTTTTTCCACGAGTAATACAAACAAAAAGCTCTCTGAATACGTCATTTCCATGAGGCTCCCAAATCTATTGAAAAAACGCTATATCATACACTGTGTATGTGTTTAAAATATCTGCCAAAAACGTGAAAAGTTGCAAAACAATTGAAATAACTCAAAAACGATGAACGATATTTTTTTTTCTTACAAACATGCATTATAATTCGATGAAAACACAAAAAATGCAATAACATAAGGGGGTATTCTAAAAAAATAAATAAAGTGTCTATCAACAACGACTTATGGGCGAGCCTGTGATTGTCAACATAGGTTTATAAGATGCATCTCGAGATACCCTATAATTAACGTATATACTTTTTTCTCATAGCTTATCAACCAAAAAGTCCTTCTTTTCAAAACAAGACATATTTACCATTTAAAAGGTTTTTACGAAAGTTCGCTACCATAACGCACTTGCTGTGTCCAGACTTTTGATTTTTAGGTTGGACCTCCCGCTGCTTTTTACTTTATTTGATAGAAAATGACATTCTGAATACAATGACACCTCCCCTTTTAACATTTTCTCTTAAAAAAATAAGTTAAATTTTAATCTAGAGTGTCACGAATATGTTAAAACCATTTTTTAAAATCAAGGAGCCATGGAAAAATAGATTGGAACATCTCATTTTTTTCTCTCTTTTCCTGGCGGATCAAAATAGTTATTTCCAGGTATACTTATTACAAATGCCATTACGCCTATGGCAAATTCTAATGTAATCATATGAAATTATAATGGTATACGGTATACAACGATAATTTAACCAGAAAAACCAGGTGTGTGGTACCAATCTATTCGTACAAAAATGCTTTTGCCAAATCTGCTAATAGGCCACCCTCGTTCTATTTGAAAAAATTAACTTATGATTAAAAATATGATTTGTGGATCTTTTAAACCGCCAGGACAACAGACAAAAAATATTAGATGATTAGGTATAAGTACACTTGGAGAACACCCAAATCACCACAACACATATTTCAGAGACCTTACGATCGTTTCGTTGACAAAGTCAACATCTTCAGAGGAAGAAAAATTCTAACATTCCTCTGAAGATGTTGACTTTGTCAACGAAACGATCGTAAGGTCTCTGAAATATGTGTTGTGGTGATTTGGGTGTTCTCCAGGTGTACTTATTAGTGCTCACCACAGGTTCCAGTTTTCACATGGTAATTAGGTATATTTTTCCATGACTCCTCGATTAAAAAATAATGGTTTTAACATTAGTGACGACACTATAGATAAAAATTAATATTTTTTTTTAAGCGAAAATGTCAAAAGTTGACATATGAGGTGTCATTGTATTCAAAATGTCATTTTCTATCAAATAAAGCAAAAACATACCGAATGTCCAATTTAAAAATCAAAAGTTGCATACATTTCCGGTGGAAGTAACCGAAAACAACTGAAGACATCAATCGATCTCTATTTATGTCATATATTAACATACCACTTTTAATTTTTTTATCTGAAAAAATAAAAAAACCTCTGGACGGAGCAAGTGCGTTATGGAAGTAAATTTTCACAAAAATGTTTTTAATTACAAATATATCGCTCTAATGCGAGCAGGCATCAATTTGGTTACCGGTATAACCTATATAGTAGAAACAGTGTATCATATTTTATCACAATAATTATTTGAAAATGTACAAAAATTTTCCTAAAATAAACTTTAAATGTTTCCGAGACAACTGGTCTTCTAGCCAATGAACCTTAGGTTAATAGCAAATTGAGTTGTTGAAGTTTGACACATTTAATGAAAATTCGCAACCAAAACGCCCTTGCTGCGTTTATACAAAAATTTTCCGGAAATAAAGTATAATGTTGATTTCCTAACCAACAAAACTTACGTTAATAGCAAATTGAGTTATTGAAATTAGAAGGATTTAATGAAAATTTGCTACCAAAACGCATCCAGAATTTTTTCTTGCAAACATGCATCATATTTCGATAAAAAATGCTAAAATGCAGTAACGAATTTGTTCTACGAAAATTAGCCAAAAATTATAGTCCGTTAAACCACAAACTTCACTAAAGCTACAGCGAATGCATCAACTTAACTAAACCGACGGCCAAAGCACCAGAGAAAGGGTCTACTTGAAACGAATTTTCTGTAAATATTTTAGTAAAATGAAGGGTAATGACGGTTGAATCTGAAACTTAAGGGTTCGCAGAACACTCTTCTTCCAACATTTTCTTTTCACAAGCCGTATTTGTTTCACGTTCTTTGCCTAAACATTGCCAATTTTGATGTTTTAAATAGCCAGTTTGACGTTTTGAGAAAAACTCCAAAATTTGTTTCTTTAGCTGCCCGTAACTTTTTCGTCTTTAAACGTAGAGACCTAAATTTTGGTACATGGTTCACTCTGTATAATACAAATTCGTGTACCAAATTTGGTTGCCCTCACTTTGTTATTTCCGGATATAAATTTTTTTAGAAAGAAAACACAAAATTTTCCGGAAAAACCTTGTCCGATTTTCCTGGCTAACGAACATATCCAAGCCACTTGCAAAAGGAAGGTACTTACCGAATTTGAATAGGAATCTTGTTTTTTTTTTTTTTTTGGAGTACGAAAGCTTATTTTACTGCTGTTAAAACATTTTCCATCCCTTAACCTGAAATGGTTTTCGTTTCATTTAACGGTGTTTCATTATAGCGTCACAGTAGGTTTTAGAATCTAGAAATTATTCTATTTTGTGTGAATTTTTTCGTTGCATACCTAACAAAAACTCACTAATATCAATGAATGAAAGAATGTTATTTAATTAAATGTTTAAATTGTTTTCCCTCCACTTCCATACAAATATAAAATCTTTGCTCCACTTTCGACCGAACATTTCTAAGCATTTCGGGCGTTATCTGATGACAATATATATATATATATATATATATATATATATATATATATATATATATATATATATATATATATATATATATATATATATATATATGGAGCAGTTTCACCTCACTATCTTGGAAATTTTGCCGAACCCCTGCCTTACTGTAAGGAGGGTAGAGATCTTTAACGTGCCCAACATAGCATGGATACGGGACCGACGGCTTTACGCCCTCTCCGAAGGGCGGAACGTGCAGATATTCAACTTGCTCAAATACAATGCCAGAACCTCAGTTGATGTTAATATTACAGTTTGTACTGAAAAAGTGAAAGGAGAATCCTGGGATCGAACCCAGTACCTTTCGGTTCAGAGGCACACGTTCTTACCACTGAACCACCGAGGCTCTTAAATTAATAATGGTAATAATAATAATTAGCTTTTGAATGTTAGCTAAGAACTTAGGTATATATTTCTTTCACTTGCTTATTTTGTTGGGCACACTGAAGAATTCCTGATAAATTAAGTCACCCTCTGTTTTGTTAAGTCTTATCGCTGCACCTGAATAATCCAAGAATTTTAGCATCTTACAGGATATTACGTTTTTGTGAGTGGCAATTATGCATGTAAATTACTTATTATAATTTCGACAACTTACTGCGACTTCGTAACCTAAATAAACACATCTAAATTAAGTTTACCCTGTTTGATAGGCAGATATCTTGTCAGGTCGCTATTAAACTGACAAAGGTGATTTCAAAATGTGACGTTTGTAACTTGTGATGACTTACTGATAAGGAATTTCATCAGAGAGACGCAATCAAATACAAGAAGAAAATGTTTTTCCAACAAAATTGACAAACAGAGAATGATTTTTTCCCTTTTACTTTAACGTCGGCCTATTTCCGCGATTATGGCCAATCACTGACGCCAGGGAGAACTACTGATAAGGAATTTCATCAAAGAGACGCAATCAATCACAAGAAGTAAATGTTTTTCCAACAAAATTAACAAACAGACAATGATTTTTTTCCTTTTACTTTAACGTCGGCGTATTTCCGCGATTATGGCCAATCACTGACGCCAGGGAGAACTACTGATAAGGAATTTCATCAAAGACACGCAATCAATCACAAGAAGTAAATGTTTTTCCAACAAAATTGACAAACAGAGAATGATTTTTTTCCTTTTACTTTGACGTCGGCGTATTTCCGCGATTATGGCCAATCACTGACGCCAGGGAGAACTACTGATAAGGAATTTCATCAGAGAGACGCAATCAGGCACAAGAAGAAAATGTTTTTCCAACAAAACTGACAAACAGAGAAAGATTTTTCTCCTTTTACTTTAACGTCGGCCTATTTCCGCGATTATGGCCAATCACTGACGCCAGGGAGAACTACTGATAAGGAATTTCATCAAAGAGATGCAATCAATCACAAGAAGTAAATGTTTTTCCAACAAAATTGACAAACAGAGAATGATTTTTTTCCTTTTACTTTGACGTCGGCGTATTTCCGCGATAATGGCCAATCACTGACGCCAGGGAGGACTACTGATAAGGAATTTCATCACAGAGACGCAATCAATCACAAGAAGAACATGTTTTTCTAACAAAATTGACAAACAGAATGTTTTTTTTCCTTTTACTTTAACGTAGGCCCATTTCCGCGATTATGGCCAATCACTGACGCCAGGGAGAACTACTGATAAGGAATTTCATCAGAGAGACGCAATCAATTACAAGAAGAAAATGTTTTTCCAACAAAATCGACAAACAGAGAATGATTTTTTTCCTTTTACTTCAACGTCGGCGTATTTCCGCGATTATGGCCAATCACTGACGCCAGGGAGAACTACTGATAAGGAATTTCATCAAAGAGATGCAATCAATCACAAGAAGTAAATGTTTTTCCAACAAAATTGACAAACAGAGAATGATTTTTTTCCTTTTACTTTGACGTCGGCGTATTTCCGCGATAATGGCCAATCACTGACGCCAGGGAGGACTACTGATAAGGAATTTCATCACAGAGACGCAATCAATCACAAGAAGAACATGTTTTTCTAACAAAATTGACAAACAGAATGTTTTTTTTCCTTTTACTTTAACGTAGGCCCATTTCCGCGATTATGGCCAATCACTGACGCCAGGGAGAACTACTGATAAGGAATTTCATCAGAGAGACGCAATCAATTACAAGAAGAAAATGTTTTTCCAACAAAATCGACAAACAGAGAATGATTTTTTTCCTTTTACTTCAACGTCGGCGTATTTCCGCGATTATGGCCAATCACTGACGCCAGGGAGAACTACTGATAAGTAATTTCATCAGAGAGACGCAATCAATCACAAGAAGAAAATGTTTTTCCAACAAAATTGACAAACAGAGAATGATTTTTTTCCTTTTACTTTAACGTCGGCGTATTTCCGCGATTGTGGCCAATCACTGACGCAAGGGAGAACTACTGATAAGGAATTACATCAGAGAGACGCAATCAAACACAAGAAGAAAATGTTTTTCCAACAAAATTGACAAACATAAAATGATTTTTGTCCTTTTACTTTAACGTCGGCGTATTTCCGCGATGATGGCCAATCACTGACGCCAGGGAGGAGTTTCACCTGACTATCCTGGAAATTTTGTCGAACCCTTGCTTTTCTGTAAGGAGGTTAGGGATCTTTAACATGCCCAACATAGCATGGTCACGGGACGGACGGTTTTACGCCCCCTCCGAAGGGCGGAACGTGCTTGCTAAAATATAATGCCATAACTTCGGTTAATGTTAATTGTACAGTATGTACAACTCGGTTCAGAATTACACGTCCTTACCACTGAACCACCGAAGCTCCTTCTCTTTATATAAGAAAACTTTTATTTGAACAAGAATATTCAGATAGTTATTTCTGCTTACGGGATACGCTGATCCCACGGCCACTTTCATTCGCACAGCTATACAAGAAACATCATATAGCCAATTTGAAAAGATTTTGTTTGGATCCAAATATTTGATGCGTGGATTCCAATTTCGCTTGACATAACGATAAAAATAAACTTTACGTTATTCTTTGTGGGAGACACATCACAGAGAATTTTTTACTTACAAACTTTCGCTTGCGTCTTTAATACACCTAAAAATGTTTTGTGAAAAAAAATATTAATAAAAAGTCACTGTACAAACAATAAAGGACTCGGATATGGAAAATCGAGTTTGTTTTTATCAGTACAGGTGAGTATTATAAATGATAACCCGCTTTCATTTTCGTTATTTCTAGGCAAATTGACCCGTTCAAAAACTTATTTTGAAAAATTTTTAACGTAGTTTCTGAATCTGCTATCGCTTTTCAAGAATTTGAAAAATGTACGAGGTGGAACAAAAAACATTTTTTCAAATAGAACACCCAGTATTTCTTTACATATTATAATTTGTCGTATTTTTCTGATTAGAAAAAGATATAGTTATTTGGATAAGCAGTTTTTAGTGAATTTTCTTTAAAAAAAATTCACTAATGAGGAGATCTCGACTTTTGAATTTTGAAAAAATCTCTTCAAATGAGCGCTATTTAGGACCACTGGAACCCAGATCCGAGGTCGGTTTCAGACTTTATATGTATATATATATATATATATATATATATATATATATATATATATATATATATATATATATATATATATATATATATAAACATATATATATATATGTATATATATATATATATATATATATACATATATGTTTGTATATATATGTTTATATATTTATGTGTCACACCTATAACTAAAAAAATAATGGACCGATTTTGATAATATTAGGTGAGTACCTTCCTTTCGCGAGTGGCTTGGATAAGTTCGTTAGCGAGGAACATCCGCCGAGGTTCTTCAAATGAGCGCTATTTAGGACCACTGGAACCCAAATCCGAGGTCGGTTTCAGACTTTATATGTTTATATATATATATATATATATATATATATATATATATATATATATATATATATATATAACATATATATATATGTATATATATATATATATATATATATATATATATATATATATATATATATATATATATATATATATATATATGTATATATATGTTTATATATTTATGTGTCACACCTATAACTAAAAAAATAATGGACCGATTTTGATAATATTAGGTGAGTACCTTCCTTTCGCGAGTGGCTTGGATAAGTTCGTTAGCGAGGAACATCCGCCGAGGTTTTCCCGGAAAATTTTGTGTTTTCTTTCGAAAAAAATCGAATTTTTTTATATCTCCGGAATTTACAAAGTAAGGGCAACGAAATTTGGTGCACGGGTTTATATCATTATAGGTAAGCTACCTACCAAAATGTAGCGCTGTGGATTAAAGGACAAAAAAGTTACAGGCATTTAAATAAAAATAAATTTGGGTTTTCCTCAAAACGTCAAAGTCGCGATTTTAAACGTCAAAATTGTTAATATTTAGGCAATGAACCTGAAATTAATATGATCTATGGAAGGAAAATGTCTCAAGAATAATGTTTTACAAAGCCTGAACTCTTAGTTTCAATCGTCATTGTCTTTCATTTTACTAAAATATTCCCAGAAAATTCATTTCAAATAGACCCCTTCTCTGATGCTTTAGCAGTAGTGTTAGCTATAGATTTTATCGTTTAATGGTATATCATTTTTGTCGAATTTTCGTAAAAAATCATTAAAGCGCAATATATCCGTTATTATGCAAGTTACGAAAAAAAGTTGTATACATTAATTGTAGGGTGTCTTAAGCTACATCTTAAAAAATATTTCCACAATTACAGAGTGGCCCATAAGTCGTTGGTGAGTCAAATTTTCTTTTTTTTAGTGAATTTTTTTAATCGAACACGCCCTATGTTATTGCATTTTTGTATTTTCCATCGAAATATAATACATGTTTGTAAGAAAAGAAATTCGGGACGCAGCAAGTGCGTTATGGTAGCGAATTTTCATTAAATGCTTCAAATTTTGAATCAATTTGCTATTAACCTATAAGGTTGACAAGAAAACCAGTTTTTTGGGGAACAATTTAAGTTTACTTTCGGAAATGTTTGTACATTTTCAAACAATAAAGTTATTTAGATGAAACATGGCACATTGTTTCTAATATATAGATTATACTGGTAACCAAATTTGATGCCTGCTTTCTTAAAAAAAAACATATTTGCTATTAAAAACATTTTTATGAAAATTCACTACCATAACGCACTTGCTGCGTCCAGAGTTTTTAAGTTATGATGAAATATGTAAAACGACAAATCTGTTTACGTATTACTCAATAATATACGAAGTAGCCTTTGGAAATAAAATGTTAACTTTGTATAAACATCTTAAAGGTTAAGATTTGTTAGTGCTTTTTCTATTAGGAATCTTTATTGTGTGCAAAAAAGCGATCATGCCTTATCATAGTTTAGAGAATAGGCGAGGAATTTTAGAAATATTCTTATATTGTAATAAAAACACGACTGCTTTACAAAGGGAGTTTAGAAGACTGCATCCGAATGAGACTGTACCTGGCAAAGGAACATTCAAGAAAATTTTCAATACATTTTGTGACACAAATTCATTACAGAATGCAAATTGAAGAAAAACTAGCAATACTATTGGTGAGGAAATACAAATGAATATTCTATTATCGGTTATAGAAGAGCCAAGTCGGTCTACTTATTTTGTAGCTAAAGATTTAAATGTAAGCCAAAGCAGCGTTATGCAACTTTAAAGAATAAATAAGTATAAACCCCTTCACATTTTTCCTGTTCAACACTTAATCGAAAATGATTATCGACCGAGAATACTGTTTTGCCAACAAATTGTTGAAAAATATAATGAAAACAATGATTTTTTGCGAAATGTGTTTTGGACTGATGAGTCGTCCTTTTCTACAGCTGGTTTGTTGAATAGACATAACAACCATCATTAGACTACAGAAAATCCACATATGGTAAGGCAAATAAAAAAACAAGGACGTAAAACTGTCAATGTGTGGTGTGGAATACACCAAAACAAAATAATTGGTCAATTTTTTTTTACATACAGGTGTAGTTTATCTCCATTTGCTACAAGAGCAAGTTAAGGAATATTTGGATGACTTGCCAGTTATTCTAAATTTAAAAGCAATCTGGCAGCAGGACGGAGCTCCCCCACATAACGTTAGACCTGTGACGCACTACTTAAACCAAAAATGTGACCTCTGGATAAGAAAAAATCGTCCCATCCATTGGCCGGCTAAAAGCCCCGATTTAAATCCGCTAGATGTTTTCCTTTGTGATGCTCTCAAGAACAATATGTATCGTAAAGAACTGTCGGGGGACACTGTGCAATTAAAACAGCTTATACGACGAGAAATAAATTCTTTTAACGAAAATGCAGCGGTATTTGAAGATGTGCCATCAAATTTTTTACGGCGATGTTTCAAATGCTTAAAAAACAACGGAAGTTATGCAGAAGATACAATGTAAATCTACATATTATTTTCAAATTTTTGTAAGTCTGATACTTTTATTTTATTTGTTTCCTTGTGTATGGTTTCGTTATATATTTTGTTGTGACAATCATTGAATAGATATTTTAGCTAGTTTTGTATAATAATTAACTAACCATTGACAAATCATATTTTTTGGATAAACTAATAGTTTGACGTTTGTATACAAAATTAAAATTTTGTTTCAAAAGGCTACTTTGTATATTATTGAGTAATACTTAAACAAATTTGTCGTTTTACATATTTCTTTATAACTTAAAAA
Source organism: Tillus elongatus (assembly GCA_964006375.1). Lineage (NCBI taxonomy): Eukaryota > Metazoa > Arthropoda > Insecta > Coleoptera > Cleridae > Tillus > Tillus elongatus. The sequence continues at coordinate 3,346,900 of OZ023267.1, forward strand.
CTGCTTATCCAAATGTACTATAACTATATATTTTTGCACTCAGAAAAAATCTACAAATTATAATATGTAAAAAAATATAGGGTGTTCCATTTAAAAACTATATTTTTTGTTACACCTCGTACATTTTTCAAAATTCTTAAAAAGCGATAGCAGATTCAGAAACTACGTTAAAAATTTTTCAAAATAAGTTTTTGAACGAATCAATTCGCCCTGAAATAACGAAAATAAAAAGGGGTTATCATTTATAATACTCACCCTGTACAAGATGCAAACGTGTTTGCAGATTTAATTTTTTAGGCCATTGTCATCTTAATCACATTATAAAAGTGGCATCGCCTTGTCGTCGCAATCGTGACTCTGAATCCATTAAAAAGAAGTTTCTTCTCAAACATATTTCTATTTTTTTTATTTTACGATTTGGTTATTTTCCGAGATTCGAAATATTTCTATGAAAATTCCCTACCATAACGCATTTGCTGTGGCCAGACTTTTTTTCTATCTATTATACTCATTATTACTATTACAGCACTTCTTACCTTCGGTTTCAAATTTTTCGTAGCAGGAAATTACTTCGGAACTGGATGCCTAATATTTCACCACTATAACTTTCCTTTTAGTTCGTTTAATGAATTTTTTACTTCCTTTGGGCAAATCTTGCCTGCCATCCGTATCGTTGAAATTAATTTACTGTGTAGGCACCAGCACTCTAACTTAACCTACTTTTTCTGCTGCGCAATCAATTGCAAAGTGTTTTTTGGAAATGGAAGTTAGCAGATATTTAACATAGTTAGACCTACAGGTATTTTATTTGTATTAAACGTGAGTAAAGAAGACATATTTTTTGCAAGAAACAATCTACATGGATTTTCCATTACAGAAATTTAACGTTTACCTAATAGTTTTTCATACATAGTACAGTATTACATTAATGAAAATACCCAAAAAGATATCTAGTGGACAGAAATTAAAAAATTTTGGCCTATTATCATGTGACCGCGAACGTTCTGTTACTAATAGTGACGCAGTTGGATAGTAAATGACTATCGTGTCTACATTTGCCTTATGATATGATAAGTGAGGTCGCTTGTTTCTCAACATAGTGGTGAATTTTATTCGTTTATTGTGTTTCTTCTAGTTGAATAGTGTAAAGTGTGCGTAATAAAATGGGAGATAATGGTTTTTAACAGGTTAAATTAGATAATTTGCCAAAAACTAACTCATTTATGACGACATCATTCATTTTGATAGAACAATGTTGTTTGAATTAATTACAGATAATTAATTGAAGCAAACCCAATAATTTCGTTAATTAATTATATTTGCCTGTTGTGAATACTAAGAGTAATATGTGAAATTAATACTTAATATGTACAGATAAACATACCTTGACCACGTGGAAATTACAACCTAACTTAATAACGTATGACAAGAATTTTAACCTTATATCACTCATATTCATTGTGAAAATCAGAAGGTACTTACACTAAAATGGTCCTCAAAACAATATAAGGCGGTTTTCTTAGAGAACTTAGATTTAACATATCCTTCTCGAATATATATGGCCTAAATTCTAACCTGAACTCCCGGCTAATAGGCTTCAATTCCTCTTCCTCACCGAAACCCAAATCAGTGCCAAAACAGCCACTATTCACCTTAATTTTCCGGGGTATAAGCTTCTTACTTCCTTTAGATTGCATGGAGGCGTTGCGCATACGTCCGTAGCAATCTACCCTGCACCAGACTCCCCAATTTAGAAGCTGGAAGAAAAGACATACTATGGATAAAACTCTCTCTCAGGGCTGCAACTAAATTCATCTGTTGCATTTACCGGTCACCTTCTGACAACAACTTTGTCCAGCTCTTTGACTACCTTTGTGAAAAAAAAACGATTATCTGATTTCTGAATATCCTTCCTCCGAGGTCACTATTCTTGGTGACTTCAATGTCCATAATAAGGAATGACTAGAAACTTCAAAAATCGATCCACAAGGGAGAGCAGCAGAGGCCTTTGCAGTCAGCAATCCTTTAGCCAATATGGTTCAGCAACCTACTTACTTTCCTCGCATCCCAACATACAGCTCAAATCCCTTAAATCACTTTCTTACTACAAAACCTGAATGTTATAAGATATCAGTCACCGCCCCCCTTGGTCGTTCAGACCACGGCATGATCACTGTTTCCTGCGCAATGCAACCCGAGGTCACACAGTCATCACACCCACGTATCATTTGGCACTACAACTCCGCGAACTGGGACGAAATGCGGGATTACTTTTTCTCAGTTCCATGGGCGTCTGTCTCATTTTGACCCCTCTGATATCTCACAAAACGTCACCGAAATTATCCAAACTGGCATGGAATTATTTATTCCACGCACACAGAAAACCTCTTCAGCCACTCAAAAGCCCTGGTTCTCTAAATACTGTGACAAGGCCAGACTTGAAAAGGTCAAAGTTAACAAAACGCTTCTACACAATCCCAGTCAAGAAAACCGTCAAGCTTTTAACGACGCAAAAAACCGCTATGTTCGCATTCTTTCTGAGGCAAAAAAAAAACTGGTTTAATAACCACATCAAAAACAAAGTTCTTTTAAGCTCTAACGGCAGCAAACCCTTCTGGACTCTTGCTAAATCTATTGGGAATAATTTCTGCAAGAGCACGTTCCCACCTCTTGTCTCAGGGGATGAAATTATCTCTACCACCCTGGGCAAGGCTGAACTTTTTGCCTCGTTGTTCGCCGGCAACTCTACTCTCAACCCAGCTCCAAATGTTCAACCACCAACAGTCCCCAATGTCGCGCATAAAATGACGGATATCATTTTCAAAATTAAAAAGTTACGAAATATGTTCTCTTCTCTTAATACCAGGAAAGCCTTTGGCCTTGAAGAGATCCCAGCAATTGTTCTCAAAAAATGCGCTCCAGAACTTGCTCCTGCACTGACTCGTCTGTTTCAGACATCTTACGATAGAGGCATATTTCGTAGTAACTGGAAAACTGCTCGAGTACAACCCGTCCCTAGCAACTACAGGCCTATTTCTCTCCTTTCAGTCGTCTCTAAAGTGATGGAAAAGTATATAAACACCGAATTACTAAAATTTCTTGAAAAACGCAGTCTAATCCACGACAGGCCGTATGGATTCTGTCAGCGCAGATCAACTGACGACCTCTCTTCCTTTGTCACCCATTCTTAGAACAAGTCTATGGAACCACACGGTTAATCCCAGATTGTCGCTCTAGACATATCCAAAGCATTCGACCAGGTCTGGCACGCAGCGCTGCTTAATAAATTTCAGGCCTATGGCCTACAACCAAAACTCTGTACCTGGACAGCAAATTTCCTCTCCAACCGGAGCAGTTCTGTTGTCGTGGATGGCCATTCCTCTAAACTGTATCCAATTAACGCAGGAGTTTTTCAAGGTTCAGCTTTAGCCCCTACTTTGTTTCTTCTCCACATCAATGACCTCATCTCTAGCACATCCAACCCAGTTCACAGTTACGCAGAGGACAGCACCCTCCACTCAAATATACAATATTCTAAGCATGTATCTTTATCCCAATTAGATGAGGATCGCAGACTCATGGAGGGTTCTGTCTCCGTGGATCTCCAGAAAATATTATGTCTATGACAGGAGTGGCAAAAACGTAAATTTTATGCAAAAGAACTTTTGGAAACTAGATTCCACTTGTCTAAGCATTTCGTCAAAACACAAATCGCTCGAATTTTAATGAATTTATAGCATAATTATATACATATACATATATATATATATATTTATATATATATATATATATATATATATATATATATATATATATATATATATATATATATATATATATATATATATATATATAAAAGTTGGAACCGCAGATATGGGTTCTATGAGTCCTAGTTCGCGCTGATTTTAAGAACTTTTTTCAAAAATAAAAAGTCGTGATTTGGAAAATTTCTTAAGAAATATAATATTCAGTTTTTCATGATGTTTCAGGTATTTTTAATTTTAACTGACTTTGTCTATATCATAGTTTAATAAAATAACAAAAAGAGGCTCTAAATATTAGTAAATATATTATCGTATGCTATTTTAATGGATTGAAAGAACATTTGGAATTTAAATTGAATTTTCTAAACAGCATTTTGTTACATACGAGTCTCATCACGAACCTATATTGAACAAAATTATATGTTATTTATTATATAAATTGTTGATTACCTAAATTTTAAACGTCGATTTATGATAGAAACGGCAATTATGATAGAATCGATAACAGTATTTTCAATTTTGCTGAATTGTTCTATTGAATATACTAGTTAATAAACAGCGTATTTTATTTCTATTTATACCAGCAAACGCCCGTTATAATTTCACTTGGTTTTGTATTTCATTTTATCATTTTATAGATTTGTGCTAATCTGATTTATAGTGAAAACACTATCCGCTGGACGCATTGGAATTTTTGCTGAATAGAATTAATATTTCTGATAAATCCGACACTGATTTTATTGAAAATGAAGACAAAAGAGTATGCTGCTATTATAAAAAAATTCTCCCTGCATTTCTCTGAATTCACCATTCCTGAAACTCCTACATTTTTCTTTTACATGCTCTACTCAATTTGGCTGTAGAATATCCTACATGATAATAAAATATAAAAAATGTTCGGGAGGCAGCAAGTACATTATAGTAGTGAATTTTAATAAGAATTGTATACTATTTGTAACGTATATTATTAAAATTAATTCTTTAAATTTAAATGAACCTTGGAGATCGGCTTTAGAGGTCCCAGTTAACGATTATTTGAAGAAGTTTCTATTTTCTATGTAGCTGGAAAATTATAATTTGGTAGAGATATATGTACTCCAAGTATCTATAAAGTCATAAAAGTTTTCTAGACAAAAATTAATTATTTACAAAGGGAATGTACCTGCCAAATCATAAATATGGCAGGTATTTTTCCTTATTAATTGTTGGATGGTTTTGTTTTAGTCAACCCAATAAAACTAGTTTTTGCAAACAAAACAACAAAATAGGTTTTTAAAACCAACTTTATGTTTCTTTAATTTAGTACATAGGCTGCGTTTACAGCTCCGGTTGGAAAGGTAATTTGCTGTCCAGGTACAGAGTTTTGATGCTAGGCCATAAGCCGGAAGTTTATTAAGCAGCGCGGCGTGCAAGACCTGGTCGAATGCTTTAGATATGTCTAGAGTGACAATCTGGGATTCACCGTGTAGTTCCATATACTTGTTCCAAGAATGGGTGACAAAGGAAAGGAGGTCGGCAGTTGATCTGCGCTGACGGAATCCATACTGCCTGACGTGGACTAGACTGTGTTTTTCAAGAAACTGTAGTAATTCGGTGTTTATATACTTTTCCATCACTTTAGAGGCGACTGAAAGAGATAAATAGGCCAGTTGTTGCTAGGAAGCGCCTTGGATCCCTTCTTGGGGACGGGTTGTACTCGAGCAGTTTTCCAGTTACTAGGGGATATGCCTATATTCTAATATGTCTGAAACAGACGAGTCAGGACAGGAGCAAGTTCTGGTGCGCATTTTTGAGAACAATTGCTGGGATCTCGTCAAGGCCAGAGGCTTTTCTGTTATTTAAAGAAGAGAGCATCTTTCGTACCTTTTTAGTTTTGAAAATGCTATCCGTCATTTTATGCGCGACATTGGGGATTGTTGCATTTGGAGGTGGGTTGAGAGCATAATTGCCAGCGAACAACGAGGCAAAAAGTTCAGCCTTGCCCAGGTCGGTAGAAGCAATTTCTTTCCCTGAAATAAGGGGTGGGAACGTGCACTTGCAGAAATTATTCCCAATAGACTTAGCAAAAGTCTAGAAGGGTTTGCTGCCGTTGGAGTTTGAGAGGACTTTGTTTTTGATGTTGTTATTAAACGCGTTTTTTGCCACAGAAAGAATGCGGACATAGCTGCTTCTTGCGTCGTTAAATGCTTGACGGTTTTCTTGACTGGGATTGTATAGAAGCGTTTTGTGAGCTTTGACCATTTAAAATCAGGCCTTGTCACAGGATTTAGAGAACCAGGGCTTTTGAGTGGCTGAAGAGGTTTTCTGTGTACCTGGAATAAATAATTCCATGCCAGCTTGGATAATTTCCGTGATGTTTTGTGAGATATCAGAGGGTCAGGATGAGTGAAGCAGACAGACGCCCATGGAAATGAAGAAAAGTAATCCCGCATTTTGTCCCAGTTCGCGGAGTTGTAGTGCCAAAAAACGATACTTGGGTGTGATGACTGTGTGACCCGGGTTGCATTGACCATGCCGTGGTCTGTGCATTCAGGTTTGGTAGTAAGAAGGAGATCTAAGAGCTGTGTGTTGGGATCGAGGAAAGTAAGTAGGTTGCTGAACCATATTAGCTAAAGAATTGCTGACTGCAAAGGCGTCCGCTGCTCTCCCTTGTGGATCGGTTTTTAATGATCCTAGCCATTTCTTATTATGGACATTGAAGTCACCAAGAATAGTGACCTCGTAGGAAGGATATACAGAAATCAGATGGTCAGTTTTTTTTAGAAAGGTAATCGAAGAGCTGGACAAAGTTGTAGTCAGAAGGTGACCGGTAAATGCAACAGATGAATTTAGTTGCAGCCCTAAGAGAGAGTTTCATCCAAGGTATGTATTTTCTTCCAGCTTCTAAATTGGGGAGTCCGGTGCAGGGTAGATTGTTACGGACGTATGCGCACACGCTTCCATGCAATCTAAAGGAAGTAAGGAGCTCATACCCCGAGAAATTAATGTGATTAGTGGCTGTTTTGGCACTGATTTGGGTTTCGGTGAGGAAGAGGAGTTGGGGCATATTAGCCTGGAGAAAATGGTGGACCGAGTTCAGGTTAGAATGTAGACCACATATATTCGAGAAGGATATGTTAAATCTTGATGCCGGCGCCCCCTGCACACCCCTCTCCCGGAGATCCGAATGGAGGGGTATTTTATCTTCGGAATCTTTTGTACAAGGAGGAGCCGTCATCATTTTTGTTTATAATGGAAGCCGACTCATACACCAGAACGGGAAACGTCCGTTGGGACTTCACCGGTCCCTTGATGTAAGTAGTGGTACCTCCTCGGGCGTGACAAAATCATTTACTATCACGTAAAGTAAATGTATGCAATATAAAATTTAAAAACTCTGAACGCAGTAAGTGCGTTATGGTAGTGAATTTTTATTAAATGTTTCCAATTTTAATAACTCAGTTGCCTTTAAACTTAGAAAGTTTAGTTTTGGTGTGTGGTAAGGCCTTTCCTAGGGAAAGATATCCACCGAATTTCATTAAAATAACTTTGTAATTTTTGGAGACAAAAATTTTTGTCGAAAGAAAATTTAAAATTTGAATAACTCAATTTTCTATAAACTGAAAAAGTTGAATTTTATTACTTAGTAATGTCTCTCCTAAGGCAACATATATAGTAAATTTCACTAATACAGCTTTTTTTATTTTCGGAGAAGAAATTTTTTTTCGAAAGAAAACTCAAAATTTTCCCGGAAAACCCCGTTCGATTTTCCTGGCTAACGAACTCATTCAAGCCATTATTAAAAGAAAGGCACTTGCCGAGTTTCATTGAAATAGGTTAATTATTTTTTGAGTTATCAGACGGATATATATATATATATATATATATATATATATATATATATATATATATATATATATAAACATATAAAAATTGAAACTGCCCCGGATATGAGTTCTAGGGGTCCTAGTTCGCGCTCATTTGAAAAAAATTTGGCGAAGTCTCACCATCGATACCTCGCTATTAGTGATTTTTTTTTAAATAAAAATTCACTAAAAGGAGTGAAACAGCAAGTTAATTTATTTACTTTGGTGCTTTATTCGATAATATCAGAAAAAGACATTATAGGCGAGGTTGTGGAATGTAATTTCGGTAAATTTACAGTCTAGTGCAAGTAGGGTTTTTAGATTTTTTTTTCAGAAACATGGTGAGAACCCCTCTTGGATGCACAAGCCACAAGGCAAACTTGTTGCACACAACCCCCAAGAAAGTTAAGGGACCAAGAATGAATAGGGGCGCTGGGCAGGGAGGAAATCTGAGCGAAAAATGCTAAAAAACATTTAGTCGGACTTTTTCACATTTTGCAGCTATACCTTTAAATGCTGTCTGCCCCGCACAGCACCCATATTCACGCAGGTCCAGTAACTTTCTTGGGAGTTGTTCCCAAGAACTTGTTCTTGTGCTTTGTGCTTTGAAGGTAGTTTTATGGATGCACAAGGGCAAGGAACCCCCCCCCCGTGTTTTTGGGTGAGAGAGCAGAAACCCCCTTTGTCCTGGGGGTTCTTCTTCCCCTTCTGCATGCATACATTCACCATCAATTCATGAATTACAGCATTTTTTATGTTCAGCTTTCTAGTGTATTTTTTGTTGAGTATATTTCCTGTTTATCAACTATTCTGTTTAAGTTGTGTATCTAAATTACTGTATAAATATTTATGTTAGAGATCATGTTTTTGTTTGCCCTGCTTTACCCTAATTTTACCGTCTCTAATTAAATAAAGTAATGTTTTGTACATTTGAATAAAAGGCTAAATCGCTATAATATATTATTCTAATAAAAATTCACTGCAATAACCTACCTTCTGCGTCCCGAATATTTTTTTATTATTCCTTATCAAAGAACAATGTCTATTTTTGAAATAAACGCATTGGACGACTGTGTGATTTCTTTAATATATAATTAAGCCTGTTTATACATGTTTTCTGTAGATTTAATTGCTACTCAACTGTTACCTAATTACTATGTGCCATTTTTTGCAAAATTTATTATTGCAGAACAAGGCAGGTAAATTTGCATATTGAGCGGTTAAAAATACGATAAAAATACACAAGTGTTGTGGCACAAGCGGTACCGAATTTCACTGAAACGTATACGTTTATTAAAATTCGTGAAATCTGTTCGCCATGTGAATAATTGGTACTGTTAATCACTCACAGTCATTATGTATACAAAACAAAAAATCTATCTCTAAAAGTCACCTGTTCAAATCTAAATGTAGGCCATATCACAGGAAATGCCTGTTACGATATTTTGACACGAGAATGCTTCTATATTTGGACAAAAAAATTGTGTGTTAACACGCGAATTCATTCATCTTGTGAGCCCTGTTGGATAAAAAAATATGTGTATACCTTCGCTGAAAATTTAATTAACAATGCTGACCTATTATACACGTACGTACGTCTTTGTTTCCTGATAATGCTTTTACAAATACGGGCTAGCAAGCTCGTTATAATGTTTTTGGCATTATTGTTATCCTACTCTAAAGGCGATGTCGCTTGGTCGTAGCAAGCACATACTTCGGCGTCAATTTGAGCGCAAATCTCGAAGATGCGCCTGATAAAAATTTTGCGTCGACAAGCTTTATCTCCTACTTAAAATTTATGTCTCGTCTTGTGAGATCATAAGTCTCTTTACAACGTCGATGGGCCGCAGTTAGTTTTTTCTCAAGATATCTTAAATATTCAGACATACCAGAAATATCCTTAAGGTATGCCTCCTTGTTTCGAAGTTCTAAGTCAATATCTTTGGTAGTAGCAACTTGGCCATAATAATTACCGGATACTGGTATATATCTGCCAAAAACTAAAAGTAACGGGGCACTGCCAGGACGGTTTATCTCCAGTAACTGTTTTTATTTTATTTTAGTGTTCCACACTTCTTCACTTGTGCCAAGTTTTCAAAAATGTTTCCTCTGGGTTCCTTCTAACGAGGCCTGACTTGCGGGGGGTATAATTTAGTGGAACGGTCAACGGACTTACGGAAACGGTCTCGAGCGCTAGATTTTTGGAAGTGTTTACTCCCTACGGGGGTCTCTGCGACCTCGTTACAAGACTCCAACCACAGGCCGTGTAGTTACCTCCGGGGTGGCGGGCTTTAATCGCTACCCCGACAATTCCCTAACCTTCTGAAATTATCTATAGATGTAGCAGATTTATTTAAGGTGTGACATAGACTAGATATTCTATTTACAACGTTTATTAGGAAACCATATATACAAAGATTCAACAAGATTCAAAATCCTGATAATGTCTACTACACTACCCTATCTTGTATAATATACCTTAAAGGACGGACGAGGCAAGACTAGCCAAATACTTGTGCGGAGGAAGATCCGACGTCGGTTTGACCCCCTGTACCCTGGGTCGAGAGATCCGGCCATGAATATCCCAGTCACCGCGGTTTACGAATCAGAGATGCAGATAATAGATGGACCACCACGGTGAGCGTCGCATAATCGACCAAGCAGCGTATCCTTGGGCGAAATCGATGTCGTGAATGTCAAGATACCTCGACACCTGTGGGTGTCGAGAACAAAAAGTAAGTCGGTGGGACGGAGTTGTGACGGGACACTGCCGCGAACTAATTTGATCTAAGCTCACTTGTGTCACTACAGCGTCTAAACCAGGATCAAATCCGGACGGACGGGCGTAATCCACTTGAAAAGTCTGTGTCACTACAGCATCACTTTTCGAATGACTTACAACACGCTAACAGTACTAGGATATGGGGAGGAAGAGGTCTTGTCTCGGACACACGATCTCGACGTCGCCCAAGGGATACGATATTAAGATAAAATATATGAAAAATCGCTTTCATTAGAGTATGAAAATTCGCTATCGCTAAATATCATAAAATTAACAAAGATCTTACCTATTCGGATAAACTAACGGGACAATTCTTACTGTGGACGGTACTTAGCTTCGAAGACTCATTACAATTAAACGGCAGAATTATCTATTTATTTAACACGGCACTTGATCTATAAAATCTTTAACCTTGCTGCTACCAGTAGAAAACTCTTTCTGACCTCAGTCGTTATTGTATCTCCAGCCACCGGCTGAAAAATCTAATCGGTGGTAGATACCTGATCCTTATCTTGTGCAGATATGTTTTTATTCTGAAGCGATAATTCGAAATGCGTGCTTGTTAAGAATATTAATGACAAATAAATATTTTAACTCCGGAAAATATTTTAATCAGTATGATTTGTATTAAATTTATTTCCAAACGGTCGCTTTTGATATCTACGGCTGTCCCGAAAATATCTGCTTCATTACACCTCCTCTACCCTTTTTTGCAGGTAGATATTTTAACGAATTTTCGTAGAAAAACTTCACTAATGAGTGGAGTGAAACTTTTTAGGGGGTTTGTCGTATTTGGCTTCAGCGTACCCCATTGACACAGTTTCACACTAATAACCTTACGTCTTTTCACCTAGTAATGTGCGACCTTCTCCTTAAAGTTCTCCCTGTAATAGTTTTATATTAGAAATCCTGCGTATCCCTATTTTGTACCTAATGATTTTCTTTCCATTAGAGTTTCTTTTATTCCTTTAATATTAATACACACAAACTTAACACATAATACAACACAAATAGATAATTACAGAAAAAAATACAGGACGCAACAAGTGCGTTATGGTAGCGAATTTTCATAATATGTTTTAAATTGTAATAGCTCAATTTGCTATTAAGTTAACGTTTGTTGGCTAGGAACCAGTTTTTTGGAAGCACGTAAGCAATGCTTAGATGTGCTCATAACTACACCTACATACCTACAATGAGAGAGAGAGGGAAAAAAAGAGAGGGGAAGATTTTATTTGAAGAAACATTTGTTGCGGATTTTTGTATGAAAAATTATTCAATTGATGGAGCATTTTTTAAACGAAATTCGTCGAAAATGGTTTTAATGGATTTTCATGCAAACAAACTATTTTATTTTCAATTTTGATTACAGCTTAGGTATCTAATTTGAATTCTATGAAAAATATTTAGCCAGTTTTTGCAGAATTTTTTTATGCTTCCGTAGAAATCATTTTTTGTAAGATATTTTTGTGAAATTTTGGTAATTCATGATAAATGTTTAATAAGTTATTATCAAATAAAAAAGTTTACGAATTTTGTTGAATCAATTCCTTGCGAATGTTTATTAAATTCTTGTTTTCTCGTTGTTCATGGAACACAAAACGACCCAGAAGGACGGCTCAAGGCGTGAAAATATATTTAGTATTATTTTTAAGTAAAAAATATTTACAGGAAAATTTGCTATCATAAATCCAAATAATATCGTTTATAATTAAGTTGGTCGCATAGAAATTATAATTATTGACCTGGAATTGCTCTTATGTTTATGCAATTAATAAACATGTTGCAGTTGCAGTTTGCGATATTGAAGAATGCTGACTATTGCTGATTGCGCATTGTGAAGAATGTGAAGCAAGCAAGCATGTCAGTGTTTGTATGCATTAAGAGAGATTTTTGATTAGATTCTTAAAATGTAAAGACGCGAGACTTTTTAATTTAATTATGTACAGATTTGGTTTTAAATTTAATTCGGTTAAGTTAGTTTAAAAAAGTTGTTAATTCTTTTTAATATTTATTAAAATTTCTATTACAAATTACATCGTTACCCTGTTCATATTATCCTAGTTATAAACCATTATCCCTAATTATCCTCCGCTCCTCAAACATGGTCCTTCGAGCCAGATTTTCTTCTTCTTCTATAGAAGCTTGCTAAACATACATGTGAACCAAGCCAACATTTACGACTTTCTTTCACCAGCACACATTGATCAAATCATAAGCGCAGCAACGAGAAAACTACCACAGCATCTGGAGATCATTTCATAACCGATACGTAGGTCAGAAATTGGTCACAGTGAGAAATATATTCATCTGTACAGTTACTCACAATGACAGAGGTAACGCAATTTATGCTAATAAAAGTCACCCCGATTCCATATAAGGTCGAAAACGAAACCTATTGATCTATGGAAGTGTCCAACCAAATCCTAGGAGTGGATTATAATACGCAAATATACTTTCAGATAACAGACAACGAACTCATAAGCAGCATCCAAATCTCTGAGAATCTATATGTGTATTTTCCAGCCATGGTAAGAAGCATGGAGATCAACCACAACTGCATAATAGATGAGATATACCAAAGGGAAGACAAAATTACGTGTCCAATCCATCACAAGAAAGTCAAGTCGGCAATCTGGAAGCAACTTTACACTAGAAACTCATGGATGTTCATCAACCCACGAGAAGCTAGAGTTGCAATCATATGTAACGGTCAAAGGGAAGAAGTTACGATGAAGCAGTATGGCATTATATCCATCTCCCAAGACTCTATCATCAAGACAAAAGCTATGGTGCTAACTGCCAAGCAGATAGAGGAAGTGCCGATCATAGGCGGGTTCGTGAAACCAGTGCCAACCAACTTAACGTTTTCAAAAGCCTTAAGCAGTCCAGCGACCATTCCCCAAGAAGCAGTTGTCCGCCCATATGATGATTTTATGCACATCGCTCAGGAAGAAATACAAGAGAAGGACCATCTCCAAGGAATACGATAGCGCACGGTCACGCATCATTCTATAATAACGAGCCTGGTCACCACAGCAACAGTAGCTATCGCAATTATAGCCGCTATCTATATACTATGGAGGATTCAGAAGAAAACTAAGAATAGGTCAGCACTGCCGAAAAAAAAAAGAGGAACGGGTGTCGAGAATGCCTACCCCGATGTCGAACCAATAGAGGTGGCAGAGTTGAGTAGATTACAAGAAACAGCTGTTGATTCTAATAGCCCATAGTCAGCCAGAGAAAGCCGTCCGTTGTTGACTCGGCAGGATGTTCATGGAACACAAAGCGACCCAGAAGGGCGGCTCGAGGCGTGAAAATATATTTAATATTATTTTTAAGTAAAAAATATTTATAGGAAAATTTGCTATCATAAATCCAAATAATATCGTTTATAATTAAGTAGGTCGCATAGAAATTATAATTATTGTTTATGCAATTACTAAACATGTTGCAGTTGCAGTTTGCGATATTGAAGAATGCTGACTATTGCTGATTGCGCATTGTAAAAAATGTTATTTCTATTAAAATTTGCTACCATAACGCACTTGCCGTGACCAGGGTTTTTAAAGTTAAATGATTTTAGAAAGCTATAATATCTCATAATATATCTAAAAGATGTACCTTCCTCCTCTCAGTATCTTTCAGTAACTATCTTTCTTCTCGTATTTTTGTGTGCATTCTTTACTTTTATTTTTGTCATATTGATCTTTAGTTCGCTGCTTTTTAATAATACTATTCAGAACACTCAGCATTATTTGTAACCAATTGTTTCCCTTTCCTCTATCAGCGCTGTGTCGTCTACGCACCTGATGCAATGAAAGGACTGCCAATTTTGTTCTACGAAAATTCGCTAATATGTGAAAAAAATTAAACAATCGTTATCTTTCAGAAAAGTAAATTTTATCAGTGAAAATAGTAATTGTTGTTTACTGCATGGATTTGGAATACTGTCGATTGAATAACGATTTGTTAAAAATCAATAAGCGCAAGAAAATGTGTCACAAACAGATTATGCAAAATTAGATTGATACAATTGCTTTAAAATGTTCAGCACTTGAAACTATTCAAAGAAACTACAGCAAAAATAACGGATCGCCTAGTTTAGATTTTTGGGGGTTTATCTAGTCACCTATGTCTGTCTCACTAACTTCGTAGGTGGCTACAAATTCTCAGCAAATTTGTGCATGTTTGTTATTTAACCAACAGTTTTAGAGGTTACCTAACCATCCAATTTGCTTGTAACGTTGATAAATGGGTCGTGCTAATCGTGTGATAACAGAGATAAGCCTGACGGAGATTGTAAAAGTTTTAATGATCAGTATAATACAATTTTGATCATTGATAAATTCGGTAACAGCTCTAACTGGACACAATTTTGAATTATTGGTGGATAATATATCAAAATATATAACAACCTGTACGACCCTAGTAACATGCAGCTTATGGAGATGTGAAAATATATTAACAATCAGGATTGTCACTATGATGGATCTTTCCATAAACATTGAGTAAAAGGCTTGAATAAATCACAACATGAAATAGCTTTCACACCATTTAGTTGAATGAATGAATCTTCTTGTTAAGTATTCCAAACTAAGCGGAAATGCCAGCCTCAAAAATGTAACAGGCTAACAGACTTGACATGAAGCCAAATTATAAAATATTGTATTCTTAATTGTTTCCGCCAAAGACATTTATCTCCCTATTTAAACTAAATTAATGATTTTTATACAATCTAAAGGATAAATTGTAATTCATCTGTATTAATTAAAATAGTCGGAAAATTCTCTAAGGAAAACATTTTACACTTTTCGACGGTTGTGTTTATTTTAGTGAATTTTTTTTTAAAGGAGGGTTTAATAATTATTTGCTCAAACGTCAAAATTTGCGACACTTTGGAAGTTAATCACGACGTGTAAGTTAAGTTTGAAATAAGATATGCCCGATTCACCTTGATTGTCTGTTAAAGATTACGTTTTTATCCACAGATTCGGTCAATGGATTGAATCTGTTAACTTAAAAAGCGTTTTTAAAGTGCTCCTTTTCAACTACTTTTTAGGTTGACAATGTCATTTACAATAATTATTGCTTGACGCTCACATTTCATCTGACAAATGTCATATTGTTATAAAGCCTTATAGAAGAAGATCGTCTATAGTTTGTGCAACAATGTCCCCTGTGGGTCCGGGACTAACTAAAAGAATAGGCCCAAAGTAACTCCTGCCTGTCGTAAGAGGCGACTAATCGAAGTCAAGCAGGTGGTAGTGGACTTTTCCTTTACGTGACAGCAAAAAAATTTTTCACGCCCGAGGAGGTACCACTCCTTACATCAAGGGCCGGTGATGTCCCAACGGTTCTGGTGTATGAGTCGGTTTCCCTTATAAACAAAAATGCTGATCGCTCCTCCAAGTACAAAACAGTCCGGAGATAAAATACTCCTGCATTCGGATCTCCGTGAAAGGGGTGTACAGGGTGCGCCGGCTTCAATATTTAGCATATTCTTCTCGAATATATGTGGCCTAAATTCTAACCTGAACTTCGTCCACCATTTCCTCCAGGCTAATAGGCCCCAACTCCTGTTCCTCACCCAAACCCAAATCAGTGGCAAAACAGCCACTAATCACCTTAATTTCCCGGCGTATGAGCTCCTCACTTCCTTTATATTGCATGGAGGCGTGTGCGCATACGTCCGTAGCAATCTACCCTGCACCAGACTCCCCAATTTAGAAACTCGAAGAAAAGACATACTTTGGAGGAAACTCTCTCTCTCTCTCTCTCTCTCTCTCTCTCAGGGCTGCAACTAAATTGATCTGTTACATTTACTGGTCACCTTCTGACAACAACATTTATGAATATCCTTCCTTCTAGATCACTATTCTTGGTGACTTCAACGTCCATAATAAGGAATGGCTAGGATCTTCAAAAATCGATCCACAAGGGAGAGCAGCGGAGGCCTTTGCAGTCAGCAATTCTTTAGCCAATATGGTTCAGCAACCTACTTGCATTCTGCGTATCCCAACACACAGCTCAAATCCCTTGGATCTCCTTCTTACTACAAAACTTGAATGCTATAAGACAACAGTCACCGCCCCCCTTGGTCGCTCAGACCACGGCATGGTCACTGCCTCCTGCACAATGCAACCCGAGGACACACAATCATCACACTTACGTATCGTTTGGCACTACAACTCCGCAAACTTGGACGAAATGCGGGATTACATTTTCTCATTTCCATGGGCGCCTGTCTGCTTCTCTCATCCTGACCCCTCTGATATCTCACAAAACGTCACCGAAACTATCCAAACTGGCATGGAATTATTCATTCCACGTACACAGAAAACCTCTTCAGTCACTCAAAAGCCCTTGTTCTCTAAGTCCTGTGACAAGGCCAGACTTGAAAAGGTCAAAGCTCACAAAACGCTCACAATCCCAGTCAAGAAAACCGTCAAACATTTAACGACGCAAGCAACCGCTATGTCCGCATTCTTTCTGACGCAAAAAAACTCGTTTAATAATCACATCAAAAACAAAGTCCTTTCAAGCTCCAACGGCAGCAAACCCTTCTGGACTCTTGCTAAATATATTGGGAATAATTTGTGCAGGAGCGCGTTCCCACATCTTGTTTCAGGGGATGAAATTGTTTCTACCGCCCTGGGCAAGGCTGAACTTGTTGCCTCGTTGGTCGCCGGCAATTCTACTCTCAACCCACCTCCAAATGTTCAACCACCAACAGTCCCCAATGTCGCGCATAAAATGACGGATATCATTTTCAAAACTAAAAAGGTACAAAAAAGGCACTCTTCTCTTAATACCAAGAAAGCCGCTAGCCTTGGCGAGATCCCAGCAATTGTTCTCAAAAATTGCGCACCAAAACTTGCTCCTGTCCTGACTCGTCTGTTTCAGATATCTTACAATACAGGCATATTCCCTAGTAACTGGAAAACTGCTCGAGTACAACCCGTCCCCAAGAAAGGATCCAAAGCGCTTCCTAGCAACTACAGTCCTATTTCTCCCCTTTCAGTCGTCTCTAAAGTGATGCAAAGGATATAAACACCGAATTACTAAGATTTCTTGAAAGACACAGTCCAATCCACGACATGCAGCATAGATTCCGTCAGCGCAGATCAACTGCCGACCACATCTCCTTTGTCACCCATTCTTGGAACAAATCTATGTAACTACACGGTGAATCCCAGATTGTCGCTCTAGACATATCCAAAGCATTTGACCAGGTCTGGCACGCAGCGCTGCTTGATAAACTTCCGACCTATGGCCTACCACCAAAACTCTGTACCTGGACAGCAAATTTCCTCTCCAACCGAAGCATTTCTGTTGTCGTGGATGGCCATTCCTCTAAATTGTATCCAATTAATGCAGGAGTTCCTCAAGGTTCAGCTTTAGCCCCTACTCTGTTTCTTCTCCACATCAATGACCTCATCTCTAGCACATCCAACCCAGTTCCCAGTTACTCGGACGACAGCACTCTCCACTCAAATATACAATATTTTAAGCCTGTCTCTTTAGCCCAATTAGATGAGGATCGGAGACTCCTGGAGGGTTCTGTCTCCGTGGATCTCCAAAAAAAAATTAGACTGGGGAAGTAGAAATGTTGTACAATTCAACCCCACCAAATCTCAATCTTGCTTTCTATCTCATAAGAGATACACCAGCCCTAGACCCATCACAATGAATAACCAAATTGTTCAAAGTAATGAGTCCTTTTCACTTGTTGGCATTTCTGTGGATCGAAATCTCAATTGGCATCAACATGTCACATCAATTGAAGAAGCGGCTGCTAAGAAATTAGGTTTCCTCTTCCGGGATCGCAAATACTTTTTACCATCTAATCTCTATACCCTATATACTTCACAAATAAGGCCAAACTTCGAATACTGCTCCCACATCTGGGGTGCCGCTGTCGCTTCTACACTCGCTATCCTAGACTCCTTTCAGAAGAGAACTATACGTCTCATCGGTGACCCTACCCTCACCCAAAGAGTGCCATCCCTTGCCCACCGACGTTCCGTTGGAGACATCTCTCTCTCTCTCTTTCTCTCCCTCTTTTATTGACATCTGCACGGGCACTGCTCAGAGGTACATTCTTCCATAGTTCCTCCACCTGCTGCCCCCAACAGATCTACCAGGGGAACAGAGCGAATGTACCCTTCTACTGTCCAGGTCACCAGACATAAAACAACTTGTTATGCTCGCTCTTTTGTCCGGAGGACTTCCAAGTTGTGGAATTCATTGCCGGAACATGCTTTTCCTTCTCCTCCGAACCTCCAAACCTTGAAGTCCAGAATTACCAAGTTGCGTCTTTCCTCCTTGTCGACACCCATGGTACGATAGTATTTAGGGGTGTGTTGTTGAAATATAAAAAAACAAGTTCGGTACTATCTGTTTGTGTGAGCGTAATTATTTATCAACTGATTATTAATGAGATGGTGGCTAAACACAGCTCTCTGTGTATAATATAATATAGGTTAAGGAGTTGTGTCAAAATAATCCATTTTAGTTCTCCCATTTTTACATAGTGATTTTCTGAACACGTTTATCTGCAATTTTTACTAGTTTGCCATATTTAATTCTAAATGGTTGTTAAACGGTCACATTGTTTATTTATATCATTACATTAGGTTTTTTTGCTAATTTTAATGGGAAAATGCTTTAAAAAATATGCTTTTTATGTGACCTGTTAATTTTTAGTGGTATACCTTCTAACGAATACATCTTTCATGATACTTATGTAATTCTATAACCATGGATATGGCTATAAATCGAATCTTTATTTCACTCTACATACGTGGCGGCCACTAGTTTCCATTATCAACAGCCCAATTATGTAACTTAATGCCAAATTGGAAGGCCTATTCCGAAATGCAGTTTATTTTACTGAATTTTCTTTAAAAAAAATTTACTAGTGAGAATATCCAGTGTGTATCACACTGATAACCCAAAAAATAAGAGAGCGATTGTGATCAAATTTGGTACATCCCTTCCTTTTGCAAGTGGCATGGATAGGTTCGGTAACGAGGAAAATGTGCCCAGGTTTTCCTGAAAAATGTTGGGTTTCCTTTCGGAAAAAAATTACTAAGTAAGCGCAATAACAATTCACGATTGCCTATTTTTTCGTGTCGAGTATTTCTATCCAGATAACATTGTTTTAATTAGTTGTCTAGATATTGCTACAAATTGAAGCTCTTTTCTGCTTGCCAGAGATTCCAGAGGATACAATGTGGAACATGTTGCTTGAAAATGTAGTCAGTTAATTTCGACATTGTTGCGTCAAGCTTCGCCCCTTCGCATACTTTAGGAGTGCTGCAGTTAAGATAATTAACTTTTGCTGTTTCCGTGACATACCACTATATAAGGAGGTCATGAAAACATATTGATACATAATTTTATAGCTAACGTCAGATTTGAAAATGCGACAGAGATTTCACTTTCCAACACTGATTACATATTTTAACCTTCAAACTGTAAAGCCGTTCATAAAATATACATCTCTTGCCGTTGGAAACTTGAAAGTTTTGATTAACTTTCTAACAAAGTTTCTTGGAATTTATTACACGACCTACAGTTTTCTCGATAGTGTGTCCATTTTATTTGTGGGATCGTATATTATTGCTGTAGGCTATCTTACTTACTTTTATTTTACGAACATATTTATTTTGTACCATATTTATTTTAAGAAAAAAATAACATAAACTCTTGGATAAACTTCACAGGTTATGTTCAAATAACCTCAGACATAGTATTGTGGTCCCACGACCATTATTATTAATATTATATTTATGATTATTACACCTTATAATTAAATTATACAGCATATGTATGTGGGAGAAAGGGATTGTTTTCTTTCCCCGATGAGTGTGAGCACACTGCACCTGACCTCGCCTGTTAATTATTGTTGATAATAGGCAGTGAAGATTTCTCGAAGGACCATTTACTTGCGCTGGCTTTCGAGGAAGTCCCGAATTATACCACTTGATTTAGCTTGAAAATTCATTTACTACTAGTATAGAAAAATTGAAAAAAAAAAGTCACCTGAACTCGATAAAACTTTAATATAATATGTTTCGTAGATAAAAGACAGGGACGCAGCAAGTGCGTTATGGTAGTAAATTTTTATTAAATGCTTCAAATTTGAATAACTCAATTTTATGTATACATAGAAAGTTTAGTTTTGGTATGTAGTAAGGTCTTTGCTAAGGCAAGATACGGACCGAATTTCATTGAAACAGCTTTGTAATTTTTGGAGAAAAGAATTTTTTTCAAAGGAGAGCTCAAAATTTTCCCGGAAAACCCTGTCTGATTTTCCTGGCTAACGAACTCATCCAACCAAAAATAAAAGAAATTATTTTTTGAGTTATCGGATGGATACCTATATATATATATATATATATATATATATATATATATATATATATATATATATATATATATATATATATATATATATATATATATATATATATATATATATATATATATATATATATATATGGGTTAAGAATATGGGTTCTAGGGGTCCTAGTTCGCGCTCATTTGAAAAAATTTTTGCAAAGTCTCACCATCGATACCTCTCTATTAGTGAATTTTTTAAAATAAATATTCACCAAAAATGAAACAAACTCCGTGCCAATTTATTCTGTATTTTTTAAATTACAATGAATTTTCTTCAAAATTAAAGAAAATGTGACAAGAAAAGGAACTCCAACTCTGCATTTATAAATGATGTCAATGTATGGTATTGTTTTAGTAAATTTTCGTAGAAAAAATTCACTAATGGAGTGATCCCGACTTTTGACATTTGAATTTTTTTTTCAAATGAGCGCAAACTAGGACCCCTATAACCCATAAGTTCGTTAGCTAGGAAAATCGGAACAGGTTATCGGAAAAATTTTGAGTTTCCTTTGAAAAAAAGTTATATCTTTGGAAATAACAAAGCAAGCGCAACCAAATTTGATGAGCATATTTTTAAAATTAAGAGTGATCAATGCAGCAAAATTTAGGTCTGCAGTTTTAACGATAAAAAAGTTATAGGCATTTAAAAAAAATTGGGGTTTTCCTCAAAACGTCAAAGTCGCGATTTGAAACATCAAAATTGGAAACATTTAGGCAAAGAACGTGAAACAAATACGTATTATGTAGAAGAAATGTCGCAAGAAGAGTGTTCTGAAAACCCTTAAGTTTCAGCTTTAGCAGTCATGGTTCTTAATTTTACTAAAATGTTTCGGGAAATTCATTTCAAATAGACGCTTTCTCTGATCCTTTGGCAGTAGTTTTAGTTAGGTTTATGGTTTAACGGTCGATAATTTTTAGCTAATTTTCTTAGAAAAAATTCGTTATAGAGGAGATCGCGACTTTTGAATTTTAAAAAGATTTCTTCAAATGAGTGCAGGCCCTCTAGAATCCATATCCGGATTTAGTTTCAGTTTTTCTCTGTTTACATATATACAGGGTGACGCATTTCTACGGTAAAACTCAATGCAATTGTTATTATACAAGATACGAGAAAAAATTGTATACTTTAATTATAGGGTGTCTTGAGAAATTATTTTGACAATCACAGGTGGCCCAAAAGTCTTTGGTGATACATAAATATTTTTTTCGAAAACCCTTATATTATTGAATTTTATAAGTATATACTTTACCGTAGAAATGCGTCACCCTGTATATATGTAAACAGATAAAAACTGAATGTAAACCCAAATATTGAATCTAGCGGGCCAAGTTTGAGCTCATTTGAAGAAATCATTTTAAAATTCCAAATCGCGGTCTCCTCATTAATGAACTTTTTTTACGAAAATGAACTAAATATTATATACCGTTAACCCATAAACTTAACTAAAACTACAGCCAAAGCATTAGAGAAAAGTTTATTTAAAATGAATTTTCTGTAAATATTATAGTAAAATGAAGGAAGATGACGGTTGAAGTTGCAACTTAAGGAGTTGCAGAACACTCTTCTTCCGACATTTTCTTTACATAATCCGTAATTGTTTCAGGTTGTTTGCCCAAATGCTGGCAATTTTGACGTTTCAAATCGCGACTTTGACGTTTTGTGGAAAACCCTCAACCCATGCTTTTTAAATGCCCGGACCTAAATTTTGGTACGTGGTTCACTTTTATAATACAAATACGCGTATCAAATTTGCTTGTCCTTACTCTGTTATTTACGGAGACATAATTTTTTTCCGAAAGGAAATACAATATTTTTCAGGAAAACCTGGGCACATTTTCCTCGCTAACGAACCTATCCATGCCACTTGCAAAAAGAAGGTATGTACCAAATTCGCTTTCTTATTTTTTGGGTTATCAGTGTGATACACACACACACAAAAATAAATAATATATATATATATATATATATATATATATATATATATATATATATATATATATATATATATATATATATATATATATATATATATATATATATATATGTATAATTTGTAACTGATCCTGGATATGGGTTCTAGGGTGCCTAGTTCACGGTCATTTGAAGGAATTTTTTCAAAATTCAAAAGTCGGAATCTCCTCATTAGTGAATTTTTTTAAAGAAAATTCACTAAAAGATGACAACTAATAAACATTTTAACGTGAGCCCGAGAAAGAGGTTCATCACATCATACGTACGGAATTTTAAAATCTACAAAGTGAAAATCGGAACGTTGCCTAAGCAGCGCAAGGAAGAATAGAAGCTTTTAGAATATGGACATGGAAAAAGTCTGGACGCAGCATGAAGAGGATGAAAAATTATCACAGACTTTTTCGTCCGTTGATGACGCTAATTTTGTTAGTGAAACGATCATAGGGCTTTAAAAGATGTGTTGTGGTGATTTGAATTCTCCAAGTGTACTTGGCTACAATGAAATTCCAGGAGCTGCTGAATGATTGCGACAAGCAGATGCATTCGCCTTTAGACTGTGATGATTAAATGAAAGGTTATGCAGACATTATATACAATATTATGACGTTTGTAGAAATATTCATCCCTTACAGTGTTAATTGTGGGGTAATTAAATTAACCTAATTCCCACATTAACGACTTCCTCGGTTTCCGTGACCCGCAGATGGCACGTCTGCCTCGTTATATTTTATTTATCGCGTGTTTCATATTTTATTTTCTAATCTGTTTACTCTCGCTCCCTAAAGCACACCATCATATTTATTGTGGAATCATGGAATTACATTAAAAAAGTAGTCAGCTTACCGGAAATTGTTTTAAAAATTCAATTAAAACCTCTGAAATTTTTTGATGAAATTATCTGTGTGATGCAAAATTGTCTAAGGTTCTGTTTTGATCATGTTTCTGTTGGATATGTACAAGAAGCAGTGCGAGTAATTTAGGTGGCAACGCCGTTAAGATGATTTATGTTAACCGATTTGGTCTTATCTCTATATAAAGTGTGTAGGCTCTTGAGAAATTATGCATCGTAAATTTGCCTCATTTTAATAATTCTATACGGCTTCTATTGGCAATATTTTTTCATATTTTCAAACCACGAGGACCATCATGATTGTCGCTTAAGAAACAAGAGGTTGTTTGAGAGCTATATGACAGATTTCAGGTAGTCAAGATAAATGAGACAGTCAGTAGCCCTAAAAGAGTGGAGTAAGGTGTCCCCAGAGAACAATTTTGGGTCCCTTGCTTTTTAGTGAATTTCTATTAAAAAAATTCACTAATAGAGAGATATCGTGAGATATGGTGAGTCTTTGGCATATTAACCTGGGGCGGTGCGTCTGAGTCCCATCTGAGATTCCTGCAAAGTGCCCAGAACCTGTAACGATTGCCTTTTTATTCACCACCGTTACTACGTTACTGGCATAAAGAGAACCCCCAGGAAGTTTAAATAATAACAGGTGACTTTATCTCTGAAAAAGCAATTCAAAATTTAGTTCCAAAATTATTTGCTGAAAATTCGCTAATATCTATAACCATCGTAATGCCCATACTGCGTTCCTTTTATCTACATTGAAATTACATTAGAATTCAAATATCGAGAGATGGAATGTTTCCTTGAACAAGAAAGATCGAGAATGTTCTGGAAGTTTGCAATAAAGTCACAGAATGATGTCATCGTGATCTCAGCGACGACGGTTACAAAACGACCAAGCTGGCTAAAATCGGACCGCGTCCATGGTAGTATCGAGGGGAGTTCGAACGCTATCTGTCTCTCCGACATATAGGCCCAAATGGGAATCAAGTTTCAACGGTCGCGGAGAAAAAGGCGCGAAAGTCAGGAACATCGTGACGTACGTGCTTGCTTCGAGGAGGAGTTGAGCTTCGGCAAGCAGACAGTCAACATCGCGGGAATTGTCGGAGCTCTTTATTAACCAAAAAGGGTTTAAAATCCTATCTTTTAGCACTAATATCGCTTAATACAATTCTCGGTGGATGCTACAAGTGTTTTGATCTCGTTTTAAATAGAAGATAATAACCCGTTTTGAAAAAAACGTGAGTTAAACAGTGAAGCTTTGTTTTCCGGTATAGTGAAAGTTTCTGATTGTGCAACCTGAGTTTCCGATCTTTAAAGCAAATCAGCCTTCAATGTCAGTTAATTCCGCATACCTTCAGGTATATTCTGGCCGCAGAAGTTTCAGTTAAATTACCCGCCTGCGATATCATTTCAAGAGTAGTAGCTTTCAACTAAGCCACCTAAGAAACGCTTTTCTGCCACTTCTTGACTCTTCTCTGGGGAGAAATTAAGAGCCTATGGTGGGCACTGATAGTTGACGTCTACTTGTGTAAGATCCGTAACCAACCAGCAGGTGGTTGGTACCCTTAAAGTCCCAGATGTAATCCAGCTCCGGTGAGTCATTTTGAGTTTTTCTGTGTGTCATTTTTCAAACATCCATACGTAATCTAGAATGTTTCTACCAGCTTGCAATATGAACCTTGATCCAGCGAAGTTAAATTAAATTCTTATCAGTGAGATTGTTACTTTAATATAACTGTATTTTGTACCTTTTTCTTAATATTTTGCCAGTAAAGTAAAATCAGAAATATCACTGTGTAATTTAAAATCAATCAATGTTTTGTTTATGAACTACCTAACCTTCAAATGTTTTGGAATCTTTCATTTATAATCAGTAAATAGACATTTGACTTTGTATTTGTCTGAGCTTCTCTCAGTATTTTTTCTTTAAAGAATAAGACCTAACCTGGCCAGGACAATGTCTAGGAATTCCACCTAAACCTGTTAAAATTTTGATAGCATCAGTAGATTTGATAGAAAAACAATTACCTTAAGAGTTAAGGTTTATTTTCGTGTTTGTAATGTGCAACATTTATCACCATTGTTTGAAGTAACTTTTCGAGGAAACAGTTGACAAATGGTCAGCTACCGCTCTAGCGTTGTGTGGCGGCGCGCCGTCCTGCTGCTACCGGGCTTGTTGGGTACTGGGAGCTGTGTCACTTTATTACAGTGAGACGCGTAGATAAAAAACTACGATAGCGCTCAGGAAAGAATTCGGTCTATACATAAATTAAAATAAATTTGGTATGTATAATCTGTAGTAATATAACATCTCGGTATTCGGCATGAAAAGAATCCTAATCTGATATATCATCAGATAATAATTTAAAGCTAAATTAAATTTATATTTATGGAAAAGCTAAATTCGGAATTTGTCTATTTCCGTATGTGAGCAATCTTAATTAGATATATCTTCCGAAAATATATTCAGGCCTTCAAACTAAATACGTACTTAAACTAAAATTATATTTACAGATAAGTAACATTCGGCACTTCTATACTTCGGTATGTGAGCAATCTTAATTAGATGTCTTTTCCGAAAATAATTTCAGAGCTTATAATATGAATATAAAATTTATATTTATAGAAAAGTGTGTGAGTTTTATTTCTTTAACGTCGGCCTATTTCCGCGACTATGGCCAATCACCGACGCTAGGGAGCAGTTTCACCTCACTATCCTGGAAATTATGCCGAACCCCAGCGTTTCTGTAAGGAGGGTAGGGATCTTTAACGTGCCCAATGGACACGGGACCGACAGCTTTACGCCCCCTACGAAGGGCGGAACGTACAGGCATTCAACTTGCTCAAATACAATGCCACAACCTCGGTTGATGTTACTTGTACAGTATGTACTAAACAAGTGAAAGGAGTATCCTGGGATCGAACCTAGTATTCTTCGGTTCCGAGGCATACGTTCTTACCACTGAACCACCGAGGCTCTATACAGGGTGATTCATAAGTGGTGACCAAAAATGAAACCCCATGTTCTTGGAACAATTTTAGAGAGGGTATGTCCTATAAAAAAATTTCCTATAATGCTTCATTAAAAAGATACAGGTTGTTGAAGTTGAATTTCAAAAAATAAAATTTCCCAATTTTTTTAAAAAGTAGCACATATATTTTGATGAAACTTCGCATGTGTAGGCTGTTATGTAAGGCGCGTATTCTACCATAACAAGTGAATAGGCTAATCCAGCAGTGGTGCGCGTACCCACATGTCATTGGTTATCCCTCAAGAAAATAACGGGTAAGCCAATGATTTTTTTTTTAAATCTTACTTTCATTCATGAACAAAATGACTCTCTTGATCATTTTCTGTACGACGCTTATTTTACAAGTAGGCAATGAATCAGGTAAGTATTTTAGAGCACAGTTCATGATTTTTAACCAGTCGTTGTTTGTTAAAAAATCGCAATGATACACTTTTATGCCTCCATTGGTCTGAATACACGCACGACATCTTTTTAATATGGAAAATTTAATGTCTTGATATTTTTTTGTACGACGATTATCTTTGTTGTATTTTAGTAAGTAGTAGTCTGGTTTGCCAAAGTTGTCATTAAGTTTTACTTGACGTTTAGGTTAACAAGTTATTATTTTGAATAGGTGTAAGTGGTAAACTTTATAAAATTGCAAAATTTTCTACTTTTTTACTTCTTATAATGGAGTACACCTCAGAAAAGTATGCAGATATAATTTTTATCTACGGATATGCTGATGGGAATGCTCTAGCTGCTTGTCGGGAATATCAACGTAGGTTTCCCACTCGCCGTCAACCTACACCAAGGGTTTTTTCTCGATCGTTTTCAAGACTTCGGCGGTGCGGTATTGGACAACGTCCTGACTCTAGAGCTAATGGTAAGGACAACATCAACTTGAAGACGAAGAGAGAGTGGTGGATGCAGTGATGGATCAACCTTCTACAAGTACTCGGAGGATTGCCACGCAGTTACAATATTTTCAAAGCTTTGTTTGGAGAACTTTACATCGAGAAGTCTTACATTCATATAATCGACAGAATGTCCATTGCCTTCTACCTGGAGATAATGTGCATCGACGAGTCCTTTGTGAATGGATGTTGGAAATGAACAATCAAAATATCTTATTCCCTAATCTAATCTCCTGGTCTGACGAAGCAACATTTACAAGAAATGGTATTTATAATTTGCATAATGAGCATGTCTGGTCATTGGAAAATCCACATGCAACAAGGACTCGCACATTTCAACATAGATTTTCCATTAATTTATGGTGTGGTATTTTGAACGGCTCACTGTTCATGGAAGTCCTGCCACAACGTTTAAATGGATCTTCGTACTTAGCGCTCCTAGAAAACCGTGTAGAAAACATTCTAGATGACATTCCACTAGCAACAAGAGGTATAATGTAGTAGCAGCATGACGGTGCACCAGCGCATTATAGTCGAAACGTTGTTACATGGCTACATGAACATTATAATGAAAGATGGATTTGCATAACTGGATCAATGCATTGGCCTGCAGGATCAGCGGACTTAAACCTATTTGACTTCTATCTTTGGGGTGATTTTAAGCGACTGGTCTACAGTGAACAAATAAATACACCAGATAAGCTACAGCAACTGATAAATAATGCTTTTCGTCATATTCAAGCAACAATGAATCCTCAAGACATTAAATTTTCCATATTAAAAAGATGTCGTGCGTGTATTCAGGCCAATCGAGGCATTTTTGAACATTTATTGTAATAAATAAATTACTATAAGCCTGATAAAAGTGTATCATTGCGATTTTCTACCAAACAACGACTGGTTAAAAATCATGAACTGTGCTCTAAAACACTTACCTGATTCATTGCTTACTCGTAAAATGAGCGTCGTACAGTAAATTATCAAGAGAGTCATTTTGTTCACGAATGAAGGTAGGATTAAAAAAATAAAAAATACAAAAATATATCATTGGCTTACCCGTTTTTTTCTTGAGGGATAACCAATGACTTGTGGGTACGGACGCCACTGCTGGATTAGCCGATGCAATTGTTATGGTAGAATACGCGCCTTACATAGCAGCCTACACATGCGAAGTTTCAGCAAAATATATGTGCTACTTTTTAAAGAATTGGGAAATTTTATTTTTTGAAATTCAACTTCAACACCCTGTAACTTTTTAATGAAGCATTATAGGAAAATTTTTTATAGGACATACCCTCTCTAAAATTGTTCAAAGAACATGGGGTTTCATTTTTGGTCACCATTTATGAATCACCCTGTATAGAAAAGTGAATTCGGCACTTGTATATTTCGGTATATGAGCAATCATAAGTAGATATCTCGTCATGAAATAATTTCGGTGCTTAAAACTACATATATATTTACACTAAAAAAGTAACGTCGTTACATATTACAATTGAGTTTCTCCATACTCCAAAATGTGCATAGCGATATACTGTCGTGTGTGGCTGATATCTGCTCTACGACATACGATATGCTCTATTACGTAATATCTTCTAGAACTCTTGCGCCATGTGTGGTACACTAAGGCTTCCATAAAATTAATGACCCCCTATGTTGACGGCCATAGAGTAGCCATCTGCTTGCATTGCTCCAGATCAAAATAATAATAATATTTCTTGAATTTATGTTCACCGTGCATTTCATGTTTTAGCGAAAAGTAAAATGCACGCGCAAGATAAAAGCTATGTAACAACATTTAGGACGAATCTAAAGAAAAAGCTTAACGCTGGTGCTGCAAATGGGGATGCTTATGTTCCTTTGCATTACTTGCAGATAAAGAAAATAACCGACTACTATACGATCTTGGTTATATTAAAAAGTCTGGATGCAGTAAGTAGCTACATTATGGAAGTGAATTTGCATAAAAATGTTTTTAATAGCAAATATGTCTCTTTAGTACAAGCAGGCATCAATTTGGTCGCCGGGATAACCTATTTAATAGAAACGATGTAGCATATTTTATCAAAATAACTTATTATTTGAAAATGTACAAAAAATTTCCGAAAATTAACTTAAAATGATTCCGAGAAAACTCGTTTCCTAGCCGTCGAACCTTAAGTTAATAGGAAATTGAGTTATTGAATTTTGAGAGATTTAATGAAAATTCGCTACCAAAACGCTCTTACTGCGTCTTGATTTCTTGTACAAACCTACATCATATTTCGATGAAAAATGCAAAACTGCAATAAGGAATGTTCCAAAAAAAATTTTGGTATGACAAACGACTTATGGGCCATCCTGTGATTGTCAAAATAATTTTATAAGATGCTGCTCAAGACACGCTAAAAGCAACGTTTACAATTTTGTATCGCATCTTGCATAATAACAATTATATTGAACTTTACCGTAGAAATGCATCACCCTGTATATATGTCAACAGAAAGTAAACCGAGTATGGATTCTAGGGAGCTTAGTTTGCGTTTATTTGAATAAATCTTTTTAGAATTCAAAAGTCGCGATCTCCTCATTATCGAATTGTTTCTACGAAAATTAGATAAAAATTATACTACTGCCAAAGTATCAGAGAAAGGGTCTATTTGAAATGAGTTTTCTGGAAATATTTTAGTAGAAAGAAGGGCAATGATGGTTGAAGATGAAACTTAAGGGTTTGCAGAATACTCTTTACATAATCCGTCTTTCTTTCTGGTTCTTTGCCTAAATTTTGCGAATTTTGACACTTCAAATCTCGACTTTGACGTTTTGAAGAAAACCCCAGTTTTTTTTCTTGAAATACCTATGACTTTTTAAACTTACAGGCCTAAATTTTGGTAAATGGTTCACCCTTTATAATACAAACACGCGTACCAAATATTGTTGCCCTTAGTTTGTTATTTCCAGAGATATAAATTTTTCCCGAAAGAAAACTCAAAATTTTTCTGGAAAACCAGGGCAAATTTTCCTGAATAACGAACTTATCCAAGTCACTTACAAAAGGAAGGTACTCAGCAAATTTGATCATCAAAATCGGCTCGTTATTTTATGAGTTATTGAGTTATTGGTGATATATATATATATATATATATATATATATATATATATATATATATATATATATATATATATATATATATATATATATAAAGATATATACAGTATGTCCACGGATTGAGTGTGGGTAAGGTATAAGTGACAATAAAATTTCGAATTAGATTATGATATTCTGGGAATCGCTCCTGCTTTGTCTTGAACTGAGATGTTGAGAAAATGAATAAAATCAATTATTATACAGGGTGGTTTATAGCTGATGTAATGAAAGATGTATTAAGAGTAAACTACCTTCGT
Source organism: Tillus elongatus (assembly GCA_964006375.1). Classification (NCBI taxonomy): domain Eukaryota; kingdom Metazoa; phylum Arthropoda; class Insecta; order Coleoptera; family Cleridae; genus Tillus; species Tillus elongatus. Next base: position 3,377,835 of record OZ023267.1, read on the forward strand.
TTATGAAGATACCACAAAAAGTTATTAACAAAAATTGTTCAGAATTAAAATTTATGACAGGCTCTCAATTTTCAAACAGATCAGCGTACTATGAATTTTTTTAGCTGTAACCATATTTAAATGACGTTTGACGTCTTCTGTGATTAGGTGTACTTTAAAAAATATTTGAAACTGTATCTAAAAAAATCTTTACATTAATTAAACTTGGGGTATGTTTGCTTTCATCTCAACCAATAAAAAAAGTAAAGTAAAGGCACCATTGGACATTCGAAGCAATAATTAGCTAGTTGCATGGCTACTTGAGCTCTGCCTTGTTAGTTTCCCGGGATACTACTTATTTGGAAAATTGAAACGTCAATTTTATTTGTCACGAATGGCAAGCTTCTGTATTTGAAAATTTTAACAACAGAACAAAAAGTGTTTATTGTGCAGTTCTATGGTTTGGGTGAAAAACATTCTTATCAGGGAGTGATAAGAATATTCCTTGAACGCTGGCGAAACTATTCGGTTTCCGCTACTGCTGTAAAAAAAGTTGTAACAAAATTTATGCGTACTGGGAGTGTTTTAAATGTTAAGAAGACAAAATCCGACCTAAATGAAGAAGACAATGCTGCAGCTGCATTAGCTATGGATTCTGTTAGGCGTTTTCCGAAATTATCATTAAGAAGTAGGGCATTAGAAATTGGCAATATTAGCAAATCGCATTTGCAACAAATTTATCATACGAACAAGGTGAAACCTTTCAAAGCAAAACATATACACACTTTGGAAGAAAATGACGAGTCAAAACGATTAGATTTTTGTTTATGGTAGGGTGAGCAATATCGACAAAATCATAATTTTGGCAGAAGTATTATTTTTTTCGGACGAATCCACTTTAACCACTAATGGGGTGGTAAATTCCCAAAATGCACGGCATTGGTCTACGGAGAATCCAAATTATAGAGTTAATTGCAGAAGACGATGCCATAAAAAAGTAAATGTGTGGTGTGCTGTTTCTTACGCTGTGATAATTGAGCCATATTTTTTGAGCGGAATATGAACCAATACAGTTATCTGGTAATGCTGGAAAATATTCTTCAAGACCACTTGCATAACATGTAACTAGAAGATAGACAAACAGCATACTTTCAGCATGACAGCCACCCAGCACATGCAACAGGAATCGTTCGAGAATGGTTAGATCGCGAATTTCCTGGCCAGTGGATTGGTCGATATGGGCCAATTCCTTGGCCTCCCAGAAGTCCCGATCTTGCCTTAATGGACTTTTATTTATGGGTCTATCTCAAACAGAAATTCTACGCGGCTCCATTAAACAACGATCTTGATTTGTTGAAACTGAGGTTGAGAGAGGCAATTAACGATATTCCAATTCAACATATTCAAAATGCCTACAAAGCATTTACTAAACGGGCTGAGTTATGTGTATCGGTTGGTGGCAGCACATTTGAATAATTTCTTTATTTTTCGTTGTTCTTTTGATTTTTGTTAGCAATAAGCGTCTTGTATTTTACTAATAAATTATTATTTAACATTGCATGGTTACTTACTTTGCGCACCTGCGTTCAGAAAACCACAGGTAAAAATCTCCATGTTGATATGGAAAAAATGTTAATAATTTACTTGAAAATTCAAGGCAGGTTGATCTGGCTTAAAATTGAGAGCCTGTCATAGATTTTAATTCTAAACAAGTTTTGTTAATAACTTTTTGCGGTATCTTTATAAACGAAGGTAGTTGACTCTTAACACATTTAATTAAATCACTTCTAAACCACCCTGTATATTAATTGATTTTGTTCATTTCCTCAACATCTTAGTTTAAGACAAAGCAGGAGCGATTCCCAGGATATAATAATCTAATTCAAATATTTTTTGTCACTTATACCTTACCCACACTCAATCCGTGGACACACTATACATACATACATATATATATATATATATATATATATATATATATATATATATATATATATATATATATATATATATATATATAATTGAAACTGACCCTGGATATGAGTTCTGGGGGGCCTAGTTCGCGCTCACTTGAAGAAAATTTTCAAAAGGCGGCACCTCCTCATTAGTGAATTTTTTAAAGAATATGCACTAAATAAATATGTGTATAATGTTGTTACTTTGAAACGTCACAAGAATGTATCTAAACGTGTGTTACTCGTAAAGTGAAGGGCAGAGAAGGTCAGGATCTATGTACGCTTAAAAGCGAAATTCATAACGAAATGAATCGTGAGCCGAACTTTAGTCAGGTCACTGGGGAAACTTTAATCTACGTCGTGTGTGTAACAAGCCATCCTCTACAACTAAAATTGTTTTGTATAAACTGACAGACTTTTAGGTTCCTAAAATATTTTTGTACGCCAGGAATTTATAAGCTGCTCCATAGTTATTTTTCTTATTACAGGATCAGATATACGATACCCCACAAGTTTTATCATGTTTTTGGACACGATAACCACAAACTGACAAAGTTACTGTGTTTACAAATAATCGGTCACAACAAAAATGTAATTGAATATTTTGCGGCACCAACAATTTGCATGGTGCGTGTCTTAACTTTGGTATGGCCTCGAATACAGTGTCCATTAGCCAATTTGCATGGTCAGCGAATTAATTATCGTAATAAACTTGACAATCATTTCTTAAACTTTTGTAATATATTATAGAGGGTGAAGATTTGAAAGGCTAACAAGACAATATCATAAAAACGACTTTTCAATTTTCAATAAATATTTTGATAATCAATCGGGAAGCAGAAGATCGAAATTTTTTTAAGATATTTTTCAAATGTGCCCTCTCTCCAAATTTTGAATAGCTAGTTACAAGTTTGAGCATCTTTGCCAATCCACTTAGTTCAGTATATGGAAGTTTACAACTAGCTTTGATTAGAAATTTTGAACGCAGCAAATGCGGAAAGCAAATATCAATGTGTACATCGACGACGCAGTACAGATATGTGTCGGCGTTTTAGCGAATTTTCATTAAGAAAAAGTTGAAAGTAGAGAGGTCATGATGAACAGCTTTTGAAAAAATGTCTTCAGAAGAGCGCGAATTTTACATATTTATATACTTTTCCATCACTTTAGAGACGACTGAAAGGAGAGAAATAGGCCTGTAGTTGCTAGGAAGCGTTTTGGATCCTTTCTTGGGGACGGGTTGTACTCGAGCAGTTTTCCAGTTACCAGGGAATATGCATCTATTGTAAGAGGCCTGAAACAGACGAGTCAGGACAGGAGCAAGTTCTGGTACGCATTTTTTGGAAACAATTGCTGGGATCTCGTCAAGGCCAGAGGCTTTCCTGGTATTAGGAGAAAAGAGCACCTTTCGTACCTTTTTAGTTTCGAAAATTATATCCGTCATTTTATGCGCGACATTGGGGACTGTTGGTGAATCAACATTTGGAGGTGGCTTGAAAGTAGAATTGTCGGCGAACAACGAGGCAAAAAGTTCAGCCATGCCCAGGGCGGTAGAAACAATTTCATCCCCTGAAACAAGAGGTAGGAACCTGCTCTTGCAGAAATTATTCCCAATATATTTAGCAAGAGTCCAGAAGGGTTTGCTGCCGTTGGAGCTTGAGAGGACTTTGTTTTTGATGTGGTTATTAAACGAGTTTTTTGCCTCAGAAAGAATGCGGACATAGCGGTTTCTTGCGTCGTTAAATGCTTGACGGTTTGCTTGACTGGGATTGTGTAGAAGCGTTTTGTGAGCTTTGGCATTTTCAAGTCTGGCCTTGCCACAGGATTTAGAGAACCAGCGATTTTGAGTGGCTGAAGAGGTTTTCTGTGTACGTGGAATAAATAATTCCATGCCAGCTTGGATAATTTCGGTGACGTTTTGTAAGATATGGAGGGAGGGAGATATGGAGAGGGGTCAAGATGAGAGAAGCAGACAGACGCCCATGGAAATGAGGAAAAGTAATCCCGCATTTCGTCACAGTTCGCGGAGTTGTAGTGTCAAACGATACGCGGATGTGATGACTGTGTGACCTCGTGTTGCATTGCGCAGGAAGCAGTGACATTGCCGCGGTCTGAGCGATCAACGGGGCGGTGACTGATGTCTTATAGCATTCGGGTTTTGTAGTAAGAAGGAGATCCAAGGGATTTGAACTGTGTGTTGAGATGCGAGGAAAGTAAGTAGGTTGCTGAACCATATTGGCTAAAGAATTGCTTGCTGCAAAGGCCTCCACTGCTCTCCCTTGTGGATCGGTTTTTGAAGATCCTAGCCTTTCCTTATTATGGACATTGAAGTCACCAAGCATAGTGGCTTTGGAGGAAGGATATTCATAAATCAGATGGTCGTTTTTTTTTCAGAAAGGTAGACGAAGAGCTGGACCAAGTTGTTGTCAGAAGGTGACCGGTAAATGCGACAGATAAATTCAGTTGCAGCCCTGACAGAGATAGAGTTTCATCCAAAGTATGTATTTTCTTCCAGCTTCTAAATTGGGGAGTCTGGTGCAGGGTAGATTGCTACAAAAGTATGCGCAGGCGCCTCCATGTAATCTAAAGGAAGTAAAAAGCTCATACCCCAGGAAATTATGGTGATTAGTGGCTGTTTTGGCACTGATTTGGGTTTCGGTGAGGAAGAGGAGTTAGGGCCTATTAGCCTGGAGGAAATAATGCACGGAGTTCCAGTTAGAATTTAAACCACATATATTCGAGAGGAATATGCTAAATCTTGATGCTGGCGTCCCCTGTACACCCCTCTCCCGGAGATCCGAATGGAGGGGTATTTTATTTCCGGAATCTTTTACACCAAGAAGAGCCATCATCATTTTTTTTATATAAGGGAAACCAACTCATACACCAGAACCGGAAACGTCCGTTGGAACTTCATTGATGTATAGGGGTGGTACCTCCTCGGGCGTGAAAAAATCCTTTACTATCACGTAAAGGAAAAGTCCACTACCACCTGCAGGTTGAGACAGATAAGGAAGATTTTATTTTTATTCTTGTTATCAGTTTGAATTGCAAAAGCGACAAAGAGTATCTTCAGAAATTACTAAAACTGATAACAGTAAGTAGATAACAACCAAAGGCTACCTTTGAATTAAACTGTTTTTACATGACCCTAAGAAAACGATATGAAGCACATATATTGCATATGTAAACATTTTATTCATTTCTTGTTACGTTTCCGATCTATTTTTAAAAATTTCAACTTAAGGGGCTCTAACAGATAACAATCTCGCTGAACTCCTGATATGTGCGTTCTTACTGACAGTTTTGATAAACAGACACCACAGTGAAGTGTGAATAACACTCAACTTCAAACAAGATTCGATGTTTACGCACGCCAACGTCGTTAATGAAAATTATTACATAAAACCTGCTCCCTTTCATTTTCCTGTTGCTCCTAATACGAACTGTAAATTGTCCAAACAAACTCTGGAAATAATTCATCAATAGACACGTGTCTCTCTTTGAAGCTTCTTCAGGATCCATACAATTACCCTGAATCATCTCTATCGAGTTATGAGTATCAAATAGGGAGAATCTTATAAGCAAGGTGTGCACAATGGGCCTATTGAAAAGACCAAGCGGCCTCTGCTATTTGCCTCTGCCAGTTTCCCTTTTGTGAAAGTACGGGAGCACCTGTCAGGGCGTAACGGTGACTTTAATATTAATCGGATGAGATACTGGGAGATGATTTATTGAGTTTGCTCCTAAACTTTTATGAATGTCCGTTTTCTCTGACGTTAACGTCTAACCCGAAACTAATGTCCACCGATGTTTGGTTGGCATAGTTGCAATTTATAACTTAACCAAATCTGTCACTATTGTAACGCAGAGTTTGAACTAGAGCAAAAAATATACATACAGGTCGTTTAAAATTCTGCGTGAGGCTCGTGTTCAAGTTAGTTGTTTTTATAGAAACGAAATCCCGCAATATTAAATTGATTATGAATATCGTTCAGATGTACAGGGTTTTTAAACGAAAATTTGACCCCCTTTTCTGTATATTTCTTTATACCTTTTATCAGTTGTTTGTGATATTTTGTGCAGAGTAGACGTGCTGCAGATAGGCTATCACACACCGTTTTCTCTTATAGAGTAATCTTGTGATATTTAGTCACAGGATACAGTTTTGTACATCCAAGTTATACTGAGTGGAATAAAATGAATATGAAAAGGGAAAATACAATTGCTTTGGATTTGAGCAATTCCAAGAAGGAACCGTAGAATATGGCTATACATAGGTTTATAAAAGAAAAAATTTGAATTTACTGTAGACCAGGTGCAATGTATACAAACAGACCATGTACGAGGGAAAGTCTATATAAAAGTAACAACGAGTTTGTTGGTAGAAAGATAATAAAGGGAGAAAGTGGCTTAATTTTTGTGGATGAAGATGGCAGCAGTTACGAAGTGTACGTTACCGAATATTCTGACGACATTATGGTCAGAGTCTATGATTTTCCTATTGAACTAGAGGAAACCCAATTTTATAGCAGCCGCTTCTGCAATTGATGTGACATGTTGGTGCCAATTGAGATTTCGATCCACAGAAATGCCAACAACAGAAAAGGACTCATTACTTTGAATGACTTGGTTGTTCATTGTGATGTATCTAGGGCTGGTGTATCTCTTATGAGAAAGAAAGCAAGACTGTGATTTGGTGGGGTTGAATTGTACAAGATTTCTACTTCCCCAGTCTAAAATTTTTTGGAGATCCACGGAGACAGAACCCTCCATGAGTCTGCGATCCCCATCTAATTGGGCTAAAGAGACAGGCTTAGAATATTGTATATTTGAGTGGAGGGTGCTGTCGTCCACGTAATTGTGAACTGGGTTGGATGTGCTAGAGAGGAGGTCATTGATGTGGAGAAGAAACAAAGTAGGGGCTAAAGCTGAACCTTGAGGAACTCCTGCATTAATTGGATACAGTTTAGAGGAATGGCCATCCCCGACAACGGAAATGCTCCGGATGGAGAGGGAATTTGCTGTCCAGGTCCAAAGTTTTGGTGGCAGGCCATAGGCCAGAAGTTTATTAAGCAGCGCTCCGTGCCAGACCTGGTCGATGCTTTGGATATGTCTAGAACGACAATCTGGGATTCACCGTGTAGTTCCATAGACTTGTTGCAAGAATGGGTGACAGAAGAAAGGAGGTCGGCAGTTAATCTGCGCAGACGGAATCCATACTGCCTGTCGTGGATTAGACTGTGTTTTTTTAAGAAATTTTAGTAATTCGGTGTTTATATACTTTTCCATCACTTTAGAGACGACTGAAAGGAGAGAAATAGTCATGTAGTTGCTAGGAAGTGCTTTGGATTCTTTCTTGGGGACGGGTTGTACTCGAGCAGTTTTCCAGTTACTAGAGAATATGCCTCTATTGTAAGATGTCTGAATTAGACGAGTCAGGACAGAAGCAAGTTCTGGTGCGCATTTTTTGAGAACAATTGCTGGGGTCTCGTCAAGGCCAGAGGCTTTCCTCGTATTAAGAGAAGAGAGCATCTTTCGTACCTTTTAGTGAATTTTTATATGCTTATATATATATATATATATATATATATATATATATATATATATATATATATATATATATATATATATATATATATATATATATATATATATATATATATATATATATATATATATATATATATATATATATATATATATATATATATATGTATCCGTCTGATAACTCAAAAAATAATTAACCGATTTAGATGAAACTCGGCAAGTGCCTTTCTTTTATTAATGGCTTGGATGAGTTCGTTGGCCAGGAAAATCGGACGGGGTTTTCCGGGAAAATTTTGAGTTTTCTTTCAAAAAAAATTTTTTTTTCCGAAAATTTCGATAAAATTTGGTCTACATATTGCTTTGGGAAATACCTAACTATGTGCCAAAATTCAGCTTTCTAGGGTTACAGAAAATTGAGCTATTCAAATTTGAAACATGTTTAAATCATAAGTGTGTGGTTGCTGTTGGTTATTTATATTTCTATTGACCGCAGCTTCAAAATCTCGTATTATTCAATGACTTTGTAGTTCTCATTCTCACTTTTATTGACTAACATTTCAATTCTTGGTCTCAATGGTTTTATATTTTCACGTTTGACCAGCAGATGTCGCTCACTGTAAACATTGTTATTATTAATAAATGCATAAGTCAATTCGTAGCGTGTTAATCGGTAACGTGAAAATACTAGGCGGTCCAAGTCGCAGATAGAGGTTCCATCGCAGTTGCAGTAAGATCCTCCATGCCAGTTCGATGCAGATGAGATTTATATCTACCGTGGTTAAATCTCATTCTAATTATGGTAGTTGAAGTTTTTCTTGGTAAATTGAGATCTTTAATTTGATTTTCTAAAGACAATTGCGAGTAGAGCAAGCTATCTCTGTTATTTGATTTTAGTGAATTTTTATTTTTTAAAAAATCACTAATACAGAGGTATCGACGGTGAGACTTTGCAAAAAAATTTTCAAATGAGCGCGAACTAGGACCCCTAGAACCCATATCCGAGGTCAGTTTCAATTTTTATGTTTATATATATATATATATATATATATATATATATATATATATATATATATATATATATATATATATATATATATATATATCCGTCTGATAACTCGAAAAATAATTAACCGATTTCAATAAAACTCGGCAAGTGCCTTTCTTTTAATAAGGGCTTGGATGAGTTCGTTAGCCAGGAAAATCAGACGGGGTTTTCCGGGAAAATTTTGAGTTTTATTTCAAAAAAAAAATTTTTTCTCCGAAAATAACAAAGCTGTTTTAATGAAATTTACATGTATTGCCTTGGGATAGACCTTACTAAGTAACAAAATTTAACTTTCTCAATTTATCAAAAATTGAGTTATTAAAATTTTATATTTTCTTTCAAAAAATTTTTTTTCTCCAAAATTTACAGTTATTTTAATGAAATTTGGTGGATATCTTGTCCTAAGAAAGACCTTACTACATACCAAAATAAATTTTCTAAGTTTATAGAAAAATTTGTTATTCAAATTTGAAGCATTTAATAAAAATTCACTACCATAACGCACTTGCTGCGTCCAGAGTTTTTAGTTTTGAAAATGATACCCGTCATTTTATGCGCGACATTGGGGACTGTTGGTGGTTGAAAATTTGGAGGTGGGTTGAGAGTAGAATTGCTGGCGAACAACGAGGCAAAAAGTTCAGCCTTGTCCAGGGCGGTAGAAACAATTTCATCCCCTGAGACACGAGGTGAGAACGTGCTCTTGCAGAAATTATTCCCAATAGATTTAGCAAGAGCCCAGAAGGGTTTGCTGCCGTTGGAGCTTGAGAGGACTTTGTTTTTTATTTGGTTATTAAACGAGTTTTTGCCTCAGAAAGAATGCGGACATAGCGGTTTCTTGCGTCGTTAAATGCTTGACGGTTTTCTTGACAGAATTGTGTAGAAGCGTTTTATGAGCTTTGACCTTTTCAAGTCTGGCCTTGTCACAGGATTTAGAAGAGAACCAGAGCTTTTGAGTGTCTGCGGAGGTTTTCTGTGTACGTAGAATAAATAATTACATGCCAGCTTGGATAATTTGATGCTTTGTGAGATATCAGAGGGGTCAGGATGAGAGAAGCAGACAGACGCTCATGGAAATGGGGAAAAGTAATCCCGCATTTATTGCCAGTTCGCGGAGTTGTAGTGGCAAACGGTACGTGGGTGTAATTATTGTGTGACCTCGGGTTGCATTACACAGGAAGCAGTGACCATGCCGTGGTCTGAGCGACGAAGGGGGACGGTGACTGATGTCTTATCGCATTCAGGTTTTGTAGTAAGAAGGAGATCCAAGGGATTTGAGCTGTGTGTTGGGATGCGAGGAAAGTAAGTAGGTTGTTGAGCCATATTGACTAAAGAATTGCTGACTGCAAAGGCATCCGCTGCTCTCCATTGTGGATCGGTTTTTGAAGATCCTAGCCATTCCTTATTATGCACATTGAAGTCACCAAGCATAGTGACCTCGGAGGAAGAATATTTAAAAATCAGATGGTCGGTTTTTTTAGAAGGGTATGCGAAGAGCTGGACAAAGTTGCTGTCAGAAGGCGACCGGTAAATTCAACAGATATACTTAGTTGCAACCCTAAGAGAGAGTTTCAACCAAAGTATGTATTTTCTTCCATCTTCTAAATTGGGGAGTCTGGTGCAGGGTAGATTGCTACGGACGTATGCGCACACACCTTAATGCAATCTAAAGGAAGGTAGGAGCTCATACCCCGGGAAAATAAGGTGATTAGTGGCTGGTTTGGCACTGATTTGGGTTTCGGTGAGGAAGAGGAGATGGGGCTATTAGCCTGGAGAAAATAGTGGACGAAGTTCAGGTTAGAATTTAGGCCACATATATTCGAGAGGGATATATTGAATCTTGATGCCGGCGTCCCCTGTACACCCCTCTCCCAGAGATCCGAATGGAGAGGTATTTTATCTCCGGAATTTTTTGTACAAGGAGGAGTCATCATCATTTTTGTTTGTAAGGGAAACAAACTCATACACCAGAACCGGAAACGTCCGCTGGGACTTCCCCGGCCGCTTGATGTAAGGGGTGGTACCTGCTCAGGCGTAAAAAAATAGTTTACTATCACGGAGAGGAAAAGTCCACTACCACCTGTCCCCAATTAGTCGCCTTTTACGACCGGCAGGAGTTACCTTGGGCCTATTCTTTTAGTTAGTCCTCGGTCCCACAGGGGTCAATATATATGTATCCATACGATAACTCAAAAAGCAATCAACCGATCTTGATGAAACTCGGCAAGAATCTCAATTATATTAACAGCTTGGATCAGTTCGCTAGCCAGCCCCAACGGACCAGTTTTTCTACAAAAAAAATCCAAAAGAAAAAATTGTATCTCAAAAAATAACCAAGTTATTTTGATGCAATTTGGTTGGTATGTTACCCTTACTCCACCAAAGCTCAACTTTCTAGGTTTATAGAAATTTGAGTTATACAAATTTGAAGCATATAATAAAATCTCGCTAACATAACGCGCTTGCTATGTCCCAAAATTTTTTATTTTATTTCTAACCTCATTTTTGACCATCTTGCATTAATAATTATCAAAACATCATACGGGGTCTACTAAAGCATGTCTTTTTCTTTAAGCGAACCAACTCAAGTTAACTTATAAAATTTTCTGTATAGGAAAATTTCATAATCATGTTTAGGCCTGCAAACGTTATTTTTACATAAAATTTGAAATACGTCAAATATGGCTAGACTTATGGTTTAGGACATTATACATAAAATGTATTCGCAATTTGATGTAGAATCTAAATATGTAAGAAAATATAGGGTGTTCTGTTTGAAATACAAAGTTGACATTTACTTCCGGTGTAACCTGAAATTCTCCCAATTATGAAAATATTTTAGCCGAGTTGCCCCTATTGACGTTAGGACACGGCCAAATTTTCAAAATTTTTCAACGGCCAGTTTTTGAAAAATCGGTGGATGCCCTTCCCGGTGGGACACCTGTATTAGAAAGTCGTGCCTTCTAAACTATATTTTTCATAAATTGGAAACAGATGTTTTAAAAGCTTAGTTGTGATTTAATTCTGGAAGTGTTGCGTTGCCATAATAATCTGAAGTCTTGAGTGTCAGTGCCTTAGTGCCTTACTGATGCACGCCTGAACCACAAAATCTGTGAACCATTATTAAAAAAACTCTAGACGCAGCAAGTACGTTATGTTAGTGAATTTTCATCAGAATTGTACACTATTAGTAAGATATATTATTAAAACTAATTCTTTAAATTTAAATGGACTTTGGAGATCGGTTTTAGAGTCCCAGTTAGCAATTATTTAAATATATATATATTTTATATGGAGCTGCTAAATTAAAATTTGGTCTTAGATAGGTATAATATGTAAGTACTGCAAGTGCCTTAAAAAAAAATGATGTTACAAATTTCATTAAAATTACAACAGAAAAAATAAATGATTTACAAAGGGAATGTACCTGTTGAATTATAAAAATATGTAAATACTGCAAGTGTCTTAAAAAATTGTGTTACAAGTTTCATTAAAGTAACAAACGTTTTTCAGAAAAAAATAATTATTTACAGAGGCAATGTACCCGTCGAATTATAAATATGACATGTATTTTTCCATATTAATTGCTTGGATGGTTTTGTTTTAGTCAACCCAACCAGTTTTTGCAAACAATATACAACAAAAAAGATGATGTTTTTATGTTATGGTAGAAAATTTTCGTAAAAACATTTCAAATCCGAAAGCTCGATAAATTTCCCATTAAGCCAGAAACTTCAATCTTGAACATTAGTAACACCTATGTAAACGCACGTGGGTAATAAATTAAAGAAAAATAACATATTGAGCTTCGTTTTGTTTTAAAAAACTTTTTTTGTTGTTTACTCTTTGCAAAAACTGGATGGGTTGACTAAAACGAAACCATCCAAACAATTAATAAGGAAAAATACCTGCCAGAATCTTCAATCTTGAACCTTAGTAACACCTATGTAAACGCACGTGGGTAATAAATTAAAGAAGAATAACATACTGAGCTTTGTTTTGTTTTAAAAAACCTTTTTTGTTGTTTATTGTTTGCAAAAACTGGATGGGTTGACTAAAACAAAACCATCCAAACAATTAATAAGGAAAAATACCTGCCAGAATCTTCAATCTTGAACCTTAGTAACACCTATGTAAACACACGTGGGTAATAAATTGAAGAAAAATAACACATTGAGCTTTGTTTTCTTTTAAAAAACCTTTTTTGTTGTTTATTGTTTGCAAAAACTGGATGGGTTGACTAAAACAAAACCATCCAAGCAATTAATAAGGAAAAATACCTGCCAGAATCTTCAATCTTGAACCTTAGTAACACCTATGTAAACACACGTGGGTAATAAATTGAAGAAAAATAACACATTGAGCTTTGTTTTCTTTTAAAAAACCTTTTTTGTTGTTTATTGTTTGCAAAAACTGGATGGGTTGACTAAAACAAAACCATCCAAGCAATTAATAAGGAAAAATACCTGCCAGAATCTTCAATCTTGAACCTTAGTAACACCTATGTAAACACACGTGGGTAATAAATTGAAGAAAAATAACATATTGAGCTTTGTTTTGTTTTAAAAAACCTTTTTTGTTGTTTATTGTTTGCAAAAACTGGATGGGTTGACTAAAACGAAACCATCCAAACAATTAATAAGGAAGAATACCTGCCAGAATCTTCAATCTTGAACCTTAGTAACACCTATGTAAACACACGTGGGTAATAAATTGAAGAAAAATAACACATTGAGCTTTGTTTTCTTTTAAAAAACCTTTTTTTTTGTTTATTGTTTGCAAAAACTGGATGGGTTGACTAAAACGAAACCATCCAAACAATTAATAAGGAAGAATACCTGCCAGAATCTTCAATCTTGAACCTTAGTAACACCTATGTAAACACACGTGGGTAATAAATTGAAGAAAAATAACACATTGAGCTTTGTTGTGTTTTAAAAAACCTTTTTTTTGTTTATTGTTTGCAAAAACTGGATGGGTTGACTAAAACGAAACCATCCAAACAATTAGTAAGGAAGAATACCTGCCAGAATCTTCAATCTTGAACCTTAGTAACACCTATGTAAACGCACGTGGGTAATAAATTAAAGAAAAATAACATATTGCGCTTCGTTTTGTTTTAAAAAACCTTTTTTGTTGTTTATTGTTTGCAAAAACTAGATGGGTTGACTAAAACGAAACCATCCAAACAATTAATAAGAAAAAATACCTGTCATATTTATAATTTGACACGTACATTTTCTTTGTAAATAATTAATTGGTTTCTGAAAAACTTTTGTAACTTTAATGAAATTTGTAACACAATTTTTTTAAAGACACTTGCAGTATTTACATATTATATCTAAGACCAAATTTTTATTTAGTAGCTCCATATAAAATATAATTTTTTTCCAATAATCGCTAACTGGGACTCTAAAACCGATCTCCAAGGTCCATTTAAATTTTAAGAATTAGTTTTAATAATATATCTTATTAATAGTGTACAATTCTTATGAAAATTCACTACCATAACGTACTTGCTGCGTCTCGAGTTTTTTGTGATACTGGAACCAATAAGTATAAGTTAGTATTTGTTTCACTTGCCAGGTTATTAAAAATATTGAAGAACACAAATAACGATAAGCATGTGCTACTTACATTAGATCAACAATTATTGTGTCAGAAACTTTAGGACCAAATCAAAAGAACACTGTTTAATAACAACTCTAACATAATATGTAGAGATATAATATAAAGAGCTTTATAACACAAACGTGGCTAGTGGCTACTACTCCATGTAAGGATGGATGCCTTGCAAAATATAACCATAAGCCATACTAACGAATCTTCGAATGTGTTGAGGTTAGAAGAAATATATTTCTGGATTATAATGCTACTGGCGCTGAAGCATCGGAAATTAGTACTGAGCTTATAGTTTTAAACCATTTCATCAAAATGAAACTTCTATTTAGTATAATATTCTGTAATATAACAAAGCATTTCAGTTTTAATAAATGTAAATAACACGTCGTGTCTGACGTTTCAGCGTCGGCAGTCGGCGACTCTCGTTTAGCGGTGACAGTTGCCCTATAGCGGTGTCAGATTGAGTAAATTAGAATTTATGATAAATCAAATGAGAAATTATTGGTAACCCAACATTTATTAATATTAAGCCACATTTATTAGATGGATTAATTTTTTGACGAACTTTTATTTGTCATTAATAAGTACAAAAACGTGTTATTACCCTATGTTTTACATTTTAAGACTTAAATGAAATTTTATTAAATCTGACAACCCGGCTCCTTTATATTTAATTGTCAGGTGACTGTGGCTCTATTTGAATTATCTCTTCAAAATTACGCATTCACAGTCTAACCATTCGTATCAACATTGAACCTGGGAAATACTGTATGGAATTTTAACTGGTATCTTAGACTGTTGATTCATTTATAATTTTGATTTTTTAATAACTCCTGTCCTCGTACGCCATTTAATTTGAAATTTGGTTAGCTGTTGTACTGTAGCGTCTCCTATATATGTGCAAATTTTCATGCGAAACACTTCAATATTTCAAAAAATATTGCGTTTTCAAAACTTTCTTTACATTTTTTTCCAAGAAAAATTAGATACACGGTGCCCATCTACGAACTCATCCAAGCCATTAACAAAATCAAGGTAATTCTCATATTTGGTCGAAATTGGTCAAGTATTTTTTGAGTTAGCGGTTGGATACATATATATATATATATATATATATATATATATATATATATATATATATATATATATATATATATATATATATATATATATATATATATATATATATACAGAAACTGACCCCGGATATGAGTTCTAGAGACCCTAATTCGCGCTCATTTGAAATTTTTTTCCAAAAGTCTTACCATCGATACCTCTCTATTAGTGAATTTTCTGAATGAAAATTCACTAAAATGTTTGCAGAAATTCTAATGCTACCATAGCAAAACAAGGTAAAAATATTGTTGACCTGAAATTTGTGACGGTTTGTTCTGTGTACTTTTGTCACAGCATAAGTCTTTTTATGCTGTGCTTTTGTTACATCCAAGAGAAACCTAAGACAATTAATGTTTGTGTGAAATGCTGACCATGTCTCCATCAGAACTCTTATAGATTTTCTTCTCTGTTATGCTACACGGAAAATCTTGTTAATGTTCTCCCGTTTCACCCGATACGTCTAAATATAACTCGGCTAACTTGGGGTATACGTAATAAAGGCTCTATTCTGTTATTTGTTTGTTAGTTTGTGTTTTTTGTTTATCTCTTTATTGTTGGGAGGAAATCCCCCAGACGTGAATCACATTATTAGAAAGTGCGTTATCTTATTATTGAAAGTAAACATGTTCTCGCTATTCTTGGAGTTCGTTGTTACACTAATTGATTATTGACAAATTTGGTGCTAAGAAGTTAGCTTATTACTTTTATCTGCACCTAATGGAACTAAGGAGGTCTTAGAAATTTGACAGTCACGCTTTAAAAAAAATTCACTAATGAGGAGATCCCAACTTTTCAATTTTGAAAAAGTTTCTTCAAATGAACGCTAATTAGGCCTAGAACATATTGTGTTTTCTTTAAAAAAAATTATATCTCCGGAAATAACAAAGTAAGGACAACCAAATTTGGCAGGCTGGTTTCTGTCATGAAGAGTACCCTGCGTACCAAAACTTAGATCTCTATATTAAAAGACAAAAAAGTTAGATGTAAATTAATTTTTAAATAATTAAATCTGATTCAAGGAAGTTAAAACGGCAAAATTGATTGAGTACGAATTTGAGTGAAAAATACTACAAGAACTGACTAACAAGCTCCTAGATATGTGTCTAAGTCGTTATTTTCCTTGACGTCGTTAAAATATGAGCAAAAATCCATTGTAAATTAAAATGGTCTTGTGTAAATTGTAAAACGTTGAACAATTAACATGTATTATGGGATATACCTGCTAGGACATATATGTAGAGCGTAACTCAGTGGCCTAAGTACCTGTACATCGGATAATCGGCTCCTACGTGACGAGTTCTAATCCTATTTAGTGACTTTACTTTTTATCTGTTTTTTTTTGGTCTCATTTCACTTTACCGTTACCTAATCAGATTGTTGTTATTCCGATGCATTTTTTAGCGACTTCTTGTATAAAAAATAATTTGATGAAGAGGAGATGAACGTCTTACAACTTAATTCAATTTGAATAGCTGGTTGCTTCTTCTTGCCCTAACTCAGCGACCGTTCCATATTTAATACAGTCGTAGACTTTCGCGTGGCTTCACAAGTGCTTGTTTTAGTGAATTTTCTTTAAAAAATTCACTAACGAGAAGCTCCCGACTTTTGAATTTAGAAAAAATTTCTTCAAATGAGCGCGAACAAGGCCCCCTAGAACCCATATCCAGAGTCAGTTTCAGGGTGACGCACTTCTGCGGTAAAGCTCGATATAATTGTTATTATGCAAGATACGAGAAAAAATGGTATACATTACCTATAGGGTGTCTTGAGTTGCATCTTATAAAATTCTTTTGACAATTACAGGATGGCACTTAAGTCGTTGGTGATACCTACAATTTTTTTTTTGAACATTCCTTATTGCATTCTTGCATTTTTCATCGTAATATGATGCATTTTTGTAAAAAATTCGAGACGCAGTAAGTGCGTTTTGGTATCGAATTTTCATTAAACGCTTCAAAATTCAATAACACAATTTGCTATTAACCTAAGGTTCATCGGCTAGGAAACGAGTTTTTTCGGAAACGTGTAAGTTTATTTTCGGAACATTTTTGTACATTTTCAAACAAGTTATTTTGATAAAATATGGTACATTGTTACTACTATATAGGTTATACCGGTGACCAAATTGATGCCTGCTTGCATTAAAGAAACATATTTGCTATTAAAAACATTTTTATGAAATTCACTTCCATTACGCACTTGCTGCGTCCAGACTTTTGAGTTGCTAAAGAGATTTTTTGTGTACGCGGAATAAATAATTCCTTGCCAGCTTGGGTGATTTCCGTGACGTTTTGTGAGATATCAGAGGGGTCAGAATGAGAGAAGCAGACAGACGCCCATGGAAATAAGAAAAAGTAATCCCGCATTTCGTCCCAGTTCGCGGAGTTGTAGTGACAAACTATATGTGGGTGTGATGACTGTGTGACCTCGGGTTGCATTGCACAGGAAGCCGTGGACATGCCGTGGTCTGAGCGACCGGGGGGGGGGGGGGGTGACTGGTGTCTTATAGGATTTAGGTTTTGTAGTTTGAGCTGTGTGTTGGGATACGAGGAAAGTAAGTAGGTTGCTGAACCATATTGGCTAAAGAGTTGCTGACTGCGAAGGCCTCCGCTTCTCTTCCCCTTGTGGATCTGTTTTTGAAGATCCTAGCCATGGGCATTGAAGTCACCAAGAATGGTGACCTCGGAGGAAGGATACGCAGAAATCAGATGGTCGGTTTTTTCACAAAGGTAGTCGAAGAGCTGGACAAAGTTGTTGTCAGAAGGTGACCGGTAAATGCAACAGATGAATTTAGTTGCAGCCCTAAGAGAGAGACTTACTTCCATAGTATGTCTTTTCTTCCAGCTTCCCAATTGGGGAGTCTGGTGCAGGGTAAATTGCTAGGGACGTATGCGCACACACCTCCATCCAATCTAAAGGAAGTAAGGAGCTCATACCTCGTGAAATTAAGGTGATTAATGGCTGCTTTGGCAGTGATTTGGGTTTCGGTGAGGAAGAGGAGTTGGGGCCTATTAGCCTAGAGGAAATGGTGGACGGAGTTCAGGTTAGAATTTGGGCCACATATATTCGAGAAGGATATGTTAAATCTTGATGCTGGCGCCCCCTGTACACTCCTCTCCTGGAGTTCCGAATGGAGGGGTATTTCATCTCCGGAGTCTTTTATACAAGGAGGAGCCATCATCATTTTTGTTTATAAGGGAAACCGACTCATACACTAGAACTGGAAACGTCTATTGGGACTTCACCGTCCCCTTGATGTAAGGGGTGGTACCTCCACGGACGTGAAAAAAATCATTTACTATCACGTAAAAGAAAAGTTCACTACCACCTGCTAGTCCACTATCACCTCCTGCACCTCCGGATACAGCAGAGTAAGGGAAATTAAATTTGGTACGCATGTTTGTATTGAGAAGAGTGAACAATGTATTGAACGTTAAGTCTGTATAATTAGAAGTAAAAAATTATAGGCATTGAAAGAAAAACTTTGGGGTTTTCCTCAAAACGCCAAAGTCGCGGTTTGAAAGGTCAAAGTTGGCACCATTTAGGCAAAGAACCTAAACCAATATGCGTTACAAAGTGAAATATAAGACATAAGTCGTGCTGTGAGGATGGATACCATAGCCGGATTACTTTTTTTTAATTTCAAGAACACATCACGAGGGCTTACAGCCTAAATACTATCGTACCGTGGGTGTCGACAAGGAGGAAAGAGGCAGCTTGTTAATTCTGGACTTGAAGGTTTGGAGGTTCGGAGGAGAAGGAAAAAGATGTGCCGGCAAGGAATTCCACAACTTGGAAGTCCTCGGGACAAAACAGCGGGCATAACAAGATGTTCTATGTCTGGTGACCTGGACAGTAAAAGGGTGCATTCGCTCTGTTTCCCTGGTGGATCTGTTGGGGGCAGCAGGTGGAGGAACTATGGAAGAAAGCTCCTCTGAGCAGTGCCCGTGCAGATATCTATAGAAGAGAGAGAGGTCACCAACGGCACGTCGGTGGGCAAGGGATGGCAGCCTTTGGGTGAGGGTAGGGTCACCGATGAGACGTATAGCTCTCTTTTGAATGGAGTCCACGATAGCGAGTGTAGAAGCGGCAGCGGCACCCCAGATATGGGAGCAGTATTCGAGGTTTGGCCTTATTTGTGAAGTATATAAGGTATAGAGATTAGCTGGTGAAAAGTTTTTGCGAGCCCGGAAGAAGAAACCTAATTTCTTAGCAGCCGCTTCTGCAATTGATGTGACATGTTGGTGCCAATTAAGATTTCGATCCACAGAAATGCCAACAAGAGAAACGGACTCATTACTTTCGATAACTTGGTTGTTCATTGTGATGGGTCTAGTGCTGGTGTATCTCTTGTGAGAAAGAAAGCAAGACTTCGTTTTGGTGGGGTTGAATTGTACAAGATTTCTACTTCCCCAGTCTAATATTTTTTGGAGATCCACGGAGACAGAACCCTCCATGAGTCTGCGATCCTCATCTAATTGGGCTAAAGAGACAGGCTTAGAATATTGTATATTTGAATGGAGGGTGCTGTCGTCCGCGTAGCTGTGAACTGGGTTGGATGTGCTCGAGAGGAGGTCATTGATTTGGAGAAGAAACAAAGTAGGGGCTAAAGCTGAACCTTGAGGAACTTCTGCATTAATTGGATACAGTTTAGAGGAATAGCCATCCACAACAACAGATATGCTCCTGTTGGAGAGGAAATTTGCTGTCCACATACAGAGTTTTGGTGGTAGGCCATAGGCCGGAAGTTTATTAAGCAGCGCTGCGTGCCAGACCTGGTCGAATGCTTTGGATATGTCTAGAGCAACAATCTGGGATTCACCGTGTTGTTCCATAGACTTGTTCGAAGAATGGGTGACAAAGGAAAGGAGGTCGGCAGTCGATCTGCGCTGACGGAATCCATACTGCCTGTCGTGGATTAGACTGTGTTTTTCAAGAAATTTTAGTAATTCGGTGTTTATATACTTTTCCATCACTTTAGAGACGACTGAAAGGAGAGAAATGGGCCTGTAGTTGCTGGGAAGCACTTTGGATCCTTTCTTGGGGATGGGTTGTACTCGAGCAGTTTTCCAGTTACTAGGGAATATGCCTTTATTATAAGATATTTAAAACAGACGAGTCAGGACAGGAGCAAGCTCTGGTGCGCATTTTTTGAGAACAATTGCTGGGATCTCGTCAAGGCCAGAGGCTTTCCTGGTATTAAGAGAAGAGAGCATCTTTCGTACCTTTTTAGTTTTGAAAATAATATCAGTCATTTTATGCGCGACATTGGGGACTGTTGGTGGTTGAACATTTGGAGGTGGGTTGAGAGTAGAATTGCCGGCGAACAAAGAAGCAAAAAGTTCAGCCTTGCCCAGGGCGGTAGAAACAATTTCATCCCCTGAGACAAGAGGTGGGAACGTGCTCTTGCAGAAATTATTCCCAATAGATTTAGCAAAAGTCCAGAAGGGTTTGCCGCCGTTGGAGCTTAAGAGGACTTTGTTTTTGATGTGGTTATTAAACGAGTTTTTTGCCTCAGAAAGAATGCGGACATAGCGGTTTCTTGCGTCGTTAAATGCTTGACGGTTTTCTTGACTGGGATTGTGTAGAAGCGTTTTGTGAGCTTTGACCTTTTCAAGTCTGGCCTTGTCACAGGATTTAGAGAACCAGGGCTTTTGAGTGGCTGAAGAGGTTTCCGTGTACGTGGGATAAATAAATAAGTGTGTTCTCCCTGCATTTAGTATACCGTACTGACGAGCACTAATCAGAGCGAAACTAGTCTACGATTCTAACTGTGGTGAGAATACATCTAGTCTTATATACATTGTCCCTATATTAGGGAAGAAATGGGCCAGGGCTTACAATTTACAAAATTGTTAATTGGTTGTACATAGTCTCTATTTTGTAACATTTTGTGTTATGTGGAGCTGTCGTGACAACATACTACTTGGTTCCTCAACGAGATGGCGACTCCTGTTTTACATTTCACTTTGTGCTGTAAGGCTGACTACCATAGCCGGATTATTTTATAAGTGTGTTCTCGCTGCAATTAGTATATCGTACTGACGAGCTCTAATTAGAGCGAAATCGGTCTATGGTTCTACTAGACATTTTGCATGGGTTTTCCATTAAATGAATTTAACATTTACCTAATAGTTTGTTATACATGGAACATAATTACATGCATGAAAATACCCAAAAACATATGTAGTGGACGGAAAAGTAATTTTAAAATCAAAAAAATTTCGAATTTTTATCATGTGATCGCGAACGTTTTGCTAATACATTCATATATTGTAATAGTTACACTGTTAATGATTAATTAATCACGTTACAAAGTCGTAATATTGTGACGCTAGAAATATACGCTTGCTCTGTGCCTACGCTAATTATATGACACATCTATAACTTAACACAAAAATAAAGTATCTTACTTTACTATACTACAGACCGATACAAATACTGGATATCTGAAACTGCTGAATCTAGCAGCTCAGATTAATGGTAGTTGTTATAAATTATAAAAAAACATTGAGCCCAGCACGCAGTGTGAACTTCCTGTAACTGCTTCCAATTATTTACGTGCCGGTTAGAAATTTTTTATCCCTCTTTGTAAAACTCGGTCACATTTTGTTTCCGTCGATTAACGCATTTTAGGGTGCTCGCTTGAAGTTTTGAAAGCCCTCCAAAGTCGACTTTGATTTGAAAGTAATTTTTCATCCATATTAATTCAAAGTTATAAATTTATATGATGTGATCGAAGCATTAAAATCCTAAAATGGTCCTTCGCCATCCTCCAATTATGGAAAAATTCGCGCGAAATTTCTTGGAATTTACATAAGGGTGATAAATGGCAATTGAACCTTGCCTGTTCTTAAATTGAATGTCTTAATTGTATTACTTGAATTAGTTTTCGTCCTTGGCTTTCTTGCAGAATGAAATTAACATTTTCGCATTTAACATACTAATTTAGAGTAATATTTTTTCATTGTTATCTCTTTTCCAGGCCAGTTTACATTGAAGGTGCTCCAATTGTGTGGATTGGAACTAAATATATTTTAAGGTTTTGAATAGACATGCCAATAAAAAAATAAAATGTGTTTAAATGTGCAAATTGAGTAAAATGACAAAAATGATATAGAAACACGCATAAAAATGTTTTAAAAGTCGTGAGAGAAAAGAGGTTCTTAGAAAAAGGTATTGGGTAGTTTAAGGTGCATTCATTGGATGTATTTTAATGCAAAATAACTTTCTGTAAACGATATTTAAACAAATTATACTTAAAGAAATGAAATGGCCAAGCTGGAGACAAATTTCTAGAAAAAACTTAGGTGTGAAGCTTATAATGAAGTAAGTCAGGTACGAAAGATGCTCTCTCCTCTTAATACCAGGAAAGCCTCTGGCCTTGACGAGATCCCAGCAATTGTTCTCAAAAAATGCGCACCAGAACTTGTTCCTGTCCTGACTCGTATGTTTCAGACATCTTACAATAGAGGCATATTCCCTAGTAACTGGAAAACTGCTCGTGTACAACCCGTCCCCAAGAAAGGTTCCAAAGCGCTTCCTAGCAACTACAGGCCTATTTCTCTCTTTTCAGTCGTCTCTAAAGTGATGGAAAAGTATATAAACACCGAATTAGTAAAACTTATTGAAAAACACTGTCTAATCCACGACAGGCAGTATGGATTCCGTCAGCGCAGATCAACTGCCGACCTCCTTTCCTTTGTCACCCATTCTTGGAACAAGTCTATGGAACTACACGCTAAATCCCAGATTGTCGCTTTAGACATATCCAAAGCATTAGACCAAGTCTGGCACGCATCGCTGCTTAATAAACTTCCATCCTATGACCTACCATCAAAACTATGTACTTGGACAGCAAATTTCCTCTCCAACCGGATCATTTCTGTTGTCGTGGATGGCCATTCCTCTAAAGTGTATGCAATGAATGCAGGAGTTCCTCAAGGTTCAGCTTTAGCCCCTACTTTGTTTCTTCTCCACATCACTGACCTCCTCTCTAGCACATCCAACCCAGTTCACAGTTACGCGGACGACAGCACCCCCCACTCAAATATACAATATTTTGGGCCTGTCTCTTTAACCCAATTAGATGAGGATCGCAGACTCATGGAGTGTTCTGTTTCCGTAGATCTCCAAAAAATATTAGACTGGGGAAGTAGAAATCTTGTACAATTCAACCCCACCAAATCACAGTCTTGCTTTCTTCCTCATAAGAGATACACCAGCCCTAGACCCATCACAATTAACAACCAAGTTATTCAAAGTAATGAGTCCTTTCAACTTGTTGGCATTTCTGTGGATCGAAATCTCAATTGGCATATATAAAAATTGTGGTAGAAAATTTTCGAAAAAATATTTCAAATCCGATAGCTCAAAAGATTTCCCTAATAAACTTCTCATTAGTTATTGTTCCAACGCTGGGTCGTTTAAGAGGTTTATCTTTTTATAGCCTCTAGGTATGTTGTGCATACTGTCATTTGTCATATGGCAGGAACCTAGTCAATTTCTTATTATTTATTGTTCTAACGCTGCGGCGTTTAAGACGTTTTCTTGTTTAACCACTGGGTTGAGTGTTGTACATACTGTCCTTTGTCACATGGCAGGAACCTGTCAACTTCTTACTATTTATTGTGCCAACGCAGCGTCGTTTAAGATGTTTGTCTTTTTATAGCCTCTGGGTTGAACGTTGTACACACTGTCACTTGTCACATGGCAAGAACCTAGTCAACTTTTTATCATTTAGTGTTCCAACGCTGCGTTGTTTAAGACGTTTGTCTTTTTATAGCCTCTGTGTTGAACGTTATACACACTGTAATTTGTCATATGGCAGTAACCTAGTCAACTTCTTATTATTTATCGTTCTGAGGCTGCGTCATTTAAGACTTTTTTCTTGTTTAACCTCTGGGTTGACCGTTGTACATATTGTCTTTTGTTACATGGCAGGAACCTAAACAATTTCTTATTATTTGTTGTTCTAACGCTGCGTCGTTTAATATGCTTGTCTCTGTGTTGAACGTTGTACATACTGTCCTTTGTCACATGGCAGGAACCTGTCAGCTTCTTATTATTTATTGTGCCAACGCTGTGTGGTTTAAGATGTTTGTCTTTTTATAGCCTCTGGGTTGAACGTTGTACACACTATAATTTGTCATATGGCAGCAACCTAGTCAACTTCTTATTATTTATTGTTCGAACGCTGCGTCGTTTAAGACGTTTTAGTGAATTTTCTTTAAAAAAAATTCACTAATGAAGAGGTCCGTGTCTTATATATATATATATATATATATATATATATATATATATATATATATATATATATATATATATATATATATATATATATATATATCGTACCGATAACTCAAAAAATAATGATCAAATTTGGTGAGTACCTTCCTTTTACAAGTGGTTTGGAGAAGTTTGTTATCCAGGAAAATCGGACCAGGTCTTCCCGGAAAATTTTGTATTTTCTTTCTAACAAAATTTATATCTCCGGAAATAACAAAGCAAGGGCCTCCAAATTTGGTACGCGAGTTTTTATTATAAAGAGTGAACCCTGTCCCAAAATTTAGGTTTCTAGGTTTAAAGACAAAAAAGTTATGGGCAGTTAAAGAAAACATTTTTTGAGTTTTCCACAAAACGTCACACTCGCGATTTGAAACGTCAAAATTGGCAATGTTTAGGCAAAGAACGTGAAACAAATACGAATTGTGAAAAGGAAATGTTGCAAGAAGAATGTTCTGCGAACCTTTAAGTTTTAGCTTCAACCGTCATTGCCCTTCATTTTACTAAAATATTTACAGAAAATTCATTTCAAATAGACCCTTTCTCTGATGCTTTGGCTGTCGAATTAGTTAAGTTAATGCTTTCGCTGTAGGTTTTTATTAAGTTTATGGTTTAACGGTCTATAATTTTTAGCTAATTTTCGTAGAACAAATTCGTTAATGCATTTTTGCATTTTTTATCGAAATATGATGCATGTTTGTAAGAAAAAAATTTGGACGCAGTAAGTGGGTTTTGGTAGCGAATTTTCATTAACTCCTTCAAACTTCAATAACTCAATTTGCTATTAACGTAAGTTTTGTTGGCTAGGAAACCAACATTTAAGTTTCTTTTCGGAAAATTTTTGTACATTTTCAAATAATAAATAATTTTGATAAAATATAGTACATTGTTTCTACTACATAGGCCATACAGGTAATCAGATTGATGCCTGCTCGCATTTGCTATTAAAAACATTTTTATGAAAATTCACTTCCATAACGCATTTGCTGCGTCCAGACTTTTTATTTATTTCTTAACCACTAGGTTGAGCGTTGTAAATATTGTCCCTTGTCACAGGAACCTAGTGAGCTTCTTACTATTGATTGTTCTAATGCTACGTTAAGTTCTGAGGCTACACGTGGCTGGTAGCAACTCAGCTTCTTATTGTCAATTGATTAAATGCTTTACGTTCTCGTCTTGTTTATTGTCTTGTTGCTTTCTATTTTTTTAATAAACTTATTATGCTATGGGTTGTTATCTCGCATATGAAGTTTCATCCCGATGCGATAAGTGAAACTGGTTCAACATCGACTTGCAAGATTAAAATACCTAAACATGCTAACAAACAGGTGAAGTTAAATAAACACTTGTAAAAATGAGTGGGCGTAATCATAAAGTAGGAAAGAGACTCCTGTAAGAGAATCCTTAGTATTTCGATGGTACATTTTCAAGCACTTTTCTACTGTGTTTTATCAACGTTGACAACCAGGACACTCTGGAAACACTTAAAAGTGAAAGTGACAGCCCCGGAATGCAATATTTTCCAGGGTTCTTTATGTTCCATGCGTTTACTGTACACATTCCTGTCTAGCTAATAACAGGTATTCGCTCCAGGGATACACGTAATAAAATGTAAATAATTTTGTTTACACAGTTGTTGCAATGTTGCTCATATATTCATCGAAATTTGCGGTTGTTCGCTTAATGAAATGCAGTTCGAAACAAATTTAATATGTTATTTTCAAATATACATACGTACATGAAATAACTACGGACCACAGAATACTTGATTTACGTTCCACATAATACTCAGCCAGAAACTAAATTATCATGATACAGATACATGGATGGCATTTTAGAATTTCTTTGATATATTAACAAAACATAAAATCAAAATTTATACATTTTATTATTAACTTCATACACATATTACATTTATTATGGAAGACTAGCTAATAAGCATTATTTTTTTGGAGAAACTAACTTTGTTAGCTATGCTGGCTTTGTTAGCGAAACGATCGTCAGGTCAAAAAACTGTATTGTGATGAATTCGGTTCTTCAAATTGCTTATTACAGGTTCCAATCTTCACTTATTAAAGACCAGCTCTTTAATATTATGCTATAGTTTTTTTAAATTATTATCATTTCCTGCTCTTAATATGCTAGTTATGACACTAAGTGAGTGGTAGACACAAAGCAACGTGTCGCCACCTAGTTGCGGAACCAAGTAGTATGTTGTCACGCCAGCTCCAAATAACACAAAGTGTTAAAAAATAGAGACTGTATACAACCAACTAACAATTTAGTAAATTGTCAGCCCTGGTCCATATCTACCCTAATATAGGGACAAATTATGTAAGGATAGGTGTATTCTCGCGACAATTAGAACCGTAGATTCGCTCTAATTAGAGCTCTTCAGTACGGTATACTAATTGTAGCGAAAATACACCTATAAAGTAATACGGCTATGGTAGCCAGCCTTGCAACACTAAGTGAGTGGTAGACACAAAGCAACATGCCGCCACCTAGTTGCGGAACCAAGTAGTATGTTGTCACTCCAGCTCCAAATAACACAAAGTATTAAAAAATAGAGACTGTATACAACCAAGTAACAATTTAGTAAATGGTCATCCCTGGCCCATTTCTACCTCAATATAGGGACAAAGTATGTAAGGCTAGATGTATTCTCGCCACAATTAGTTCAGTTATTTTGTAGATACTTCTAATAGGCGCTCTTGGAGAATCATCCTGTAGAGTAAACGTACGAAAAGTCCCCATTGTCGCGCATAAAATTACGGATATCATTTTCAAAACTAGAAAGGTACGAAAGATGCTCTCTTCTCTTAATACCAGGAAAGCCTCTGGCCTTGACGAGATCCCAGCAATTGTTCACAAAAAATGCGCACCAGAACTTGCTTCTGTCCTGACTCATCTGTTTCAGACATCTTACAATAGAGGCATATTCCCTAGTAACTGGAAAACTGCTCGAGTACAACCCGTCCCCAAGAAAGGATCGAAAGCGCTTCCTAGCAACTACAGGCCTATTTCTCTCCTTTCAGTCATCTCTAAAGTGATGGAAAAGTATATAAACACCGAATTACTAAAATTTCTTGAAAAACACAGTCTAATCCACGACAGGTAGTATGGATTCCGTCAGCGCAGATCAACTGCCGACCTCCTTTCCTTTGTCACCCATTCTTGGAACAAGTCTATGGAACTACACGGTGAATCCCAGATTGTCGCTCTAGACATATCCAAAGCATTCGACCAGGTCTGGCACGCAGCGCTACTTAATAAACTACCGGCCTATGGCCTACCACCAAAACTCTGTACGTGGACAGCAAATTTCCTCTCCAATCGGAGCATTTCTGTTGTCGTGGATGGCCATTCCTCTAAACTGTATCCAATTAATGCAGGAGTTCCTCAAGGTTCAGCTTTAGCCCCTACTTTGTTTCTTCTCCACATCAATGACCTCCTCTCTAGCACATCCAACCCAGTTCACAGTTACGCGGACGACAGCACCCTCCACTCCAATACACAATTCACTAAGCCTGTCTCTTTAGCCCAACTAGATGAGGATCGCAGACTCATGGAGGGTTCTATCTCCGCGGATATCCAAAAAATATTAGACTGGGGAAGTAGAAATCTTGTACAATTCAACCACACCAAATCACAGTCTTGCCTTCTTTCTCATAAGAGATACACCAGCCCTAGACCCATCACAATAAACAACCAAGTTATTCAAAGTAAAGAGTCCTTTTCACTTGTTGGCATCTCTGTGGATCGAAATCTCAATTGGCACCAACATGTCACATCAATTGCAGAAGCGGCGGCTAAGAAATTAGCTTTCCTCTTCCGGGCTCGCAAATATTTTTCACCAGCTAATCTCTATACTTTATATACTTCACAAATAAGACCAAACGTCGAATACTGCTCCCACATCTGGGGTGCTGCTGCCGCTTCTACACTCGCTATCCTGAACTCCATTCAAAAGAGAGCTATACGTCTCATCGGTGACCCTACCCTTACCCAAAGACTGCTATCCCTTGCCCACCGACGTGCCGTTGGTGACCTCTCTCTCTTTTATAGATATGTGCATGGGCACTGCTCAGAGTAGCTTTCTTCCATAGTTCCTCCACCTGCTGCCCCCAACAGATCTACCAGGGGAACAGAGCGAATGCACCCTTTTACTGTCCAGGTCACCAGACATAGAACATCTTGTTATGCCCGCTCTTTTGTCCCGAGGACTTCCAAGTTGTGCCGGCACATGTTTTTCCTTCTCCCCCGAACCTCCAATCCTTCAAATCCAGAATTAACAAGTTGCCTCTTTCCTCCTTGTCGACACCCACGGTACGATAGTATTTAGGCTGTAAGCCCTCGTGGTGTGTTGTTGAAATTAAAAAAAATAAAAAAATAAAAATTTGCATGTGCATCATGCTCTATAAAAGACACACATTGAGGAAGGGGGTGGCGACCCTCTGGCAGTGTAATAGGGAGCACCTGGGGACTTAATCATTGGATCCCGCATTGAATTTACACGACGATCGTCAGCGCGAGGGTACTTTATGGGTCAGTGGTCTGGTGGTATGGTGTAAACCAAACTGCTACCCGGAAGCTGGCCAAACTTCAAAGGTTGGCAGATCTGGGTATCACCGGCTCTATGAAGATGACACCCTCGGCCGCTCTAGAGGTCTTGCTGATGCTGACACCGTTTCCCATCTGGATCATAAGGGATACTATGGCGTCGCATCTCAGAATGCGAAACTCTGATGTGGTGAGGGAGCAAACACTGGACATGCAAAAGTTTCTAAGGAGGGGGAAAAAGAAAATTCAAATTTCCGCCATCAAGGTACGAAATGCAGAGAATTGTATTAGGCTGACTAGGACGTATAACCTCAGAATCCCCAACATGGATGACTGAAGAGATCATGAGGTTGCTTTCTAGCCTACTAGCCTGGTCTTTTTTACTGACGGGTCACGGTTGGAGGAGCAGCACTCCTCCGGGGCAAGAATATACATCGACGGCCTGGAGTTGCGCGAGTTATGCGCTAGGCGCATATACCACGGCATTCCAAACTGAGGTATACGGTATCCTGTCTGTAGTTACTCGACAGGATGTGAGGATGAGCCCCGGGGAATGTGTATACATTTGCTAGGATAGTCAGACGGCACTCCGGTTGGTCTGAGCGCCCAAGATTAGATCAATGCTGATTCAATAGTGCGCTGAAGTTCTTGCGGGGCTGTCCAGGATAAATAAGGTACGTGGGTTCAAGGAGACTGTGCCGTGACGGGGAATGAAGTTGTTAATAACCTCGCAAGGTTCGGTTCCGGCGGCCATTCTGTGACCCTATAGGAATAACCTTACATTGGTAGGTGTCGAGAGGGATTTTATTTGCCAGTAATACGGCGAAACTGAAGAAACGTCTTACTACTACCGATGTTAATGTGAAGCATTTTGAAGTCTTAGAACAAAAATATAGGTAGAAAAAGAGGACTGGATGAATGAGAGATGTAGGGTAATAGAGGAACTACAGGACAGACATGATTTTTTTAATATGTACAGAGAAATTAGGAAATTTACGCATAGCGACAGGAAACATTCACAACATATACTAGAGGACAACAACGGGCATCTAATACAGAGCACTCAAGATAAATTGAAGAAATGGGAAAGTTTTATCAAGAACCTATTCGAAGAGGACAGAACCGAAGAACTTTTAGTCGAGAACGACGAAGGCCCAACAATTCTGAAGAGGGAAATAGAAGTCGCCATTAAACAGTTTAAAATTAAATAAAAGCCCAGGACCCGACGAAATTTACCCGGAGATATTGAAACTGATAAACGAGAACAACCTTGACTTACTTGTCTCCCTGTTTAATAAAATTTACAAGACAGGAAGAATACCAGACGAATGGGTGGAGTCGATCTTTGTACCCTTGCCAAAACAACCACACTCTCACAGATGCGAGGACTTTAGGCTAATAAGTCTTATGAGCCCTGCCCCTAAGATACTATTAAAAATATTACATAACAGGTTATTTAGAAGTTGCGAAGCAGAGATAGGACATGAAGGGGCATGGGGATCAGAGAAGCGCTGTTTAGCCTGCAAGTGTTGTGCCAGAAGTGTTACGATCAACACAGGGACATCTTTCTCTGTTTTGTCGACTATGAGAAGGCCTTCGACCGAGTGAAGCATCCGAAATTGATAGACGCCCTACGAAATATAGGTCTAGATGGCAAGAGCTTAACATTAATCAAAAACTTATACCGGTATCAAGTGGCCAAAATTCGAATAGAGCGCGAAACTTCTAACGGCATAAATATTGGGAAAGGAGTAATACAGGGATGCGTATTGTCACCCATTTTGTTTAATCTGTATTCCGAGCTTCTGTTCAAAAAGCTCTTGAGAAAGTTAATGACGGTATAAAAGTAAATGGCCTTCTGATAAACACTATTAGATACGCCGACGACACCGTATTAATGGCAGATACGGATACCGGCTTACAAAATATTCTAGATTAGCTAGATGAGTCATGTTCGGAATTTGGAATGCGGATCAACGAGAGAAAAACGAAAATAATGGTAATGCAAAGGAGACAGAATGTACCTATACCTTTCATTATAAATAATAACATATTACAACAGGTCAACCATTATAAATACTTGGGATGCTTGATAGACAGCCAATTAAACCCAAGAAAAATAAATAAATTCCAGAATTTCACAAGCCAAAAGCAACTTTACAAAAATACGAAGCCTTCTTTGCAATTCGCATCTCGACATAAACCTAAGGTTAAGGTTAGCAAAATGCTACATATGGTCAGTCCTCCTGTATAGAGTAGAGACATGGACCTTAAAAATAACGAGCATGAATAAACTGGAAGCTTTCGAGATGTGGGTCTATCGGCGCATACTAAAAATACCATGGACAGCAAGAGTGCGAAATGAAGAGGTCTTACGCAGAGTGAACAGAGACAGAGAGCTTCTCCAGGTTGTCAAGCGGAGGAAGACAGCATATCTGGGCCACTTATTGCACAAATCCCAAATATTATATCCCCCCAGCTCATAATTAAAGGTAAACTAGAGGGAAAAAGAAGTGTAGGCAGAAAGAAACTGTCCTGGCTGAGAAACATAAGATATTGGACAGGTCTGGGCTTTGAGGACTTGACGAGAGCGGCGGAGGATAGGGAGGAGTTTGCTGTTGTAGTCGCTAACCTCCATTAGTAGAGATGGCATCCAAAGAAGAAGAAGAACAAAATTGTTTGACTCAAGGACTTTACAAAGGAGCCACGTAAGTTCCGTCTAATAAAAGACCGTCATGACCTTTATTTTGAGGTCGAGGAGGTTTGGTGATGAAACCGAGGAGAAGTAGGGCACGGTTGCTGGATACCGGGCTTGGTAAGAAAGTCCCAATGTGGTCTACTTGCCTGGCGCTACCCTCCCCACCATTGGTACTAGTAATACTAGTAGTAGTAGTAGTAGTAGTACTAACAGATAAATATCAGCCGACCACCTCCCACACCTGTGTAAATTTACTGTGAGTCCAACTAGATTTGAAACATAACCCATTTACAGATGTACGCATGAGCAAGGAGCGTGTTATTTTTTTATACATCTCCTCTAAGGCGAGCTCTTTTTCTTCGAACATGCCCTCGTAGCCAAATTAAACGTTTCCATTTTTTGCCTTTTAATGAGATAATCTTAATGTCAAAGAACAAAATTAGTAATAACAGTGGTTTTTATCAAAAGCAGTTTGTTATTTCTTATCCTTGTAAAAAGGTATAAAAACAAAATGTGTGTAATAACTTTTTCACACACAAAAAAAAACGCTAGCTAATTTGTGATCTCTTTGAGTATCTATATTTCAATTACAAATATGCATCGCTGAAAAAGATTCTCGTTTTGAATTCTCGTTTATTTCAGTATCGGCAGAAATCTTCGGGCATTATTATAACCAAAAATGTATTAAGGTTCCCTTAAAAGCTTCCGATTATGTTTGAAGTCTCTCATCAATTTTATATTAATGTTTGATCATAATCATCTATCCAAACTGAAAGCTTTTTAATGATAACGGGAAACAAGATGAATAGGGCTCTAATTAGATGGTAGGCACATTCAAATTCATTCCAACATTTCCATAATTCCATACGTAAAATTCGTGTCAAATTTCTCACTGTCAGCCAGAACAGAAACTTTGTGGGTTCAGTTTCCATAACCATAATATATTTGCTAAGAAATTAACTAAAATGGGACCATTTAAATAATTAAATTGCCCTTCTGTTTCCAGTCAAAACATTACATGTCTGGCAAGGAGATATATTACATATTAGCTTAGATATATTTTTTTGCAAGATAATAATTATATCAATCCAAACAGAATTATACTATTAGATGATATGATTGAATTAAAAACATTCGAGACCCGGCAAGTACATTATAGTAGTGAATTTTCATAAGAATTATATACTATTATTATACGGCATACTACGAAAATGTTACTATCTATAACTTTCTATTATCAAAAAAATCTTGTGCTCTAACTTCTTTTGATAAAAATGCCCAACTCAATTTTCTAGCCAAAAAAACAATCACTTGGCAAACGTTTGATTTCATGTCGCCTGCCATGTGGGATATTTGTAGCCGAGAATTTGCGATTGTTGGTTCGGGTAGTATGTTTTATGCCTGTTATTTATTTTGTTTGGTTACCGTTGATGTATGAACGGACTAGAAGGTCGCAGGTTGATGTTTAGTTTCATGTCGCCTGCCATTTGGGATATTTGTAGCCGAAAATTTGCGATTGTTGGTTCGGGTAGTATGTTTTATGCCTGTTATTTATTTTGTTTGGTTACCGTTGATGTATGAACGGACAAGGAGGTCGCGGGTTGATGTTTAGTTTCGTGTCGCCTGCCATTTGGGATATTTGTGGCCGAGAATTTACGATTGTTGGTTCGGGTAGTATGTTTTATGCTTGTTATTTATTTTGTTTGGTTACCGTTGATGTATTAACGAACTAGTCGGTCTTTTATACTCGAGTGTGGATAGCACGGCTTCTGATGAGTTATGTTGTTATTTGAGTTATCGGTGGTGTTCTTTGGCTAGATGTGTTGTTACGACCCAGATGTCGTAACTTGTTTTTTTTTTGTTAACATGTCATCATTTTCAAAGGTTTTGTTTCCATTTAATGTGACTCACGTTTTGCGCCTCGAGAAAGCTCTTCTGGTTCAGCTGTTTAAGCTGGCAGGTGCTATAGTAGCCGCAGCCATTTTTATAGGTAATTGTCACCATGCTGAGTTTATAAAATAAAGTCGTCCTTCAGGGCAGGCTGGTGCTTACTGCCAGTATAATATTGTTCACGTTTTAGGGTCACTGCCATTCCAGTGTATTTGAGAATAACGTATATGGTCGTTACAGTGTATAAGCCGCTGCTACTTGGGGGTGTCGGCAGGCGTATCGAATGCTCACAGCCTGTGGCCGGCTCATGATACAAATAACGAGAGATATGATATTCAGACTACCTATTTTTAGACCTGTCACGCGAGATAACAATAGCCACCTCATACAATGTATATAAGAAGTACAGATCCCGATTCAACACCCAAGGTCGCTGACGAATGGGTTAATTAATAGCAGTGCAATTAGAAGAATAGACTATTCATAGATGGGTAAACAACTAGATCTTCAATTCAGCAACTAGCCACATGCCAAGATCACCTTCAAGACTGCAATCTAGTGTGGAAACCGCCTCTCGGTCCACACCCCAGCAGAGACTATATATGGAAGTTACCAGACCACGGACGGACATTCCTACATTGTTATTTCTTGAGTCTCTTTTAAGTTGTCATAATTTATATTTATCATTTTTTATTATTATTCATAAGTATTTTGTGTAACTATAATCAATAAATTCTTTTAAAAATTCAAGTGTGCTTACAAGAAAGCTAACTCGCGCATGGTGTCAAGTGGTGAGTCCAATGCATTAATAAGATGCTGTCGTGCAGTGGGGTTTGACGTTTCATGACAACCTCTTAACAAATTACGTATTTTACTAATATTTAAGTGCATACAGTTGGAAGTAATAAAAATGAAATAGATTAAATTTAGTGCTGCGATCTATATTATCTGAAAAAGACAGTATAGGCGTAACTTAAACCGCATTAAACTGACGTATGGAAAATTTTGATTGTGAATGACTTTGTTTTAAGTGTGTAGTTGGACTTCTATAACGTTACTCACCACGTGACGTCATAGGAGGGGCGGGCCATATGCGCAATATCATATATCTTCTAAGTCATTATATCATGGGGCCGGCTGACGTCGATCTAGCGTAGGCTGGTGAAGCTGTCTACATTCGATGCCGCTCAGATGAGTATTACAACAACTATATCATTGATCTAGGTTAGCTATTTGAGTGATATCGTATTGTGCCATTGCCACGATAAAGATTTTTTGTGTGCCATGTTTTATGTCAGTTAAATTGGCTTGACATATAGCGACTGCTAACGTCATCATCAGCGGTGACCTGCCGATAAAGTCGGTGGACCTAGTGAATGCGACTGTAGTGTAATCAATTTAAGTGAATATATTGAGTGCCACTTGTTGCCAGAAATATAACCTCATTATTAGTTATTTCTTGTTTACAATTATTGACCTATAAGGTGGTCTAGCTGTACTTCTTTGGTCATAAGGACATAAACTCCAGGAGTAGACTTTACCTGCAAGTGTTTATTTCAGTAAACCTAACCAGCCAGTGAAGTTTATTATTGTTTACCTTGTAAAGGGCGCTTTACGTTTCTTGCAATATAATTCTGGAGATTTCGTTTACTCGTTACGTAGGGATTTCAACCTGCTGTCCATTATTTAGTCACAATTTTTTTTGAATTATATTCATCAAGACGAATAAAATGATACCAAATACGAAGGGGATTACTTAAATACTAAAAATCTCTGGACGCAGCAAGTGCGTTATGGTAGCGAATTTTCTTTAAAATATTTTTAATAGCAAATGTCTTTCTTTGATGAAAGCAGGCATCAAACTTGGTTGCCTATATAGTAGAAACAATGTACCATATTTTATTGAAATAAATTTATTGTTTGAAAATATATAAACATTTTTCAAAAGTGTAGATGCAGCAAATGTGGTATGGAAGTGATTTTCCATAAAAATGTTTTTAATAGCAAATGCGAGCAGGCATCAATCTGATTACCGGTATAGCCTATGTAGTAGAAACAATTACTATATTTTAACAAAATTACTTATGGTTTGAAAATATACAAAAATTTTCCGAAAATAAACTTGACTGTTGGCAGGTTTCTGACAACAGTTTTTTGAAAAACGTTCGGGAGCTAAACTGCAAATTTACCGAAAATTCGCTACCAAAACGCACTTACTGCGTCCAGTTTTTTTCTTACAAACGCATCATATTTCGATAAAAAATGCAAAAATGCATTAACGAATTTGTTCTACAAAAATTAGTTAAACAAAAATTATACACCCCTACTTACTCCTGGTCCCGTAATTTCCTTGGGGAGTGTGAACAAGAAATTTTCCTTGGAGTTTGAGGATCCAGGGGGGTGGGAGCCTAGGCAGGTTTCTGCAAATTTACCGAAAATTTGCTACCAAAACGCACTTACTGCGTCCAGATTTTTTTCTTGCAAACGCATCATATTTCGACAAAAAATGGAAAAATGCATTCACAAATTTGTTCTACAAAAATTAGCTAAAAAAATT
Organism: Tillus elongatus; assembly: GCA_964006375.1. Taxonomy (NCBI): domain Eukaryota; kingdom Metazoa; phylum Arthropoda; class Insecta; order Coleoptera; family Cleridae; genus Tillus; species Tillus elongatus. The sequence goes on from OZ023267.1 coordinate 3,414,092, forward strand.
ATGCACCCCTACTCACTCCTGGTCCCGTAACTTCTTTGGGGAGTGTGAACAACAAATTTTTCTTGGGGTTTGTGGATTCAGGGGGGCCCTAGGCAGGTTTCTGAAAACAGTTTTTTGAAAGGAGTTCGGGAGCTAAACTGCAAATTTACCGAAAATTCGCTACCAAAACGCACTTACTGCGTCCAGTTTTTTTTCTTACAAACGCATCATATTTCGATAAAAAATGCAAAAATGCATTAACGAATTTGTTCTACAAAAATTAGCTAAAAAAATTATGCACCCCTACTCACCCCTGGTCCCGTGACTTCCTTGGGGAGTGTGAACAAGAATTTTTTTTGGGGGTTTATGGATCCAGGGGGGGGGGGGCCTGGGCAGGTTTCTTAAAACAGTGTTTTGAAAAGCGTTCGAGAACTAAACTGCAAATTTACCGAAAATTAGCTACCAAAACGCACTTACTGCGTCCAGATTTTTTTCTTATAAAGGCATCATATTTCGATAAAAAATGCAAAAATGCATTAATAAATTTGTTCTACGATAATTAGCTAAAAAATATTATAGACCGTTAAACCATAAACTTCACTAACCCTACAAATAAATATCCAAAAAGCCACCAAACTTAACTAAACTGACAGCTAAAGCATCAGAGAAAGGGTCTATTTGAAATTGATATTCTGTAAATATTTTAGTAAAATGAAGGGCAATGACGGTTGAATCTGAAACTTAAGGGTTTGCAGAACATTTTTCTTGCAACATTTTCTTTTCACAAACAGTATTTGTTTCACATTCTTTGCTTAAACATTGCCAATTTTGACGTTTAAAATTGCGAGTTTGACGTTTTGCGGAAAACTCCAAAATTTGTTACTTTAACTGCCCATAACTTCTTTGTCTTTACAGCTAGGGACCTAAATTGATACAGAGTTCACTCTTTATAATACAAATACGCGTACCAAATTTGGTTGCCCTTACTTTGTTATTTCCGGAGATATGAATTTTTTTATAAAGAAAATACAAAATTTTCCGGGAAAACCTGGTCCGATTTTCCTGGCTAACGAACTTATCCAAGCCACTTGCAAAAGGAAGGTACTCTGCAAATTTTATCAAGATCGGTCCATTATTTTTTGAGTTATCGGTCGGATATATATATATATATATATATATATATATATATATATATATATATATATATATATATATATATATATATATATATAAACACAGATCTCCCCATAAGCGAATTTTTTTAAAAAAAATTCGCTAAAAAAGTTGGTATGCGCATATGTCATATTTGAATACTGATTACTGAGACGAGTGACATAACACCAAACGCGTGTGGTTTAACTTAAAAGCTAAAAAAGTTTGTGCATGCGTTAACCGCCATATTTATATACGGAATGAGATGTGAAATCAAAATGGTAGATCCTCTTCTTTCAACAGATCGGGTTAGATACCTTTTAATATTTTTAATTTTTTGAATTTTTGCGTTAGCGGTTGCCATCTTGGTCGCCATCTTGGATTACGTCATCTCAGGTTAGAGCTCTCCACAGTCTGGTTTAGATAGGTGATGTAGTTTTTGAATGTCAGGTAAAACCGACAAACGTCAAAGCTGTCACCTTTACAGGTTAGGCCGCCATTTTTAAAAACGAAAGTCGCCATCTTGAAAAACGAAAGCCACCATTTTGTTCCGCCTTCTTGGGGCGTGGCCACGTCCCCTCAAGGGGAGGGGCTAGGCCCGCAAGTGCCCCCACGGGGAGGAGTGTGGGTACCCCCACTCCTGGCTGCCTAAAGCGATGCATAACCTACTAACTAATTTCGAACATTACTTTAATTGTTCAGGCCCATCAGGCAAACCATTTTGAATCTAATTAGGTTATTATACCATATGTAAATGGTTAGTGAGCTCACGGACCAATGATTGAACAACTGATGTTAATTAATAACTGATTATATTATCTACCATTGATTACCCATATAGTAGATGGACCTAACTGTGTTTATATGGGTCCGTATTACTATACAGCACACTGTTTTTATTGTAGCATAATTCTTATGCTACCGCTGTTAATGAATTTGTGAATATATGGGTCAACATTATATCGGGCATTATTATTTGCTGACCATACCATTGCTTGTGTTTGTGTTGCTAGAACTCACGTTTTGTTGATTACATAAGTATTATATTGCTGACATCCCCTCTAGTTATGCAATATTGTGTTTGATAATTGATCTGGCACTTTGTGATATTGATTCTAAGTCACCCAGCCATCATAGTTCACCTCTTAGGTACTAATGACATCTTGTACCTGGCCACGGGTTACGGAAAGTGGCTGGCTCATATTAAATTAAGTCTCTAAGACTTTTATAATACTCAGAGTGTTAATCTAAACACGAAACCCTTTGAGATGTCGCCATGCTCAAGCTTTGCTAAGGACTCCGCTACTTATTGAGGGAATTGTGGTGTTTTCCACCATTTTGGTACTTAGTAGCGAGTAGTAGCAGTGTATGTAAGCCCCCGCAAAAGTCTAGGACTTCTTGGTGCGGATTTTATCTACTGTGGTGTTATTTATTATACGCCCCTCGGCAACGTCAAACGAGCGCGCAAATTAGCAGCGTTCAAGCATTTTGGAATCCTTTTTTGCCGAAAGCCTTCTCATACTTGTGATAAACAATGTGAAACACACTGTGATAGGATATGTGCAATGTTTCTGCTATGCATTTTAGCCCAATTCGTCGATGCTTTCTTTTGTCATAGAAATTGATCCTCCAGAGCTGTGCGTATCTTTGACATCTGATAGTCTTGTAAGGAAATTTAGCAACCCTGTTTTCAATAGTAGCATACGAAGAACATTGATTACCTAACGTTTTCACCATATCAGCAAAAATTTCTTTGCCTGATAAGTCTTTCAGTAATAACAACTAAGCGATACTATCTTTTATCAAAATCTGTTTTTTTTCTCAGATCTATGGTTTTCAAACTTAACAGTTTTGTCACTACTCGACTTTTAGATGTTAAACGTTGATAGCTTCTTTATAAAAACATCCTACTCGTTTTCATAGCAACTACTTTAAATTTGCTTACTAGAAAGTTTTTAAGACCGTGGCTAAACGAACATGTTCAAATCCCACATAACATCGAAAAAAAAAAAGTTTCCATGCGCTAACTAGATACTACTAGTACTAGATGTCAATATACCCTCGTACCTATCAGTTACAATTATGTAAGAAATATTTATAGTCCGCCACAAAAGATAATACAGATTTTCATTAGATTACTCCAGAAATTTCATTACGGCAAAACTTACTTGTAATGTTTGCTATACGCCATTCCCTGCTTACCCAATATATAGTCAAGTCATGCCCCTTTTGCGTTCAGTGTAGAGTCCGGGCCTAATATCAGACGAAAATGTAAATACCTAGGCGGTTATTTATAAACGCCAATGTAAACCATAACATAAGCGTGAGGAGGTTGCTTAACTTGCTTCCAGTTCAAAACGCGAAATTGCAACTTCACGGGATATCATCTCCAAACACTTCTGGTGCCCTTTATGAAAAATTCTTACATATATATCACTGTAATATGTCCCTGATGCAGCACACGTATCGTATTGTACAAATGCGTAGAACCTACTCGAAAATGAGAAAATGTTTATTATCTTACAAGCCTCAAAACACGCACCGCACAGAACTTAAAGACCGCCCATTATTGTAATTTATTTAATTCTTTACTTATTTATATGCCCAACGGGAACAATTTCCCTTTACAGCACAATTAAAATAAATACAATATTGTCGGAATAGCAATACACAATAATCTATACCAACATTAAATGGATAAGCATTTGTGAAAAACAACAACATAATTATCAAATAGTGCTGCAAATTGAATCATAACTTCCACATAGCTGTGATAATCTACTCTCCCCAGAATGACATTTCATGAAACGAATTTAGAGTCCATGACTTCTCTACGAAGAATATATTCATATTCCTGTATCCATAACCTTCTGAAACGTTATATTACTAGAGTTTTAACAACAATTTTTTTATTTTTTATTTCAACAACACACCACGAGGGCTTACAGCCTAAATACTATCGTACCGTGGGTGTCGACAAGGAGGAAAGAGGCAACTTGTTGATTCTGGACTTGAAGGTTTGGAGGTTCGGGGGAGACGGAAAAACATGTGCCGGCAAGGAACTCCACAACTTGGAAGTCCTCGGGACAAAAGACCGGGCATAACAAGATGTTCTATGTCTGGTGACCTGGACAGTAAAAGGGTGCATTCGCTCTGTTCCCCTGGTAGATCTGTTCGGGGCAGCAGGTGGAGGAATTATGAAAAAAAGCTCCTCTGACCAGTGCCCGTGCAGATATCTATAAAAGAGAGATAGAGGGGGGGTCACCAACGGCACGTCGGTGGGCAAGGGATGGCAGCCTTTGGGTGAGGGTAGGGTCACCAATGAGACGTACAGCTTTCTTCTGAATGGAGTCCAGGATAGCGAGTGTAGAAGCGGCAGCAACACCCCAGATGTCGGAGCAGTATTCGAGGTTTGGTCTTATTTGTGAAGTATATAAGGTATAGAGATTAGCTTGTGAAAAGTATTTGCGAGCCCGGAAGAGGAAACCTAATTTCTTAGCAGCTGCAATTGATGTGACATGTTGGTGCCAATTGAGATTTTGATCCACAGAAATGCCAACGAGTGAAAAGGACTCATTACTTTGAATAACTTGGTTATTTATTGTGATGGGTCTGGGCTGGTGTATCTCTTATGAGAAAGAAAGCAAGACTGTGATTTGGTGGAGTTGAATTGTACAAGATTTCTACTTCCCCAGTCTAATATTTTTTGGAGATCCACGGAGACAGAACCCTCCATGAGTCTGCGATCCTCATCTAATTGGGCTAAAGAGACAGGCTTAGAATATTGTATATTTGAGTGGAGGGTGCTGTCGTCCGCGTAACTGTGAATTGGGTTGAATGTGCTAGAGAGAAGGTCATTGATGTGGCAGAAGAAACAAATTAGGGGCTAAAGCTGAACCATGAGGAACCTGCATTAATTGGATACAGTTTAGAGGAATGGCCATCCACGGCAACAGAAATGCTCCGGTTGGAGAGGAAATTTGCTGTCCACGTACAGAGTTTTGGTGGTAGGCCATAGGCCGGTAGTTTATTAAGCAGCGCTGCGTGCCAGACCTGGTGAATATATATTGTAGTATTACTGCTGCTGTGGACTGTGATGGATGTCATAAGGGATTTATTATTTTCATGCAGGTGTTTATTCGAGTAGTTCTATGTATAGAAATACCATGTATATTTGTGTGTATTTTTTGTGTAATTTTTAGTTTTAGGCATAGAAATGCGATGTATACTTGTGTGTAATTTGTTTTTTGTGTAATATTTTCCTATGTATACTCACACACGAGTCTTCTGACTCCAGCGATGTAATTGTTTATTGGCAGTTTGCACATTGTTGTTATTGCTGTTATTATTTTACCGTTTGGCACATAAACTATTATTATTATTTAGAGAAAAAATGTTGGGGTTTTTTCAAAACGTCAAAATCGCGATTTGAAACGTCAAAATTCGTAACCTGAAACAAATACAAACTATGTAAAGAAAATTTCGCAGGACGGATATTCTGAAAACCCTTAGTTTCAGTTTCAACCGCCATTGTCCCTAATTTTACTACAGTATTTACAGGAAATTTATTTTAAATAGACTCTTCCTCTAATGCTTTGGCTGTAGGTTTAGTTAAGTTGATGCATTGGCTGTAGGTTTAGTTAACTTTATGGTTTAAGGTTCTATAATTTTTATCTAATTATCGTAGAAAAAATTCGTCAATGATGTGACTGCGACTTTTCAATTTTAAAAATATTTCTTCAAATGAGCGCAAACTAGGCCCCCTAGAATCGATATCCAGGTTTACTTTCAGTTTTTATCGTTTTGCAGATATACAAGGTGACGCATTTCTACGATAAAGCTCAATATAGTTGTTATTATACAAGATACAAGAAAAAATTGTATACGTTAATTATATGGTGTCTTAAGCTGCATCTTGTTAAAATATTTTGACAATCACAGGTGGTCCATAAGTCGTTGGTGACCCTTAAAATTGTTTTCATCGAACACCCTTGTATTATTGCATTTTTGCATTTTTTATCGAAATATGATGCATGTTTGTAAGAAAAAAAATCTAGACGCGTTCTGGTAGAGAATTTTCATTAAACCCTTTAAATTTCAATAACTTAATTTGCTATTAACCTAAGGTTTGTTGGGAAGGAACCCAGTTTCCTCGAAAAAAATTTGCTGAGTACTTTCCTTTTGTAACTTATCTCCAAAAATAACAACACAAGGGCAACCAAATTTGGTACGCGTATTTGCATTATAAAGTGCGAAAAAATTCGTTAATGAGGCAACCGCGACTTTTGAATTCTAAAAAGGTTTCTTCAAATGAGCGCAAACTAGGCTCTTTAGAATCCATATCCGGGTGTACTTTCTGTTTACATATATACAGGGTGACGCATTTCTGCGGTAAAGCTCAATATAATTGTTATTATGCAAGATACGAAAATAAATTACATTACTTATAGGGTGTGTTATAAAATTATTTTGACAATAACAGCGTTGCCCATAAGTCGTTGGTGATATCTACATTTTTTTTGTGAACATTCTTTATGGCGTTTTTGCATTTTCTATCGAACTACGATGCATGTTTGCAAGTAAAAAAATCGAGACGCAGTAAGTGCATTTTGGTAGCGAATTTTCATTAAATGCTCCAAAATTCAACAACTCAATTTGCTGTTAACCTAAGGTTCGTCGGCTAGGAAATGAGTTTTCTCGAAAACATTTTACGTCAATTTTCCGAAAATTTTTGTACATTTCCAAACAATTGGTAATTTTGATAAAATATTGTACATTGCTTCTACTACATCGGTTATGCCAGTAGCCAGATTGATGCCTGCCTGCATTAGAGAGACATATTTGCTATTGAAGATATATATTTATGGAAATTCACTTCCATAACGCACTTGCTGCGTCAAAACTTTTTTTGCCTATGCGTACTCAGATGTCATTATTCGAAGTCGAGCAACAAAACTTGCTACTGCAGTTTGATGAGATGTGATTACTTAATCGCGAGTAGGGCAGGCTTTGTCATGTTATACCTGGAGCAGTTTGGGCTTTAGAAACTATTCTAAACACAGTTCCGCCTTTGGATGGCCTCAGTGATGTTATTAGTGAATTTTTGTAGAAAAAAATCACTAATGGGGAGATCCCGACTTTTGAATTTTGAAAAATTTTTGCAAATGAGCGCGAACTAGGACCCCTAGAACCCATATATACATATGTGTCACACCGATAACTCAAAAAATAATGGACCGATTTTGATAAAATTTGGCATGTACCTTTCTTTTGTAAATGGCTTGGACAAGTTCGTTAGTCAGGACAATCGGACGAGGTTTTCTGGGAAAATTTTTAGTTTTCATTCGAAACAAATATTTATCTCAAAAAATAAAAAAATCTATGATAACCAAGGTAGGTAGGTTTATGACACAAAAAGTAAACTATACTCCAAAATTTAGATTTATATGTTATAAGAAAAAAGTTATAATAAAATATTTTGTGCCAGATCATTTCTATGAAAATTCACTACCATAACGCACTTTCTGCGCCCAGGCTTTTAATAATATACATTGTGTTTAGTGTTTTCATTTTATTTGGGTAATAAAGAATGATAAGAAAGCCTCCTTTACGTTCAGATAAACTCCTTTTACCATAGTCCCTACAGTCATAACTTCTCACTAAACTGAAAGCTAGCCAGGAAGCCTACTCGCCTAATAGAATTCGCTGAGATTTTCTTATCTTATCTTTGATTTGTGCAAACAAGCAAGTATATAGATTTGCCATAATAACTGCAGGTGTTCAGGATGATGTTTATCCAAGGAAATACGTATTATAGGAAATCTGAAATTTATATGTGTTTCTTATTTTTCAAATTTTGGGGCGCAACAAGTGCGTTGTGGTAATGAATTTTCATAAGAATAATATATTGCAGTGATTTAGCCTCATATAGCGCCTCCGTGGCCGTGTTGGAAAGTCGAGTAAAACTTCCCAATTCGGACTCGGGGGACGACGGTTCGAGACTCACCGGCGGCGGATGATTTTTCAAATCACTTCTGTCGTTTAGATCGTGCTCAAGGTGGAGGGTAGGTTAATTCAATTGAGCAAAAAGAGTCAGCATTGGCCCAATTTCCAGTAAGCATCTTACCTTTACCTTTTTTTAGCCTTATATTAAAAGTTATAAAACATTACTTTATTTAATTAGGAACGGTAAAAATAAGGTAAAGAAGGGCAAGCACAAACATGATCTCTAACATAAATATTTATACAGTAATTTGGATACAAAACTCAAACAAAACAATTCATCAACAGGAAATATACTCAACAAAAAATACATTAGAAAGCTGAACATAAAAAAAATCCCGTGGTTCTTGCATTGGGGGTGATTGTATGCATGCAGAAGAGGAAGAAGAACCCCCAGGAGGAAGATAGTTTCTGCCCCCTCACAAAAAAACACGGGGGGGCTCCCCTTGTGCATGCATACAACTACCTTCAAAGCATAAAGCACAAGAAAAATTTCTTGGGAGCAACCCCCAAGAAAGTTACTGGACTTGGACGAATATGAGTGGTATGCGGGGTAGACAGGGTTTAAAGGAGTTATTGCTGCAAAATGTGAAAAACGCATCTTTTTTAAGTCAGACTAATTGGTTTTTTAGCATTTTCCGCTTATATTTCCTCCACGCCCAACACTTTGGTCATTCTTGGTACCCTAACTGTCTTGGGGGTTGTTTGCAACAAATTTGCCTTGTGGCTTGTGCATCCAAGGAGGGTTCTAAGCATGTTGCTGAAAAAAAATCTAAAATCCCTTCGTGCAATGAACTGTTTATTTACCGAAATTACATTCCACTTCGTCGCTTATAATGTCTTTTTCAGATAATATCGAATACAGCACTAAAGTAAATAAATTCACTTGCTGTTTTACTCCTTTTTTATTTTTATATTACATACATACATATATATATATATATATATATATATATATATATATATATATATATATATATATATATATATATATATATATGGTGGCGCATTGAAAACGAAACAGACCGATTTGCGTCCAGAGGATTTTTTTTAAAGAAACGCTGAAATACGTCAATTTTAATATTGAGGGGGACATGTTTTGACATAAAACTCAACTTTGTCACATCAACCCCTTAAGGGTGGTGATAACAACCCTTATATTTTAAATAGGGAACATGGGTCAAGTGTTACATCATTTGAAAGTTCTTTCTTTCTGAATTCAGCACACAAATTTTCTTGGAAGTTTTCTCAACTCGTTTAAAAATTATTCACAGTTGGAGTTGCAAGAACGTATTTTATTCATTGTGATAAGAGATGCACTAATTAGTCAATTTTTCGTTAAAAAAACAAAAAAAAACAAAACCAAAGGTTAAAAAATGTTTATTCAGTTAAGTAAGTGTTCAAATTGTTGACCACCAGCTTCCATACAAAAGTATAAATTTTGTTCAAAACGAGCTCTGACATCCTGGAGCATTTGTGGAGTTATTAGACGATATTCTTCAACAATGCGTCGTCGTAATTCTTCCAGAGACTCTTGTTCTGTTGCGTAAATTCTACTCTTTTAATGGCCCCATAGAAAGAAGTCTAAAGGAGTTAAATCCGGTGATCTAGGGAGCCACTCAATAGCACCTCTACGCCCAATCCATTGTCCTGGAAATTCTCTGTTCAAAAACTCCCTAACACGTTGTGAAAAATGTGGAGGAGCTCCAACTTGTTGAAACACTAATTGATTTTCTTGATAGCGATCATAATTTTCAACAATGTCAATTAGTAGAGGGTAAACGATATTTTCTAGTAACTCCAAATACGTTTCGCCACTCAAATTGCCATCAAAAAAAAATTGGTCCGATTAAACGGTCTCCAAAAATGCCAGTCCAGATATTCAATTTCTGTGGAGTTTGAGTGTGGACTTCGTGAAAATTTCTTGGATTATTATCTCCGCCCAATATCAACCATATATATATATATATATATATATATATATATATATATATATATATATATATATATATATATATATATATATATATATATATATGGTTAAAAAATAAGTATAAAGATGTCAAGAACTTTGGTAAATGGAGGTAACAATAGAGCAATTGAGAGGAGGAAGTTAAAGTAAGAAATATTTTCCATTTAGAATATCAAAATTTGAAGTATAGTGAACTTGGTCCACAATTGCCAATTATTTTTTGGATGAACCCGTTAAATTTTGTAAAAACACAGCACACGTCATAGACTTATTGTGTATTGCATATTGTATAATTTAATTGAATAATTGAATATATATATATATATATATATATATATATATATATATATATATATATATATATATATATATATATAGTATAGGACATGTCTTGAGATAATGTTCTAGGGGGTCTAGTTCGCGCCTAGCTGATTTTTTTTCAAAATCCTAAATTCGCGAACTTCCAGTCACTAATTTGTTGTACGGAAATTCTCTCAAAAAACTCCTTACAAATCGGACGTGCTGCCCAGTGAGTTTATGTAGAGTATTTCAAAACCGTTTACGCACCTAAATGCGACATCGCCCTTAGGTTCCAATAATAACAAAGAATATTAATAAAAAATAAAACATTATAGAAGCACTTTATCACCCAGTTAGTTGTGAGATGTTTAATTTGACCAATAAGGAATCCGTTATAGTAATCTACATTATTAATATTTTGAAATCTCGGTTACATTTTATACAAGGAAGCCTTGTTAACAAAAATCTATAACATGAATTGTTTAGATGTTTACGTGAATTTTCAAACAGTTGCAGTTTTAAGCCGCCTAGACATACCTACAAATTTGTAAAACTACCAGAACAAATTGTTGTCAGAGTTGCATGTAAAGCTCTGTTAATTAAAACTGGGGAAGGTTGCCCGTGAAACGGCATACCAAAACAAAGTGTCGTCAGTTACGTTTCGCAGCTTGTTAGCAAATTAGTATTCAGAGTGAATTCTGAACTTTGATACAAGCTCCTATAGAACATGTTGCACACTAGCGCACTTTAGCGTTAGTTTTCAGTTTCTAATGAACTTTCTGTGTAATTCTTATGAAAAGTTCTTCCTAATTAATATCATACAGTTTCAAATAAAATTACAAATTGGTAGCCTCGAACTTGATACAAATGTTTTCATAGATGTAAACAAATCAACAGTTCAATTTATTTTTGGCGAATTTCTATTTTTTTTTAATTGCTATTAGAGAGGTATCGATATATATATATATATATATATATATATATATATATATATATATATATATATATATATATATATATATATATATATATATAGAGGTGTGTGTATGTATCCGCTCGCTTGTATGACTCGACCTCACTTCCCGTTTGAAATTTTAAGGGTGCATTCGTTTCCCGCTAGGAGGTTGAAAGGGTAGGTTGGAAAATATGCTTAAAATGTGTCCCCCTAAAAATAAAAAAAATTCGGGACGCAGCAAGTGCGATATAGTAGCGAATGGTACACTATTGTTATACGGAATATTAGTAAAGTTAATACTTTAAACATACACAGACCTTGAAGATCGATTTTTGAGGTCCTTGTACGCGCAGATTTGAAGAATTCTTTCGAAAGTGTTACCATCGATATCTTTGTATTATCAAAAAAATCTGGCGTTCTAACTCCTTTTGAGAAAAATGTCCAAAACTTAATTTTATATGAAGCTAAAGAACCAAATTTTGCTATATCTGTAGATAGTGTAAGTCTCTTTAAAAGATACTTCTATTACGAATTTCATTAAAGTTATACAGATGATTTCCAGAAGGAAACTTAATTCATATTTACAAAAGTAAAGTACCTGCCAAATTATAAACGTAGCAGTTATTTTTCCTTATTAATCGCCAGTATGATTTCGTTTTAGTCAACCTAATCAAACTAGTTTTTTCAATGTCAACAATAGCAATATCATAATTTGAGGCTCAAAGGTGACAAACTTATTTAGGCGTTTTAAACAAACATAAGATCTTGTTCAAAACGTATTTAATCTGTGCACTATTGCTTCTCCAAATACCAAAATAAAACATAAAAAAACATACATTCATCGAGTTGTATTCGGTCGCGTAACTTTCTGCTTATGAGGCAAGCGCGGTGCCTCCTGCGCTATCGTCAACTAACGTTTTATTTGCGTGATATTTTAGATCGACTTCATGCCCGGGATATAATATTCAAAGTATACGTAACCATTTATTACAGAATTAGTAGAATTACCATTGAAACACATCCCGTGGCTGTTTTGGTCTTATATAACGTCTTATGTTTAAGTTTAAAGATAAAAGAAACTATTTTAGAATCGTTTTTATAGAGACTTGGTTTAATTTGGTTTACGTTTCGGCTCAGGTCGTCATTTTCCATAGTTCCGATTGTTGGTTCAGGTAGTATTTTTGGTACCTCGTATATATTTAGTTTGGTTACCGTTGATGCATAGTTTATACCTGTTGTATGAATTAATCTACGCGTGGTAGTTAACTACGCTGTCTGTCAGACAAAACTCTAAATATTGTGTACCAAATTACTTAAAATTCACAACATAGGTTTATTTGCACCATTTCTAGCCACAAGTAAAGTCTCATTCCAGCTACTCTTATATTTATTAAAATATAGCGTTTTCAAAAAGTTTTCCCCAATTTTGCACCGGAAAAACTTGAGCATAAAGAAGGCTGATTAACGAACTCGACCTCGGTTTTCGCCCAAACAAGATTTTTGTTAAGTTTGAAATCAGTTTAGTATTTTTTGAGTTATCGCTGGGATACATATATATATATATATATATATATATATATATATATATATATATATATATATATATATATATATATATATATATATATATATATATATATATATATAAATTTAACGGACCTTGGTTTTGGGTTCTAGGGACACAAATTCGCGCTCATCTGAAGAATTTTTTTCAAAAGCTTTTCATCGTGACCTCTCTATTAGCGAATTTTTCTTAATGAAAATTCGCTAAAATTACAGTTCCGATCGTTTTTTCCCAAAATTAAAAAAAGCTGGATGCATACTTTTCGTTGGGCCACCTATATATATAAATTACATGAAAAAATGCATAGATCCATGCTACTAAAACGCACTTGCTGCGTCCAGAACTTTTTAAAACATGCTAATAGTGTCATTTTTCTTTTTAGGGCTCCCAAACGACGTTGCATACTACTGGCACCAGTATCCATGGGTTTTAGGCAACACCTTCTGTAAACTGCGAGCCTTATTATCAGAAATGTAAGTTATAGACTTTTTTTTAAGATAATCTAATAAGAATATCTAATCTAATGTTCACCAAAAACACACAACCAAACAAAAAGTTTACCAGCACTATCACGCGGCTCAAGACGATTCACGGTAGTTTTTTTGCACATTTAACTAGCTTATGTTTGAGTAATTCCATTTGCTTATGTAATAATGCATTTATAGCAGATATTAACAGTCTAGCTTTCGCGAGATAAACATACCACCTGGAAGTCCTCGGGACAAAAGAGCGGGCATAACAAGATGTTCTATATCTGGTGATCTGGACAGTAAAAGGGTACATTCGCTCTGTTCCCCTGGTAGATCTGTTGGGGCAGCAGGTGGAGGAACTACGTTATAAAGCTCCTCTGAGCAGTGCCCGTGCAGATATCTATAAAAGAGAGAGAGAGGTCACCAACGGCACGTCAGTGGGCAAGCGATGGAAGCCTTTGGGTGAGGGTCGGGGAGACGTATCGCTCTCTTCTGAATGGTGTCCAGGAGAGCAAGTGTAGCCGCGGAAGCGGCACCCCAGATCTGGGAGCAGTATTCAAGGTTTGGCCTTATGTGTGAAGTATATAAGGTATAGAGATTAGCTGATGAAAAGTATTTGCGAGCCCGGAAGAGGAAACCTAATTTCTTAGCAGCCGCAAAACTAAGATTTGGTGGAGTTGAATTGTACAAGATTTCTACTTCCCCAGTCTAATATTTTTTGGAGATCCACAGAGACAGAACTCTCCATGAGTCTGCGATCCTCATCTAATTGGGCTAAAGAGACAGGCTCAGAATATTGTATATGTGAGTGGAGGGTGCTGTCATCCGCGTAAATGTGAACTCGGTTGAATGTGCTAGAGAGGAGGTCATTGATGTGGAGAAAAACAAAGTAGGGTCTAAAGCTTAACTTTGAGGTACTCCTGCTTTAATTGGATACAGTTTAGAGGAATGGCCATCCACGACAACAGAAATGCTCCGGTTGGAGAGGAAATTTGGTAGGCCATAGGCTGGAAGTATATTAAGCAGCGCTGCGTGCCAGACCTGGTCGAATGCTTTGGATATGTCTAGAGCGACAATCTGGAATTCACCGTGTAGTTCAATAGACTTGTTCCAATAATGGGTGACAAAGGAATGGAGGTCGGCAGTTGATCTGCGCTGAAGGAATCCATACTGCCTGTCGTGGATTAGACTGTGTTTTCCAAGAAATTTTAGTAATTCGGTGTTTATATACTTTTCCATCACTTTAGAGACGACTGAAAGGAGAGAAATAGTCCTGTAGTTGCTAGGAAGCGCTTGGATCCTTTCTTGGGAACAGGTTGTACTCGAGCAGTTTTTCAGTTATTAGGGAATATGTCTCTATTGTAAGATGTCTGAAACAGACGAGTCAGGACAGGAGCAAGTTCTGGTGCGTATTTTTTGAGAACAATTGCTGGGATCTTGTCAGGACCAGAGGCTTTCCTGGTATTAAGAGAAGAGAGCATCTTTTGTACCTTTTTAGTTTTGAAAATGATATCCGTCATTTTATGCGCGACACTGGGGACTGTTGGTGGTTGAACATTTGGAGGTGGGTTGAGTGTAGAATTGCCGGCGAACAACGAGGCAAAAAGTTCAGCCTTGCCCAGGGCGGAAGAAAAAATTTCACCCCCTGAAACAAGAGGTGGGAACGTGCTCTTGCAGAAATTATTCCCAATAGATTTAGCAAGAGTCCAGAAGGCTTTGCTGCCATTGGAGCTTGAGAGGACTTTGTTTTTGATGTGGTTAATGAGGCATTCAGAAAGCTTTTTATTTGTATTACTCGTTGAAAAAATCTAGCTTCCGTATACAGGCACTCTCAAATAGTGGCTGCATTTTAAAAGTTTTCGCAGAAATGCTTTTAGTGTTTCTCTTGAAATTATTTTAGTAAGATTTTTGGGATATGTTGGCAATTAATAATAAATGTTTAGTAAGTTATTGTAAAAAAAAGTTGTCGAATTTTTGTGAAAAATATAATTTAGTGTAACATTACTGAAGACAATTTTTATTTTAAAAAAATTGTGATTTTTTTATAAAAGACATTTTTGCAAATTTTCATGATTTTTTTTCCACTTTGGTCCTAAAGCTGTTTGTGAATTATTATATCTTGGCAGGTGTGTAAATAGCTTAAAGAGGTTCGTTGGCCAGGAAAATCGGACCAATTTTTTCTGTAACTTTTTAAGTTTATTTTCGGAAAATGTTTGTACTTTTTGAAACAACAAAGCTATTTTAATGAAATATTGTACATTGTAGGTACTATATAGGTTGTACTGTCAACCAAATTTCCTTCGTTTAAAAACAAGACATATTTGCCATTAAAAATATTTTTTACGAAAATTGGCTACCATAACGTCCCGAACTTTTTTGTCTTTAAACTTACAAACCTACGTACCTATTTTGATACAAGGTTCGCTCGTTATAATACAAATACGCGTACCAAATTTGGTTGTCCTTACTTTGTTATTTCCGGAGATATAATTTTTTTCGAAAGAAACACAAAATTTTCCGGAAAAAACTGAGCCGATTTTCCTGTCTAACGAACTTATCCAAGCCCATTATTTCTGTAAGGACGTTAGCGGCATTTAACGTACCCAACATCGTATGGTGTACGGAAATGACAACTTTACGCCTCCCCTCTAATCAATGGAACGTGTAGGCATTCAACTCGCCTAAACACAATGTCACAACATCGGTTGATGTTAATTTACAGTATGTGCTGAAAACTAATTTAACGCTGCTCCTGGGAATCGAACCTTGGACCCACGGGTCTAGAGGTACACGTTCTCACCAGTAGCTCTTCGAAGTTACTATTTGTTGAAAATAAAAAAAAATGCTTTATGCAATGTCGTAATGTGTTTGTATTAGCATTTTCTCTAAGTATCGACAAAGTCGATCCAAGTTAGTCGCCTTTATTAAATGAAAACAGAAATTGAATTATTAATGGTTGAACGTGGCCTAAATGAGGTCCTATTGATACAAACGATATATAAAGTAAAGGTCAAATTAACCTTTTCCCTATCCAAATAAAATGACTGAATGTAAAGTAAAGAGAGTAATCTATTTTCCTTTCCAGGTCTTCATACGTATCAGTATTGACAATAGTAGCATTTTCCACGGAACGCTACTTGGCCATCTGCTACCCTCTGTATCTGCACACAATGTCCGGCCTTCAGAGGGCTATTAGGATTATCGCTTGCCTGTGGATCATTGCTTTCTTCAGCGCGCTTCCTTTCTCCATTTATACCAAGGTTGAGTACCTGGATTATCCGCCTAACTCTGGGATACCGGCACAGGTAAACTTTATTGTGAATATAGAATCAATAGTCACTATAACGTGTGATTACAAACTGAAGCGATTTCAGGAAACTGTATATTTGGAAGTAAGTCGTACATACAGTGCGTTTTAAAACTAAGTAATTCATTAATTTTCTCTATTATCAGTAAATTTTAAAAGAAATGCTAAAAGCAAGTATTATTTAAGTAAAAACATTTCTACTCACCCCAACCCCCAATGGTAACTTCACCTGTAAAATTGATAAATAGAGAGTGGGGTCGTATGATACTTCTTTAAAAAGAAAATAATTCAGCGCCATATAAAATTTAAAATGTTGCTTTATGGTGAACGAAAAAATAAAGGCCTTTCAAAAATCAAAAAGACTGGACGCAGCAAGTGCGTTATGGAAGTGAATTTTTATAAAAATGTTTTTAATAGCAAATATGTCTCTTTAATTCAAGTAGGCATCAATTTGGTCACTGGTATACACATATACAGTACATATTTTATCAAAATAACTTAGTGTTATGTAAAAAAAAATTCGGAAAATTAACTTTAAATGTTTCCGAGAAAACTCATTTCCTAGCCGACGAACCTTAAGTTAACAGCAAATTGAGTTAGTGAATTTGAAGCATTTAATGAAAATTCGCTTCTAAAACGCACTTACTGCGTCTCGATTTTTTTCTTGCAAACATGCATCGTAGTTCGATAAAAAATGCAAAAACGCCATAAGGAATGTTCACCAAAAAAATGTTGATATCACCAACGACTTATGGGCAACGCTGTCATTGTCAAAGTAATTTTATAAGATGCAGCTCAAGACACCCTATAAGTAACGTAATTTATTCTCGTATCTTATACGAGCATAATAACAATTATATTGAGCTTTACCGTAGAAATGCGTCACCCTGTATATATGTAAACAGAAAGTAAACCCGGATATGGATTTTAGGGGGCCTAGTTTGCGCTCATTTGAAGAAACCTTTTTACAATTCAAAAGTCGCGGTTACCTCATTAACGAATTTTTTCTACGAAAATTAGCTATAAATTAGAGACCGATAAACCATAAACCTAACTAAAACTACTGCGTAAGCATCAGGGAAAGAGTCTATTAGAAATGAATTTTTTGGAAATATTTTAGTAAATATTCTGGGTATTACAAGTATACCCCGGAAGCAAGAGACCTACTTCCGGTTTGCAAAATTTGTTGAATTTTTCATGAATAATCTGCCTAAATGATTTAAAGTCAGCTGCCAAAATTCGTTGAGATAGCTCAATTCCTTATCGAGTTATAAACAAAAAACTGTTTTTTTTTTCGTAAATTTTGCAGGGCTTTAACTCAAAAACTAAAAACTTTTTACCTAACTTTTTTTCGATAAGTCGTCATCATTTTATCACACGACACTACAGTTAAGCGTTGTCGGTGTAATTACCGGACACTCTGTATATACAGACTGGTCCACTTCGCGGAAAAAGCCCATTTCTCTATATTAAACTCAGTTTTATCAAAAAAGTTTCAACTGAAAGTTGTTCCTATTAATTAGCTGCGTAATTCAAAAATATTTTAATTTACACAGGCTGTTCATTTTTTCCATGACAGACCAAACTTGCCTTTTTTTTAAATAGAATACCCTGTATTTTATATCATTTTTAAAAAGACGTTATCGCGACAAGCAAATTGATACCCCATATGATGGGTCTAGGCCCAACTGTTTCAGAGTTATTCATTTGGTTATTAAAAATGTTGGTCTAGTTTGGTGCGTAAATACTTCGATTCTGCACAATGTTTTGGCTACATATTCACAGTATAACAAAATGCAACATATTGAGTGTTAAATTTCGCAAAACTTCAATTGTCTCGAAAATGTCAAATAGAACAGCCTGTATATTAGAACGTTATTAGATGCGCATTTTCATGGTCTTTTCAAAAATATCACGTTTGATCACATTATTTTCCACGGTTTCAAAGATATAAAGCATTAATTACAAAATTCATCATTTTCCAATATTTATTAAACTTATCTCAAAATCTAAGGGCGGCTTTGACAACGCCACTTGACATTTGAAAAATTAACTAAATTATTGACAGGTAGCTTTCTTAATTACCCGGTTTTTTCTTGATATCAGCATGTTTTTACTGAAGAACTTATTATCATAACTTCTGTACGTGACTGCTGAAAGTGATGGAAATTTTGCCTTAGCAAAGATAATCTATAGGCAGAAATACCCTAATCGACAGCAACCTCAGTTGAAAGCATTTAGATTGGTGAAAGCTCGTTTTGATACATACGGCAGTGTACAGTATCGGGCTCCCTTAAGAAACAAAACTGTTCTAGTTGAAGGTACGTCTGTAAACATCATAGCCTCAGTCATTGAAAATCCACATATCAGCCAGCGACAATTAGCTTCTAATTTAAATACCAGTAAAAGTTATGTCCAAAGATGTCTTAAAGCAAACAAATATCACCTATACCATGTTAGAAAAGTTCAAGAGCTGTCTGCAAGCGATAAGCAGCAAAGATTGAATTTTTGTATTTGGGTTCTACAAAAGGACAACCAGGAACTAGGATTTCTTGCAAAAGTGCTATTTGCAGATGAAGCAAATTTTTCAAACTGTGGAGGAATTAACATGCACAATTTGCATTATTATGCTGATATAAATCAACATTTTTCGTGGCCAGTGGTTCGTCAGCATAGGTGGTCCATAAATGTGTGGGCTGAAATTTTGGGTCCGTATTTAATCGGATCGTATTTTTTCGATGGGACTCTCACTGGTGAGCGTTATCTAAATTTTCTGAATAATGATCTACCAAAGCTGTTAGAAGAAATTCCTCTACAACTCAGGGGTGAAATGTGGTATCAACACAATGGAGCGCCTCCACATTCAACAGGAGCTGGTAGAGCATTTTTAAACCATAATTTTGAAGAACGATGGATAGGTCGAGGTGGACCAACCCCTTGGCCAGCAAGATCTGCTGATCTTTCCAAAATAGATTTCTTTTTGTGGGGTGACATTACAGGTAAAGTGTTTGCGACTCCACCAAGAACCAAGGAGAACATGCGCGCAAGGATTTCAGAGGCTATCAATTCTGTAATCGAAGCAACATTGTTGAAGGTGCAAATTTGAATTTTTGTTGTTTATTTTGTAAATTTCGGTTTAGTGTTGTTCTTGTTGATTTAAACCTTGTTAATTATGCATTAAATGTTTTGCTCTTTTACATCACACATACGCTTTACTTTTTTTAAGCAGTACGAATTAAGGATATCACGTACTCTATTTGAAAATGATATAAAATACAAGGTGTTGCATATTAACGTGAAGTATTTACTTGAATTTATATTAAAATGGCTAATTCCGTAATTGAGCCTTAATATTTTTGAAACCGTTAACAATAATGTCGTCAAACGTGGTATTGCTGAAAAGGCCATGAAAATGCGCATCTAAGAACGTTCTAATATATAGGGCATTCTATTGGAAATTTTCGAGAAAATTTAAGTTTTGCGAAATTTAACACTCTGTATGGGCAGATTACATTAAGCATTACCATGTTGCATTTTGTTATAGTGAGGAGTGTATAAAATTAAGTCCAGTGAATATGCAGCCAAAACATTGCGCAGAATCGAAGTATTTACGCACCAAACTAGACCAATACTTTTAATAAACAAATGAATAACTATGAAACCGTTGGGCCTAGACCCATCATGTGGGGTATCAGTTTGCTTGTCGTAATACCACCTTTTTAAAAATGCTATAAAATAGAGGGTGTTCTATTTAAAAAAGGTAAGTTTGGTCTGACACGGAGAAAATGAACACCCTGTGTAAATTAAAATATTTTTGAATTACGCAGCTGAGTGATAGGAACAACTTTCAGTTGAAACTTTTTTGATAAAACTGAGTGTAATATGGAAAACTGGACTTTTTCCGCGAGGTGGACCACACTGTATATATACAGGATGTCCCACGTCGAGTAATGTATTAGATTATTTCCGAAAATATACATTTTTGAGTACTAAAAATTTGTATACTGGGGTTTCCGAAGATGCTCTATTTAATGAAAATAATTTCCAAAATGGAGGACTTTCCGTTACACCGTGAATAGATATAAACATCGTTATTTCGAATAGAACACCCTGTATATTATTGCATTTTTAGAATACTTATCTAATTTTAGGTTAAAAGTTATTGGGGTATGCTCTCCTTATCTTCAACTGTCTTCGAGTTATGTCAATTTATTTGAGAATTCTGTTCAAGGGGAGGCTGACTTAATGAAGGTGATTTCGTGTCGTGTTGGGATGTTGAAAATTCTTTAATTTATCAGATACGTTCCAAGGCCATTAAGCTTCGACATGATTGTGAGGAAAAATTGGTTTATATACAGGGTGTTTTGTAGGATGTATTAGAATTTGGTGTGCTTTAAACTAGAATAACTCATTTATTACAAATGGAACAGCCTGTATATTATCTACTCATTGAATAGAGCAGATAATTATCTTTCAAACCGTATTAGCATTCCCTATACCTAAAGTTGATAATTGTCGAGATATTAGCGATTTACCAAAAAAAAAAATTAAATGAATATTTATAACATTTCAACAAATAACAGAGAATAACCAAAAGTAGTGAAAGTTGAAAATGATTATGACTAGCTAAGAAACTCATGATTGATATTGTTCAAATTGTGTACCATTCGGAGTAATACATCGCTCTGAGCGTATTACAAACTCCTGCACTTGTTGTACGCCGTATTTCTGCGGGATCAATATTATCCAAACAATTACGGACTCTATCTTCAAGTTCTTCCCTAGTGTTGACTGGAGTCGCATAAACATCTCATTTCAATTTACCTCAGGTAAAAATCCAGAGGAGTGAGGTGGGGCGACCGTGGGGGCCATTTGTATGTTCCGCCACGTCCCATCCACCTCTCTCCGAATTCATCATTTAAAAAGCACCTCACCTCTGCTGAATAATGCGCAGGAGCCCTATCTAGTTGATACCAGCAATTCACATACACAGTAAGTCGTAAATTGTCCAAGAAATCAGAGACAGTGGTTCGCAAAATCGTTAGGTATTGCACAGCTGTCAGATTATTATCGTAAATGCAGTACAATATTTTATCATCCATCAGAAGATCAAACAAGTTGAAGCTGAATTTTTTCTGAAAACAGTGTTCTCTTTTGACATGAGGATTGTCTTGAGCCCAGTAGTGAATATTATGTCTGTTAAATATTCCTTCATGGGACATCTTTGTTTCGTCGGTACAAAATATGCTTTTCAGAAATAAAGGATCGTTGCGGTGTCTTTCAAGGAGAGTTTGACAAAATTCAATTCGGTGGGGTGGGTCGTTCGGTTCCAGAGGCTGTACACTTATAAATTTATAATTATGCATCTTATGCTTGGACAATATTCTCTTTATGGAGGAACGTGCTATGTTCATGTCATGTTCAGCTGAACGTATTGACGCCTTTGGATGAGCTTTGAAATATGACAACACAGAAATATGTGTGTCTTCGTCTTCTGTAACTGGAACTGATCTTGATGTGTGTTTAATCGCGCAACTTCCCGTTCTCAAGAAATTGGTTTCATAACGTCTGAATTTGAACGCAGTCACTGGCGAGGACTCGGGATACCTATCATTAAACAGCCGACATGTTCTGCTGACCACTCTGTTGCACTCTCCATGAAAATAAAATAAATTCAGGAATTGTTCGTTTGAATAGCTGGCATTATCCATTATAACGTAGAATCCCTATTAATTCAGACAACAAAGACAAAATAACTCACGTTGTGAATGACAGGAATATAAAACTGACAATAAACATGAAAATGTCGAACATCACATAGCACTCTTAGAATTCATACAGATTTTAGACATACTCCTAAATTTGTCTTTTTTTTTTTGTTAATCGAAAATATCTCGATAATTATCAACTTTAGGTATAAAGAATGCTAATACAGTTTGAAAGATAATTATCTGCTCTATTCAATGAAAAAATAATATACAGGCTGTTCTATTTGAAATAAATGAGTTATTGTAGTTTAAAGTACACCAAATTCTAATACATCCTACAAAACACCCTGTATATGAAACAATTTTTCCTCACAATCATATCGAAGCTTAATGGCCTTGGAACGTGTCTGACAAATTAAAGAATTCTCAGCATCCTAACACGACACTAAATCACCTTCATTAAGTCAGCCTCCCCTTGAACAGAATTCTCAAATAAATTGACATAACTCGAAAACAATTGAAGATAGGGAGAGCATACCCTGATAACTTTTAACCTAAAATTAGATAAGTATTCTAAAATTGCAATAATATACAGGGTGTTCTATTTGAAATAACGATGTTTATATCTATTTACGGTGTAACCGGAAGTCCGCCATTTTGGAAATTATTTCCATTAAATAGAGCATCATCGGAAACCCCCGTATACATATTTTTAGCACTCAAAAATGTATGTGTTTGGAAATAATCTAATACATTACTCGACGTGGGACATCCTGTATATATATATATATATATATATATATATATATATATATATATATATATATATATATATATATATATATATATATATATATATATATATATATATATATATATATATATATATATATTGAAACTGACCCTGGATATGGGTTCTAGGGGGCCCAGTTCGCGCTCATTTGAGTAATTTTTTTTCTAAATTCAAAAGTCGGGATCTCCTCATTAGTGAATTTTTTTAACAAAATATACTAAAACAAGCACCTGTGAAGCCACGGGAAAAGTCTACGACTTTATTAATCTCTCATCTCAAGATGGATTATTGATAGAGTGGTATGCCATTTTTATTAATAAAAACAAGAATATCCTTTCTTTGCACAAAAATACTAGTCTTCCATGTCCAGTCGAAATAAATATACAAAGCAAGCAAAGCGGAATGAGAAATAATTAAAAGCGTATGTTTGTGTGGGGCGGACAGTGAACCATTCGCAGGAAAATAAATATTTTACTCGTTTTCTGTCATTCCGCTATACAAACACGACTTGTTTAAGATTTAAGATACATTCTGACACGCATTGAATTTTTTGTTGAAATGTTTTTCTCAGCAAAGCAAATAGAATACAGAGATTCTAGTAAATAACGTCAAGAAAATGATCTAGATAACCTTTGCTCTCATCCCAATGTCGATTCTCACAGATCGAATCTATTTAAAGGATAAAGCATCCATCCGGAGGCGTCTAGTTCTTTTATTCGTTATAATCAACACACTGAATTATTCACTGGGACTTATTTTTCAGGAATCGGCATTTTGTGCCATGCTGAAGCAACCAGAGGGACTTCCAATCACCGAGTTGAGTGCGGTGCTCTTCTTCATCTTACCGGCCTGCGCTATTGCTATTCAATATACGAGAATGGCTTTCAAAATATCTAAAGCGACCAAAAAGACGCTAGGCAAAGGGATAAAAGGCTCAGTGCACAGAGATAGCAGAAAAACGCAGTCGAATAGATCGATTATTAGGATGCTAAGTAAGTATCAACTTTTAAATTGTAATATTCATAATAATCTGTAGTAGTTAAAAAGTCTGGACGCAGCAAGTGCTTTAAAGTAGTGAATTTACATAGAAATGATCTGGACCAAAAACTTTTTTTTAAATTAAATCCTTTTAACTTTTTTTTGTAATATAGAAATCTAAATTTTGGTATGCAATTTACTTTTCATAACGGAAACCTACGTACCAAATTTAGTTACATAGCTCTGTTATTTTCAGGGAAATTTTTTTTTGAAAGAAAACCCAAATGTTTCCGGGAAACCATTTCAGATTTTCCTGGCTAAGAAACTTATCCAAGCCACTTACAAAAGGAAGGTACCTGCCAAATTTTGTCAAAATCGGCCCATTATTTTTTGAGTTATCGGTGTGATGTATACATACATATATATATATATATATATATATATATATATATATATATATATATATATATATATATATATATATATATATATATATATATATATATATATATATATATATATATATATCTTTTGGAATGTTAGGCTACACTGTAATCACTCTTAAATATGCCCTTTATTTGTTTGCTGTAGTTTTTGTGATTTTAGTGAATTTTTATTTAAAAAAATTCACTAATAGAGAGGTATCGATGGTGAGACTTTGCAATTTTTTGCAATGATTTAATGAGCGCGAACTAGGACCCCGGGGGGTCAGTTTAAATTTATATATATATATATATATATATATATATATATATATATATATATATATATATATATATATATATATATATATATATATATATATATATATATATATATATATATATGTATGTATGTATATAGTTATCCAACCGAGAACTCAAAAAATAATTAACCGATTTTGATGAAACTCGGCAAGTGCCTTTCTTTGGTTAATGGCCTGGACGATTTCGTTAGCCAGGAAAATCAGACAAGGTTTTCCGGGAAAAATTTGAGTTTTCTTTCGAGAAAAATCTTTTTCTCCGAACATTACAAAGTTATTTTAACAAAATTTGATGGATATGTTGCATTGCAAAAATTCTCCGAAAATTACAAAGTTGTTTTAATCAAATGTAGCAAATACGTTGCCCTGGGAAAGACCTTACAACATACCAAAATTCATCGTTCTAACTTCATAGAAAACTGAGTTATTCAAGTTTGAAACATTTAATAGAAAATCACTACCATAACGCACTTGCTGCGTCCCGAACTTTCTTATTTGTTTACGTGGACTGCAGTTTCGAACCTTCCTGATTACTCATCACTTGTGTCACACAGGAACGATCATAGTCAGTATCGTGCTGGTGATGAACCACGAAGGTTCGAACCTGCGGTCTACTTAAACAAATAAAAAGGTCCGGGACGCAGCAAGTGCGTTATAGTAGCGAATTTTCATAAGAATTGTACACTATTATTATACGGCATATTAGTAAAGTTAATCCTTTAAACTTATACATACCTTGAAGATCGATTTTAGAGGTCCTAGTACGTGCACATTTGAAGAATTCTTTCGAAAGTGTTACCATAGATACATCTCTATTATCAAAAAAATAAATCTTGCGTTCTAACTCCTTTTAAGAACAATGCCGAAAACTCAATTTTCTATGAAGCTAAAGAACTGAATTTTGCTATATCTGTAGATAGTGTAAGTCTCTTTAAAAGAAACTTGTATTACAAATTCCATTAAAGTTATACAGAAGATTTCCAGAAGGAAACCTAATTCATTATTAGAAAAGTAAAGTATCTGCCAAATTACAAACGTAGCACTTATTTTTCCTTATTAATCGTCAGTGTGATTGTGTTTTAGTCAACCTAATCAAACTGCTTTTTTCAATATCAACAAAAACAAAATTATAATTTCCGACTCAAAGTTGACAAACTTATTTAGGCGGTTTGAACAAAAATTAGATCTTGTACAAAACATATGAAACCTGTGCACTATTGTTTCTCAAAATGTCAAAATTAAACATAAAAAACATACATGCATCGAGCTGTATTCGATGGCGTAACCTTCTGCTTATGAGGCAAGCCTGACCCCTCTAAGCCATCTAGGTATGCGTCAACCAACGTTTTAGTTTAGAGCGGCTTCATACCCGGGATATTATATTCAAAGTATACATAACAATTAATTACAAAATTAGTAGTTTCGGTCTTATATGAAGTCTTATGTTTAAGTTTAAAGATAAAAGAATCTATTTTAGAATCATTATTATAGAGACATGGCTTGATTTGATTTACATTTCTAGTACATTATACGACAGCATAATATATCCATGCTGCGTTAAAACTGTATTTGAGGCCGTTCGTAAAGGTACAAATATCGTGTCTTTTAATAATTGATTTTTTTTCATATCGTCTGTCATTTTCCATAATTGCGCCCGAGATTTCACGATTGTTGGTTCGGGTAGTATGTTTCATTCCTGTTTTATATATATTTAGTTCAATTACCGTTGTTGTATGAATTAATCTACGCGTTGCAGTTAACTACCCTGTCTGTCAGGCATTGGACTTTAACCACTAAGTCGTCTCAATGCATAAATTCAATTAATTCACTTGCTGCTTGACTCCTTTTTTATTCTTATATTATATATATATATATATATATATATATATATATATATATATATATATATATATATATATATATATATATATATATATATAGGCATAAGATAAGTAAATGTGGTAAAAAGGGGGGCTTAATTAACATTGGGGCTATACAAACTTAAAAGTAGAGAAGACATTTAGATCGCGTCTGTGTGCACATAAAAATTAGTAAAGTAAATTTATAAAATCTAATAAAAAACAACAATATTTTCTTTACATAATCCGTATATGTTTCAGGTTCTTTTCCTAAATGTCCGTTTCAAATCGCGACTGATATTTTGAGGAGAACCACATTTTTTTTCTTTAAATGTCCATAACGTTTTTGTCTTTAAACTTACAGACCTAAATTTTGGTTGGCTCTTTATGGTACAAACGCGGGTACCAAATTTGGTTGCCCTTACTTTGTTATTTCCGGAAAAATAATTTTTTTCCGAAAGAAAACACAACATTTTAAGGGAAACCAGTGCCGATTTCCCTGGCTAACGAGCTTATCCAATCCACTTGCAAAAGGAAAGTACGTACCAAATTTGATCAAAATCGACTGATTATTTTTTTAGGTTATCGGTATGACACATAGATACATTCATACATATAGATATATATATATATATATATATATATATATATATATATATATATATATATATATATATATATATATATATATATATATATATATATATATATATATATATATATATATATATATATATATATATATATATATATATATATATATATATATATATATATATATATATATATATATATATATATATATATATATATATATATATATATATATATTGAAACTGACCTAGTTCGCGCTCATTTAAAGACATTTTATAAAAATTTTAAAATCCATATCCCCCCATGAGTGCATTTTCTTTAAGAAAATTCACTAAAATTATAACAATCGTATATTTGTTATTTTAAAAAAATTGTTAATACTTTCTTGTTTTGTTTTTTGTTGCAATCTTATTGCTTTCTTCGATAAAAACAGTGTACGCTTTAGCTATTGTACATTATTTATCTCTACAAACCCTGTATTTTCCAAATGTTTATTCCAAAGCTTTATCCAAAAATAAAAGAGTTTATAAAAGACGACTTTTTAAAATATCAGCAACGTTTTCCGTCGCACTAAATTTCCTTTAATTTTTACTAATAGTAGCTAATCACTTGATAGATATATCCTAATTCTTCACGTTAAGCAATTAACATACTTCTTATTTTGTGTGTGTGTTTTGTTTCTTTAACGTCGGCCTATTTCCGCGACTATGGCCAATCACCGACGCCAGGGAGCAGTTTCACCCTACTATTCTGGAAATTTTCCCGAACCCCTATCTTTCTGTAAGGAGGGTAGGGATCTTTAACGTGCCCAACATCACATTGACACGGGACCGACGGCTTTACGCCCCCTCCGAAGGGCGGAACGTGCAGACATTCAACTTGCTCAAATACAACGCTAGAACCTCGGTTGATGTTAGTTTTACAGTTTGTACTGAAAAAGTGAAAGGAGTAGCCCGGGATCGAACCCAGTACCCTTCGGTTCAGAGGCACACGTTCTTACCCCTGAACCACCGAGGTTCTACTTCTTATTTTATCCTTCTAAAGTTTCTACACCTGAGATGAAATAATAGTTTCAAAAATTTCATGTGAACTGATTGTTGCACCAAGTGAAAATCAAATTGATACATATACCATAACAATAGGTAACAAACATTAAACGCTAATTGTTGGAAGTAACTTTTAATGATTTCTACGGAAACTAAAGCTGAAATTAACACATCCGCATTTAAACTATACGCTCTTTGTAACCAGATTTAACCAATTAGGATCGTCTCCTGTTCGTATGCTAGAAATGGCGGGATATTTAAGCTCTGCTAAATCTCATTTACGAAGCTTTGTACTAGACTAGGTAGAACCAGGAATTTAATTACATAAGCAACGATATTAGTACATGCTATACATAAAACATTGTATCTAACCACAGAACAATATGTAAATTACTCGTTCGCGAAATGTTATTGTCGTTTCCTTGTTATCAAGTCAATATACATATCAAAAGCTGAATACTATGCGCGGAGTGATCTATATAACATTTTACCTCCTTTTAGGGAGAATTTTTTTTTAGTTCTTTTTTTTTTATGTCAACAACACACCACGAGGGCTTACAGCCTAAATACTATCGTACCGTGGGTGTTGACAAGGAGGAAAGAGGCAGCTTGTTAATTCTGGACTTGAAGGTTTGGAGGTTCGGAGGAGAAGGAAAAACATGTGCCGGCAAGGAATTCCACAACTTGGAAGTCCTCGGGACAAAAGAGCGGGCATAACAAGATGTTCTATGTCTGGTGACCTGGACATTAAAAGGGTGCATTCGCTCTGTTCCCCTGGTAGATCTGCTGGGGGCAGAAGGTGGGGGAATTATGGAGGAAAGCTCCTCTGAGCAGTGCCCGTGCAGATATCTATAAAAGAGAGAGAGGTCACCAACGGCACGTCGGTGGGCAAGGGATGAAAGCCTTTGGGTGAGGGTAGGGTCACCGATGAGACGTATAGCTCTCTTTTGAATGGAGTCCAGGATAGCGAGTGTAGAAGCGGCAGCTGCACCCCAGATGTGGGAGCAGTATTCGAGGTTTGGCCTTATTTGTGAAGTGTATAAGGTATAGAGATTAGTTGGTGAAAAGTATTTGCGAGCCCGGAAGAGGAAACCCAATTTCTTAGCAGCCGCTTCTGCAATTGATGTAACATGTTGGTGCCAATTAAGATTTCGATCCACAGAAATGCCAACAAGAGAAAAGGACTCATTACTTTGAATAACTTGGTTGTTCATTGTGATGGGTCTAGGGCTGCTGTATCTCTTGTGAGAAAGAAAGCAAGACTTAGTTTTGGTGGGGTTGAATTGTACAAGATTTCTACTTCCCCAGTCTAATATTTTTTGGAGGTC
The DNA here is from genome assembly GCA_964006375.1 of Tillus elongatus. Classification (NCBI taxonomy): domain Eukaryota; kingdom Metazoa; phylum Arthropoda; class Insecta; order Coleoptera; family Cleridae; genus Tillus; species Tillus elongatus. The sequence continues at coordinate 3,443,841 of OZ023267.1, forward strand.
TACGGAGACAGAACCCTCCATGAGTCTGCGATCCTCATCTAATTGGACTAAAGAGACAGGCTTAGAATATTGTATGTTTGAGTGGAGGGTGCTGTCGTCCGCGTAACTGTGAACTGGGTTGGATGTGCTAGAGAGGAGGTCATTGATGTGGAGAAGAAACAAAGTAGGGGCTAAAGCTGAACCTTGAGGAACTCCTGCATTAATTGGATACAGTTTAGAGGAATGGCCATCCACAACAACAGATATGCTCCTGTTGGAGAGGAAATTTGCTGTCCAGGTACAAAGTTTTGGTGGTAGGCCATAGGCCGGAAGTTTATTAAGCAGCGCTGTGTGCCAGACCTGGTCGAATGCTTTGGATATGTCTAGAGCAACAATCTGGGATTCACCGTGTTGTTCCATAGACTTGTTCCAAGAATGGGTGACAAAGGAAAGGAGGTCGGCAGTCGATCTGCGCTGACGGAATCCATACTGCCTGTCGTGGATTAGACTGTGTTTTTCAAGAAATTTTAGTAGTTCGGTGTTTATATACTTTTCCATCACTTTAGAGATGACTGAAAGGAGAGAAATAGGCCTGTAGTTGCTAGGAAGCGCTTTGGATCCTTTCTTGGGGATGGGTTGTACTCGAGCAGTTTTCCAATTACTAGGGAATATGCCTTTATTGTAAGATATCTGGAACAGACGAGTCAGGACAGGAGCAAGTTCTGGTGCGCATTTTTTGAGAACAATTGCTGGCATCTCGTCAAGGCCAGAGGCTTTCCTAGTATTAAGAGAAGAGAGCATCTTTCGTACCTTTTTAGTTTTGAAAATGATATCAGTCATTTTATGCGCGACATTGAGGACTGTTGGTGGTTGAACATTTGGAGGTGGGTTGAGAGTAGAATTTCCGGCGAACAACGAAGCAAAAAGTTCAGCCTTGCCCAGGGCGGTAGAAACAATTTCATCACCTGAGACAAGAGGTGGGAACGTGCTCTTGCAGAAATTATTCCCAATAGACTTAGCAAGAGTCCAGAAGGGTTTGCCGCCGTTGGAGCTTGAGAGGACTTTGTTTTTGATGTGGTTATTAAACGAGTTTTTTGCCTCAGAAAGAATGCGGACATAGCGGTTTCTTGCGTCGTTGAATGCTTGACGATTTTCTTGACTGGGATTGTGTAGAAGCGAATAGTTCACTAATGAATAGATCCCGACTTTTGAATTTTGAAAAATTTATTCAAATGAGCGCAAACTAGGACACCTAGAACCCATATCCGGGGTCAGTTTCAATTTTGATATGTTTATATATATATATATATATATATATATATATATATATATATATATATATATATATATATATATATATATATATATATATATATATTGGAATGTTGCACTACACTGTAATCACATTTAAAGATACACTTTATTTGTCTGCTGTACTTTTTGTGATTTTTTAATTCTTTATGTGGGCTGCAGTTTCGAACCGTCCTGGTTCATCGAAACTACAGTCCACGTAAGCAGTTAAATAATCACAAAAAGTACAGCAAACAAATAAATTATATATATATATATATATATATATATATATATATATATATATATATATATATATATATATATATATATATGAACTATAACAGGATTAATAACACGGAATTTCTGTAATATACAAGGAGAAAGGTTTAAGGGCAAAGCCGCAAGCAGACAACCGCAAATACGTGTTTCAGGCTTATTAGCCATCATCAGTACGGTATAGTAAGGTGAAGATGAGAACACTCTGGATGAAGGTGCAAAGATACACGGAGTCGCAACAGGCAACAAGTGCACAATAGCAGCAACATTTGGAAGACGCTCAATCCGAGGGAAACAACCAAAAAAGCTACGGAGGCAAAGAAATCACCTGCGTGAGCATCCGGAGCCCAGGAAGTTATATTAACTATAACAGGATTGATAACACGGCATTTCTGTAATATACAAGGAGAAAGGTTTAGGAGCAAAGCCGCTAATAAGCCTGAAACACGTGTTTGCGGTTGTAGAAGCTGGAAGAAAAGATATACTTTGGATGAAACTCTTTCTCAGGGCTGCAACTAAATTCATCTGTTGCATTTACCGGTCACCTTCTGACAACAACTTTGTCCAGCCCTTCGACTACCTTTCTGAAAAAACCGACCATCTGATTTCTGGATATCCTTCCTTCGAGGTCACTATTCTTGATCACTTCAATATCCATAATAAGGAATGGCTAGGATCTTCAAAAACCGATCCACAAGGAAGAGCAGCGGAGGCCTTCGCAGTCAGTAATTCTTTAGCCAATATGGTTCAGCAACCTACTTATTTTCCTCGCATCCCAACACACAGCTCAAATTCATTGCTCTCCTTCTTACTACAAAACCTGAATGCTATAAGACATCAGTCATCGCCCGCCCCCCTCCCCCCATTGGTCGCTCAGACCACGGCCTGGTCACTGCTTCCTGCGGAATGCAACCCGAGGTCACACAGTCATCACACCCACGTATCGTTTGACACTACCACTCCGCGAACTGGGACGAAATGCGCGATTACCCTTCCTCATTTCTATGGGCGTCTGTATGCTTCTCTCGTCCTGGCCCCTCTGATATCTCACAAAACGTCACCGAAATTATCCAAGCTGGCATGGAATTATTTATTCCACGTACACAGAAAATCTCTTCAGCCACTCAAAAGCCCTGGTTCTCTCAATCATGTGACAAGGCCAGATTTGAAAAGGTCAAAGCTCACAAAACGCTTCTACACAATCCCAGTCAAGAAAACCGTCAAGCATTTAACGACGCAAGAAACCGCTATGTCCGCATTCTTTCTGAGGCAAAAAACTCGTTTAATAACCACATCAAAAACAAAGTCCTCTCAAGCTCCAACGGCAGCAAAACCTGCTGGACTCTTGCTAAATCTATTGGGAATAAATTCTGCAAAAGCACGTTCCCACCTCTTTTTTCAGGGGATGAAATTGTTTCTACCGACCTTGGCAAGGCTGAACTTTTTGCCTCGTTGTTCGCCGGCAATTCTACTCTCAACACATCTCCAAATGTTCAACCACCACCAGTCTCCAATGTCGCGCATAAAATGACGGATATCATTTTCAAAACTAAAAAGGTACAAAAGATGCTCTCTTCTCTTAATACAAGAAAAGCCTACGGCCTTGACGAGATCCCAGCAATTTTTCTCAAAAAATGCACACCAAAATTTGCCCCTGTGCTGACTCGTCTGTTTTAGACATCTTACAATAGAGGCATATTCCCTAGTAACTCAAAATTGCTCGAGTTAGGACCTCTAAGTGCGATTTTCGACGTCTGTTTAAATTAAAAGTATTACTTTTACAAATATGCCTAATAATAATAGTGTACAAGTCTTATGAAAATTCAGTATTCTAACGCACTTACTGCGTCGTTTTTTTTTTTTATAAAGTTCAACTTACATTTGAGAAAAGTATTTTAGCGTCGCATTTTTTAAGTTGAAACAAAATATGTGTTATTTAATAGAACACCTGTATGTCATACACTTTCGTAATCTGCTATTTTTCGTATCTGCCCTAATCTATACATGTCATATGTCCGATTAAGTTATTCAAAGTTATATAACGTTGAATTTAAGAACTAAATCTGGCAGGACAGGCCATTTGTCAGTTTACATAACACAACACGATATCATATTTTATTTAACACATGTCGTTTGCTTGACAAACAGTTACATCACAGCTTTGTTAGCAGTTTCTTTGTTGCACTAAAAAGTTGAAAATATTGATTTGTGGTGGCAAAATATTTTTTCATTCGTAGTTTTTTGAAGCTACGTCACCTTTAGCGAATTCATTAAAAAAAATCAAAAATTACTTAAGGCTAAATTCCAACTTTTAAAAGAGCTCTCCAGATAAACGCGAACTAAGACCGCTAGAACCCATATACTGGGTCAATTCAGCTTATCCACCGGTGACAGCAGCACAAAATCAACTGAATTTTTAGAACCCACAAGATCAAAACCATCTTCGCATCAAATCAAAAACTGTCAAGTCTCAGAAAAACTCCCAAGCCTACTAATAAAATTAGTTGAGTAACACACGGAGGTGGGTTGAGAGTAGAATTTCCGGCGAACAACGAAGCAAAAAGTTCAGCCTTGCCCAGGGCGGTAGAAACAATTTCATCACCTGAGACAAGAGGTGGGAACGTGCTCTTGCAGAAATTATTCCCAATAGACTTAGCAAGAGTCCAGAAGGGTTTGCCGCCGTTGGAGCTTGAGAGGACTTTGTTTTTGATGTGGTTATTAAACGAGTTTTTTGCCTCAGAAAGAATGCGGACATAGCGGTTTCTTGCGTCGTTGAATGCTTGACCATTTTCTTGACTGGGATTGTGTAGAAGCGAATAGTTCACTAATGAATAGATCCCGACTTTTGAATTTTGAAAAATTTATTCAAATGAGCGCAAACTAGGACACCTAGAACCCATATCCGGGGTCAGTTTCAATTTTGATATGTTTATATATATATATATATATATATATATATATATATATATATATATATATATATATATATATATATTGGAATGTTGCACTACACTGTAATCACATTTAAAGATACACTTTATTTGTCTGCTGTACTTTTTGTGATTTTTTAATTCTTTATGTGGGCTGCAGTTTCGAACCGTCCTGGTTCATCGAAACTACAGTCCACGTAAGCAGTTAAATAATCACAAAAAGTACAGCAAACAAATAAATTATATATATATATATATATATATATATATATATATATATATATATATATATATATATATATATATATATATATATATATATATGAACTATAACAGGATTAATAACACGGAATTTCTGTAATATACAAGGAGAAAGGTTTAAGGGCAAAGCCGCAAGCAGACAACCGCAAATACGTGTTTCAGGCTTATTAGCCATCATCAGTACGGTATAGTAAGGTGAAGATGAGAACACTCTGGATGAAGGTGCAAAGATACACGGAGTCGCAACAGGCAACAAGTGCACAATAGCAGCAACATTTGGAAGACGCTCAATCCGAGGGAAACAACCAAAAAAGCTACGGAGGCAAAGAAATCACCTGCGTGAGCATCCGGAGCCCAGGAAGTTATATTAACTATAACAGGATTGATAACACGGCATTTCTGTAATATACAAGGAGAAAGGTTTAGGAGCAAAGCCGCTAATAAGCCTGAAACACGTGTTTGCGGTTGTAGAAGCTGGAAGAAAAGATATACTTTGGATGAAACTCTTTCTCAGGGCTGCAACTAAATTCATCTGTTGCATTTACCGGTCACCTTCTGACAACAACTTTGTCCAGCCCTTCGACTACCTTTCTGAAAAAACCGACCATCTGATTTCTGGATATCCTTCCTTCGAGGTCACTATTCTTGATCACTTCAATATCCATAATAAGGAATGGCTAGGATCTTCAAAAACCGATCCACAAGGAAGAGCAGCGGAGGCCTTCGCAGTCAGTAATTCTTTAGCCAATATGGTTCAGCAACCTACTTATTTTCCTCGCATCCCAACACACAGCTCAAATTCATTGCTCTCCTTCTTACTACAAAACCTGAATGCTATAAGACATCAGTCATCGCCCGCCCCCCTCCCCCCATTGGTCGCTCAGACCACGGCCTGGTCACTGCTTCCTGCGGAATGCAACCCGAGGTCACACAGTCATCACACCCACGTATCGTTTGACACTACCACTCCGCGAACTGGGACGAAATGCGCGATTACCCTTCCTCATTTCTATGGGCGTCTGTATGCTTCTCTCGTCCTGGCCCCTCTGATATCTCACAAAACGTCACCGAAATTATCCAAGCTGGCATGGAATTATTTATTCCACGTACACAGAAAATCTCTTCAGCCACTCAAAAGCCCTGGTTCTCTCAATCATGTGACAAGGCCAGATTTGAAAAGGTCAAAGCTCACAAAACGCTTCTACACAATCCCAGTCAAGAAAACCGTCAAGCATTTAACGACGCAAGAAACCGCTATGTCCGCATTCTTTCTGAGGCAAAAAACTCGTTTAATAACCACATCAAAAACAAAGTCCTCTCAAGCTCCAACGGCAGCAAAACCTGCTGGACTCTTGCTAAATCTATTGGGAATAAATTCTGCAAAAGCACGTTCCCACCTCTTTTTTCAGGGGATGAAATTGTTTCTACCGACCTTGGCAAGGCTGAACTTTTTGCCTCGTTGTTCGCCGGCAATTCTACTCTCAACACATCTCCAAATGTTCAACCACCACCAGTCTCCAATGTCGCGCATAAAATGACGGATATCATTTTCAAAACTAAAAAGGTACAAAAGATGCTCTCTTCTCTTAATACAAGAAAAGCCTACGGCCTTGACGAGATCCCAGCAATTTTTCTCAAAAAATGCACACCAAAATTTGCCCCTGTGCTGACTCGTCTGTTTTAGACATCTTACAATAGAGGCATATTCCCTAGTAACTCAAAATTGCTCGAGTTAGGACCTCTAAGTGCGATTTTCGACGTCTGTTTAAATTAAAAGTATTACTTTTACAAATATGCCTAATAATAATAGTGTACAAGTCTTATGAAAATTCAGTATTCTAACGCACTTACTGCGTCGTTTTTTTTTTTTTTATAAAGTTCAACTTACATTTGAGAAAAGTATTTTAGCGTCGCATTTTTTAAGTTGAAACAAAATATGTGTTATTTAATAGAACACCTGTATGTCATACACTTTCGTAATCTGCTATTTTTCGTATCTGCCCTAATCTATACATGTCATATGTCCGATTAAGTTATTCAAAGTTATATAACGTTGAATTTAAGAACTAAATCTGGCAGGACAGGCCATTTGTCAGTTTACATAACACAACACGATATCATATTTTATTTAACACATGTCGTTTGCTTGACAAACAGTTACATCACAGCTTTGTTAGCAGTTTCTTTGTTGCACTAAAAAGTTGAAAATATTGATTTGTGGTGGCAAAATATTTTTTCATTCGTAGTTTTTTGAAGCTACGTCACCTTTAGCGAATTCATTAAAAAAAATCAAAAATTACTTAAGGCTAAATTCCAACTTTTAAAAGAGCTCTCCAGATAAACGCGAACTAAGACCGCTAGAACCCATATACTGGGTCAATTCAGCTTATCCACCGGTGACAGCAGCACAAAATCAACTGAATTTTTAGAACCCACAAGATCAAAACCATCTTCGCATCAAATCAAAAACTGTCAAGTCTCAGAAAAACTCCCAAGCCTACTAATAAAATTAGTTGAGTAACACACGGAACTACACGGTGAATCCCAGATTGTCACTCTAGACATATTCGACCAGGTATGGCACGCAGCGCTGCTTAATAAACTTCCGGCTTATGGCCTACCACCAAAACAAGGTTCAGCTTTAGCCCCTACTTTGTTTCTTCTGCACATCAATGACCTCCTCTCTAGCACATCCAACCCAGTTCACAGTTACACGGACGATTGCACCCTCCACTCAAACATACAATATTCTAAGCCTGTCTCTTTAGCCCAATTAGATGCGGATCGCAGACTCATGGAGGGTTCCGTCTCTGTGGATCTCCAAAAATATAAGACTGGGGAAGTAGATATCTTGTACAATTCAACTCCACCAAATCTCAGTATCGCTTTCTATCTCATAAGAGAGCCCTAGACCCGTCACAATGAACAACCAGGTTATTCAAACTAATAAGTCCTTTTCACTTATTGACATTTCTGTGGATCCAAATCACAATTCGCACCAACATGTCACATCAAATGCAGAAGCGGCTGCTAAGAAATTAGGTTTCCTCTTCCGGGCTCGCAAATAATTTTCACCGGCTAATCTCTATACCTTATATACTTCACAAATAAGGCCAAACCTCGAATACTGCTCCCACATCTGGGGTGCCGCTGCCGATTCTACACTCGCTATCCTGGACTCCATTCAGAAGAGAGCTATACGTCTCATCAGTGACCCTACCCTCACCCAAATGCTGCCATCCCTTGCCCACGGACGTGCCGTTGGTGACCACTTTATCTTTTATAGATATATGCTCGGCCACTGCTCAGAGGAGCCTTCTTCCATAGTTTCTCCACCTGCTGCCCCGAACAGATCTACCAGGGGAACAGAGCAAATGCACTCTTTTACTGTCCAGATTATCAGGCATAGAACATCTTATTATGCCCGTTCTTTTGTCCCTAGGACTTCCAAGTTGTGGAATTCCTTGCCTGCACATGTTTTTCCTTCTCCTCCGAAACTCCAAACCTTCAAGTCCAGAATTAACAAGTTGCCTCTTTCCTCCTTGTCGACATCCACGGTGCGATAGTATTTAGGCTGTAAGCCCTCGTGGTGTGTTGTTGAAATATTAAAAAACGTGTGGTTAGATTTTCACTAAAAAACTTTATTTAGCCTGACTACAGTTTCGCTATTACAATAGCTTCATCAGAGACTACTGGATAAAATTGAGATGCAACAGAAACTTATATACATAGCACATTCAAAAACTGATCGTTATACGTATTTCTTAGAATAACATTAAGGTTATACAAAGAATAGTAATGTGGTACTTAAGTCTATAGAAGTAAAATTATAATATAATAGACCTCTCTGAAAGGAAAGTAACAGTACATGTTGTCATTTACACAGAGTCATTAAGTAGATATGTTTAATAAAGGACAGCTATTGCTATCTAGCTGATCGTTTAGCAATAATCTCCTGATTGCATATATTTGTTAATTTCCAGTGCTTCTAAAAAGTTTAGTTTCTCCAAAAATTAATAAAGATTGCAAATCGGGCTTTTATAAATTAACTTGTGGCACTACTCCAAAAATTTACATTGGCCAAACGAGTAGGGCATCCTCTAAAAGCGTAGCCGTTCATCATAATATTAATTCAAACTATGGACAACATGTTACATCGGAAAACCATCAGTTTAATGATAACTTTAAAATTTTACATATTGAAAATAAAGGCAATAAATTTAACTTTTTAGAAGCACTGGAAATTAACAAATATAGGCAATCAGGATTATTACTAAACGACCAGCTAGATATAAATAGTGCTCCTTTATTAAACATATCTAATTAATGGCTCTGTGTAATTTTTGTGTGTGTATCCTTGCTGCGTCCGGCAATTTTTTTGTATTATACAAGTTTGTGTTTGCTATTGTTTAGCCCAAGAGAAATATTTTTAAAATGTAAGAAACAATTTTTTCAAATAATCAATGTTTTGAAATCCCCAAAAAACGTTCGCTACTAATACAATCAAATATTGATAAAGAACAATCACTCACCCTATTGGTTATTATGGACCAACAAAATTCCCTTAGGGAACATGGGTCGACTGTTGAAAGCTCTTTCTTTTCTGAATTCAGCACATTATTTTTGTTTGTTTATCAACTCTTTTAACAATTATTCACAGTTGAAGATGCAAAAATGCATTTCACTCATTCCGATAAGAAATGTGCTGATAGTCAATGTTTTGTTGGTTTGTAAAAAAAATTGACAATCAGTACATTTCTTGTCGGAATGAGGAAATGCGGTTAATTATTTCAGTTTATCGGTCGGTTTAATACTTGATAGTACTACCGAAAATTAATTTCACAATAGTGTATTCTGTAGAAAAAATAGTTGAAATAATTACTCTTTTTTTTTCAAAAACGATGACTGTGCCAACCGTACCGCAAATTTGTTTAATGAACGACATCCGAACAGACATGTTAACAGAAAATACATTTTGGAGTTAGTTGCAAAGTTTCGACAAAGTGGTTCAGTAGCCAACAAAAAACGGCATCCTGAACGTGAATTTCCAGTCAGAAATGAGACTACTGAGATTGAAGTTTTAGGACAAATTATTGCAGACCCAACTTTGAGCACGAGAAAATTGGCCACTGTTTCAAACATCAAAAGAAGAACTATTCAGCGAATATTGAATCATCATAAATCTCACCCGTATAAAATTCATCTTGTACAACAACTGAATGAAGATGATTTTGATCGGCGGCTGGAGTTTTGTGAAGTTATGACTGCACGAATAGCTGATAACGGGAACTTTCTGTTCAATATCTGTTTTTCAGACGAGTGTACGTTTTTATTAAACTCCACAGTCAATCGTCATAGTTGTCGTTATTGGGCAGATAATAATCAAAGAAAATTTCACGAGGTCCACACTCAAACTCCACAGAAATTAAATGTCTGGACTGGCATTTTTGGAGACCGTTTAATCGGACCAATTTTTCTTGATGGAAATTTGAGTGGCGAAACGTATTTGGAGTTACTAGAAGATATCGTTTACCCTCTACTAATTGACATTGTTGAAAATGATGATCGCTATCAAGAAAATCAATTAGTGTTTCAACAAGATGGAGCTCCTTGGCACTTTGCACAACGTGTTAGGGAGTTTTTGAACAGAGAGTTTCCAGAGTAATGGATTGGGCGTAGAGGTGCTATTGGGTGGCCCCATAGATCACCGCATTTAACTCCTTTAGGCTTTTTTCTATGGTGCCATTTAAAGAGTAGAATTTTCGGAACACAACCGGAGTCTCTGGAAGAATTACGACGAAGCATTGTTGAAGAATGCCGTCTAATAACTCCACAAATGCTCCAGAATGTCAGAGCTCGTTTTGAGCAAAATTAGTACTTTTTTATGGAAGCTGGTGGTCAACAATTTGAACAATTACTTAACTGAATAAACATTTTTGAAAGTTTGGTTTTGTTTTTTTAGTTGTTTTTTTTAACAAAAAATTGACTAATTAGTGCATTTCTTATCACAATGATTGAAATACGTTCTTGCAACTCCAACTGTGAATATTTTTTTCAAGAGTTATTAAAACTTCCAAAAAAATTTGTTTGCTGAATTCAGAAAAGAAAGAGCTTTCAAATAATGTAACACTGAACCCATGTTCCATATTTAAAATATAAAGGTTGTTATCACCACCCTTAAGGGGTTGATGTGACAAAGTTAGTTTTATGTCAAAACATGTCCACCTCAATATTAAAATTGGCGTTTCTTAAAAAAGAAAATTCTCTGGACGCAAATCGACCTGTTTCGTTTTCAATGCGCCAGCCTGTATTATACAGACATGTTCAAAAATCAAAAAAATCATTTTTAAAGACCTGCATCTCAATGCTTACAATGCCATAACCAAAAATCCAACAGAAAATAAGCTTATTTGAACATTCGAATAATGTGTGTGAGTGTATCAACCAATAACGTAAAAAATAATTAACCGATTTTGATTAAACTTGGCAGTTGTCTTTTCGTTGGGTAATAGTTTCGTTGTGTTTCGTTATCCAACCCGATCGGATTTTTTCAAAATAAATAAAATCTTTCGCAAAACAATTTATCTCCGAAAATAGCCAAGTACCTTTGATTAAAATTGAGACGTTACTATAAACTGAATTTAAAGTTTTTTGAATAATACTTAATTGAGTTTTTAATTGAAGCATTTTAGTTCGCTACCATAATGCACTTGCTGCTTTCCGGTTATCTTTTTAATAATTTTATAAACTATCGGTATTTTTCTTGCCGATAAACTTTCACTAAATCTTCCTTTTACATATTTTAGGTGCTGTTGTGATCGCTTTCTTCATCTGTTGGGCCCCATTCCACGCCCAAAGGCTTCTCTTCATCTACGGCACAGACAGTAGATACTACGAAGAAATCAACTCTTACATGTTCTTCATTACAGGACTCTTCTATTACCTTTCTTCAACCCTCAACCCTATCCTTTATAACGTTATGTCCGAGAAGATGCGGAACGCCTTTAAGGACGTAATATGTGGTGCCAAATCCAAACGCCGTAAGGACCGCAGTAACAATTCAACATTCAAAGAAACAACAACTCACTCCTATCATGTCAGGTTGAATAATTCAACTAATAACACTGAAGTCAATGTGCAAACTGAGGAGGACAAAACTCAGTTAATTAACAAAGAGATTATCACAGTAACAACGCCTAAGATTGGTAGTAAAATAGTTTACGAGATTAATTATAAGGCAAACTCTTACGACTGTTATGGAGATAAGAAAGAAACTTGTATATAAATTTGATATTTTAGTTTTGTTTTTTATTATGTGTATATATGTGAAAATTAAAAGAAGGTCCAGATTTGAAAGAAATTTTTATGTTTTTCTATTACGTAAGCATTTATTTTTTGACCGCGTTCCATTATAACATAGATGATCCAGTGACGGATTTATCAGGATGCTGACAGGTAGGGCCTCAAACAGCAAAGGCCCCCCGCAGGGCATTTTCAAATTTTCAAGAAATAACTTCATATACGTTAATGTTTAAGAGAACCCTTCGCTTGTAAATTATATGTATATAAACATGTGCAGTATATAAATGTTCATATACTCATTCATTTTCAAAAAACGTAATTCAGATCACCGGCTAATCTACAAAAAATGTCATTCAAAATAATTGTTAATGTATAATTATGACATAGAATGTGTTTGTGTTTTGATTTACTAGCTGGGACTTTGACCAGCCATTAGCACATTATGACCTTCCTTTGGTCGTTATATCACACATTTATTTTTGTATATAAATATACTTAAAATTACCCTACCTCTAAAATGTGCTACTACATGCTTAATTATATAGTTATCTCTCTTTTTTTTAACTGTTTTTTATAACTACGTTTTTTTTTTGTTTTGCTTAAAAGGCTTTTTTCTTTTAAATATAAATATAAAAGGAATGTTAGGAAATGGTTGACCACAAGTATACACGCTACTGGGGCTCTTCAGAGCTTTCAACATCACAGACTGAGCTACTATAAGAAAGGTTTCAAATACTAAGCAAGACAATAGGTGGTAGTGGACTTTTCCTTTACGTGATAGTAAAGGATTTTTTCACGCCCGGGGAGGTATCACCACTTACATCAAGGGGTGAAGTCCCAACGGACGTTTCCGGTTCTGGTGTATGAGTCAGTTTCTCTTATAAACAAAAATGATGCATCAAGATTTAACATATTCTTCTCGAATATATGTGGACTAAATTCTAACCTGAACTCCGTCCACCATTTCCTCCAGGCTAATAGTCCCCAACTCCTCTTCCCCGCCGAAACTCAAATCAGTGCCAAAACAACCACTAATCACCTCAACTTCCCGGGGTATGAGCTCCTTACTTCCTTTAGATTGCATGGAGGTGTATGCGCATACGTCCGTATCCATCTACCCTGCACCAGATTCCGCAATTTAGAAGCCGGAAGAAAGACATACTTTGGTTGAAACTCTCTCTCTCTCTCTCTATCTCTCTCTCTCTCTCAGGGCTGCAACTAAATTCATCTGTTGGATTTACCGGTCACCTTCTGACAACAACTTTGTCCAGCTCTTCGACTACCTTTCTGAAAAAATTGATTTCTGAATACCCTTCCTCCGAGGTCACTATTCTTGGTGACTTCAATGTTCATAAGAAGGAATGGCAAGGATCTTTAAAAACCGATCCAAAAGGTAAAGCAGCGGAGGTCTTTCCAGTCAGCAATTCTTTAGCCAATATGATTCAGCAACCTATATACTTTCCTCGCATCCCAACACACAGCTCAAATCCCTTGGATTTCCTTCTTACTACAAAACCGGAATGCTATAAGACATCAGTCACCGCCGCCCTTGGTCGCTCAGACCACGGCATGGTCACTGCTTCCTGCGCAATGCAACCCGAGGTCACACAGTCATCACCCACGTATCGTTTGTCACTACAACTCCGCGAACTGGGACGAAATGCGGGATTACTTTTCCTCATTTCCATGGACGTCTGTCTGCTTCTCTCATCCTGACCCCTCTGATATCTCACAAAACGTCACCGAAATTATCCAAGCTGGCATAGAATTATTTATTCTACGTACACAGAAAACTTCTTCAGCCACTCAAATGCACTGGTTCTCTAAATCCTGTGACAAAGCCACACTTGAAAAGGTCAAAACGCTTCTACACAATCCCAGTCAAGAAAACCGTCAAGCATTTAACGACCCAAGAAACCGCTATGCCCGCATTCTTTCTGACACAAAAAGCTCGTTTAATTACCACATCAAAAACAAAGTCCTCTCAAGCTCCAACAGCAGCAAACCCTTCTGGACTCTTGCTAAATCTATTGGGAATAATTTCTGCAAGAGCACGTTCCCACCTATTGTCTCAGGGGAAGAAATTGGCTCTACCGCCCAGGACAAGCCTAAACTTTTGCCTCGTTTTCTACTCTCAACCCACCTTCAAATGTTCAACCGCCAACAGTCCCCAATGTCGCGCATAAAATGACGGATCTCATTTTTAAAACTAAAAAGGTACGAGAGATGCTCTCTTCTTTTAATACCAGAAAATCCTCTGGCCTTGATGATATCCCATCAATTGTTCTCAAAAAATGCGCACCAGAACTTGTTCCTGTCCTGACTCGTCTGTTTCAGACATCTTACAATAGAGGCATATTCCCTAGTAACTGGAAAACTGCTCGAGTACAACCCGTCCCCAAGAAAGGATACAAAGCGCTTCCTAGCAACTACAGGCCTATTTCTCTCCTTTCAGTCGTCTCTCAAGTGATGGGAAAGTATATAAACACCGAATTACTAAAATTTCTTGAAAAACACAGTCTAATCCACGACAGGCAGTATAGCTTCCGTCAGCGCAGATCAACTGCCGAGCTCCTTTCCTTTGTCACCCATTCTCGGAACAAGTCTCTGGAACTATATGGTAAATCCCATATTGTCGCTGTAGACATATCCAAAGCATTCGACCAGGTCTGGAACGCAGCGCTGCTTAATAAACTTGCAGCCTATGGCGTACCACCAAAATTCTGTACCTGGACAGCAAATTTACTCTCCAACCGTAGCATTTCTGTTGTCGTGGATGACCATCCCTCTAAACTGTATCCGATTAATGCAGGAGTTCCCCAAAGTTCAGCTTTAGCCCCTACTTTGTTTCTTCTCCACATCAATGAGCTCCTCTCTAGCACATCCAATCTAGTTCACAGTTACGCGGACGACAGCACCCTGCACTCAAATATACAATATTCTAAGCCTCTTTAGCCCAATTAGATGAGGATCGCAGATTCAGGAAGGGTTCTGTCTCTGTGGATCTCCAAAAAATATTATACTGGGGAAGTAGAAATCTTGTACAATTTGGTTTTTCCTTCATAGTGTCGGTAACAGCCCGTGAGAACGCGATCCAATCGGCCTACGTATATTCCGCCTACTATTTCTCCTATATCTGTTATTATTTAGTTTTTTGACATTATCTACCACGAACAGAATTACAAAATGCTCAGAACATAAAGTTTCATCAATAACATTCCAACTAATTTGCGGCGCTATATCTGGAGTACTTAACGTTAAATCTATACCTGACCTACTTTTACTAAAGGGTTTGGGCAGCAAAGCTGGTTTTCCGTCATTTGTATAAGCAAGGTGACAATTTTCTATGGCTGTTAAAAGCGCCTCGCATTTACCATCGCTCCAAGTAGTTCATGCCGTATGTTTCGATGTTAATATACGGTTTGGTTTCTTGTTCTTTAATTGCGAAATACACTTGTTAGTCCTCCTCGGATAAAAGCCAACCCCTCTCCAAAATCATATTCTTTTTGATGTAAGTCCACCTATTAGAGGCTTTCTGAGTACTTTATGAGTGCTTTTTCAGTAACTTTTATTTGATTTAACAATCCGTAGAGACAATAAACATTCACAACGCCAGCATCGACTGAATAAAAGAATAGCGATGCCACCATTTGTTTCTTTCTTGATTAATCTTGTAGCAAGTAGGTAACTTTGTATACTTCATTCATATTACAATTGCAGGCAACTATTTGAAATTTAATTGTATAAACAACATTAGTTATTTTTATTTGTGAAGTTTACAGCCAGCTGTAACAGACAGGCCATTGTGAGCAGCTGTCCAGACAGCTGCTCGCAATGGCCTGTCTGTCCCAACAGCCTGTTTTAATCATTATATTGCAACTATTTTTCTTATACGCAGTCTACACTCGCATGTATAACTTATTCGGATACAGAAGTAGCATACGATTTACACCATAATATTATACGGCAGCTGCTTTGCCACAATATAACCTCCTTAAATACGAAAGTAACCTACTTACAATTTTTCACAATTTCCAACAGATCTTTAGTGTAGCCATGTGTCCTACATATTTGCGCTGTGACAATATACTTAAATTTTTTAAAATATAAAAATACAATACTCTGTCGCTAGAAGTTCCCATCGCCGAAGTCAATAATCACGACATACCGCCACCAGCACACACAACGCGCACTTATATTTTTCTCAAATGAGGAGAAACATAAGCGTACCTTAAATATAGACAATATTTTGGAAAATATAACAAAATTATGTAACGTTAATAAATAATAAAACTCTTTTAAGATTACTATGTGAACATCAACACATCGATTAAGAAAAAAACATGTTTAGGGAAAACTGAGAAAATCATATTGATAGATTGTTTTCTCCTCTGGCTTCAAAGTGTTTTCAAAGAGAATCAAACACAGCAACTTGTCAGTATATTTTAGTAAATTTTAAATTAATTTAAAGTTAGTGGTTATAAATTTGCTTAATATGTTGATATTGTTTAGACACTAAAAGAAGTCTAACTTCTTATTTCCGGCACAAAGTTTTTTTTCTAACTTTCAAGCTTTCTTACTTTCTTAACATTCAATGTTTTTTCAAAGGTGATTAAGAAGCTGCTAATAAATTTATATGAAAATATATCTAAATAAAGTACCAAATGTCTAAATAAAGTGCGTAATTTGAAATAACTTTATAAAAGTCCAACGCTAAAGTTCCACCCATTCCAAAATCACTGTACCTTGAACTAGTCTGCACAGCGATTGGTAGGGTGAAGTTTTATATTGCGCTGTCTCCGGTCTAGACTGTCCTTAGATCAGTTGTCTTTTGCGGTCCAGAGCTTTACACTCGCACCAGATGTGCTGGGCTGATTCCTCCCTCTCGACGCAGAGTCTGCATACGAGGTCCCCCTCGAACCGCCTCATTTTATGCACGTGTTTCTTGACAGCCATGTGTCCCATCAAGAAACCGGCTATGTTTCTGAACTGTCATCTGCTAATATTTAGCAGCTCCACAGCTCTCTTTGAACTGGGTTCGTCAATTACTGCCCAGTACACCTTGTGTTCGTTTCTGACCCAGGCCTTAATGGCTCCCCTGGCAGTGCTCTTTGTCACGCACAGAACCTGTTCTGTTTCCATAAATGGTTCGGCTGACCCTCTCTTCGCGAGACTGTCAGATTCTTCATTGCCTTTGACCCCCGAGTGACCCGGCACCCAGATGAGGGTCACCTCATTCTGCACAGCCAGGTCGCTCATCTCGTCTCGGCATTCACTTACCAGCCAGGAATTAACCCGTGAGCTACTTAGGGCCTTAAGGGCTGCCTGGCTGTCTGTGGCTATGAGGATCCGCTTGTTGGTGTAGTCCCTTCTCTTGTTCTCCCGCACATTTAGATTTCATATTGGACTCGGTTAAACAAGTTTCTGATTACACAAAATGGAAAAAATTGAGATTTTCTTTCAAAAAACTGGTAATTTCTGTCTTGACATTATTCCTGCTCTTATAAAATCATCTCTTGATGTTGGTCCAGTTTTTACCAAATCACCCCTCCCACTTTATCCCCTAACCTCTGAAGCTATTTACCCAAAAACAATCCGAACCGTTCGTTTGTCGAGTGCTAAGTATATACCAGATTTAAAGACGATATCTCTATATTTTACACTTTTGTATGGTATCTTGTTTCTTTAACGTCATCTATTTTAGCGACTATAGCCTATCGTCGACGCCATTGTGCAATTTCACCTAACCTACCTGCAAATGCTGCCGAACACCTTACTTTCTGTAAGAAGGGATCTTTACCGTGCCCGGCATGACATTATATGTGGGACCGGCCGCTTTGGATAGTACTGAAAAAGTGAGATCACAATCCACGTGAGAATCTAATCAATGTCCGTTGGCTTGAGAGGTAAACTCTCTTACTAGTGAGAGATTGAGACTGACTTTTTGTATTTTTAAATCAAATATAGGATTTTATAAGAATTTCTGGGTGAAATAGTTCTTTTACTTTCTCATAGCTCTTCACCAAATGATTTTCCTATCCTCCGTTTATTTAAAAAAAAAGTAGTATCTAATCTAGTTAATACCGCTAACCCTGATCGATAAGGCTGTAATATATTTAACGTTTTGATGGTGATTTTTTTAATATTTTCAAATGGGGAAATGCTACGCTTATAAAATAAAACTCAGGATTCTCTATTGTTTTTGTAAAGTGTCCCAATATGAGATATGCGAAGAATATGAGCCGTCGCTTTTTTCGAGAGACACTATGTTCCTAACAGTTATAGCGTGTGATGCTAAATACGTTGTATAACCATAAATTTTTTACAGCAAAAAACAGGGTTAAATCAATTTTTAAATCGATTGGATCCACTCATTGGTGTCTTCTGATTGCTTTATACACACCTGTTAGGTCATCGCCATCACAGTTTAATTTCGATTTAGCCTTGTCGTCCGATTTAGCCTTATCTCCAACTGTTGTCGGATTTCGTTGTGCTTTCTGCACTTTATAAATTTGGCCAGATTTTTCAGAGTTTTCTTGCGACTCCATCTACCATTTTTTTCAAGTATGTGTTCTTCAAATAACGTTGTCCAAAAATATGGCCTTCCTCCTCTTAATGTCTTTCAGCAAAACCTCTCTCAAACAAACTGATCTCTCTTTCTATCGGTATACCTTGTCTTTTTATTTTTCATTATATCCATATTTCAAAACGTCAATTCTCTTCATGTCCTGCTTATCCAAAGTTGAGTTTTCCACCTCATACTTTACAACACTACATAACACGTATGACTTGATGAACTCCTTCCTCGGGTGAAGGTTAAAAATTCAACAATGAAAAGAATATTTTCTTAATTGAATAGTTGCCATTATGATCACCTTTTTAGTTCTTTGCTCAATTAATAAGAGTTCCACAGTACGTGATAAGAAATTTAATGTATTACTTAGCTACTGTTTAAATTGGTTGAATAACGAAACCGGTCCTGTTGCATGCAGAAAAAGATTGCAATTTTTAAGAAGATTAGAACCTTATGAGGGTATTTTTATAATGCACGGAATTCTTCGAACAAATTAGCTTAACATGGAAGATATTTCTTTTAGCGGTGGTTTTTTTAAACGAACACAAAACCTAATTTTGAAACTAATCTCCAGCAAAGGAAATTGGAAGATTTGCTTGCTGAGTCGCGGTATTGAAACAAATTCATAGACAAGTTTTTTTGTATAAAACACCATTATTTAATAATAAAGTAAATCACTAGTTGTTGCACTAAGAAGACCGTGGCCCAAAGATCATGGCTCGAGGCCAAAACGAACTAAAAAGAAAACTGATCGCATCTGTGATTATTTTATTCAATGATAAAAACTTCTAAAGAATTCCTTTAGAGATTTTTGAAAATAATGTTTTAAACACTTTATAGCGAAAAAACGATGCGTAGATAAGGCAGATCATACAGGACCAATAACCAACATATTTTCCCACCATTACCTAAAGACCTAACCAGTGACATACCTTCTACGATTATGACTAAGTGTATAACTGTTTTAAATGTAAACCACCTGGTGGTTTGCTCTTGCTTTATTGCTTTATATTACAAGATTTGACCAACAGATGAAAATATATTAATCATAGTTTTAAGCACAATATGTTATTATCATACCCCCTCTTAATTTTTCTATTTTTATAAAAACTAAAAAACATAAATTGATAGCAATCATTGCTTTTTATACCGTCGATTAGACTTTCAAATTTTCGCGCAGACAATACAACGACAATACATAGCAAAGAAAGATTTTTTAACCTCTTTCTAAAATCCTCTATCGAAGGAGTTGTAATACATAGTGTTGGAATGTTGTAGCGTTTTGCTGCCGCATAAGGAAAGAATCGAGCAAAAACAATAGTAGAATGAATGGGGACACTGTATGGCTGGTATTACGTTTTTTGACTTGAGATAACCTGACCAACTTTTTAGATATATTGGGTGGGATGCTTCCAAAATCTTGTGAGTCATACATCCAAAAGGTACCAGCACCCAATGGAACCGCAGCAACAGTTAAAATGTTGTGCTCTTGAACTCGCTCCAGTTTTAATGTTTGTCTTTTTAATATGCTAAGAGAACCGAGTATTTCCATATTCCAGGAAATTTCCTCTCCAACCGGAGCATTTCTGTTGTAGTGGATGGCCATTCCTCTAAACTGTATCCAATTAATGCAGGAGTCCCCCAAGGTTCAGCTTTAGCCCCTACTTTGTTTCTTCTCCACATCAATGACCTCCTCTCTAGCACATCCAACCCAGTTTACAGTTACGCGGATGACAGCACCCTCCACTTAAATATACAATATTTAAAGCCTGTCTCTTTAGCCCAATTAGATTAGGATCGCAGACTCATGGAGGGTTCTGTCTCTGTGGAACTCAACAAAATATTAGACTGGGGAAGTATAAATCTTGTACAATTCAACTCCACCAAGTCTCAGTTTTGCTTTCTATCTCATAAGAGATACACCAGCCCTAGTAATGAGTCCTTTTCACTTGTTGGCATTTCTGTGGATCGAAATCTCAATCAATTGCAGAAGCGGCTGCTAAGAAATTAGGTTTCCTCTTCCCGGCTCGCAAATACTTTTATCAGCTAATCTCTATACCTTATATACTTCACAAGTAATGCCAAACCTGCAAGACTGCTCCCACATCTGGGGTGCCGCTGCCGCTTCTACACTCGCTATCCTGGACTCCATTCAGAAGAGCTATACGTCTCATCGATGGCCCTACCCTCACCTAAAGGCTGCCATCCCTTGCCCACCGACGAGTCGTGGGTGACATCTATCTCTTTTATAGATATCTACCCGAGCACTGCTCAGAGGAGCTTTCTTCCATAGTTCCTCCACCTGCTGCCCCCAACAGATCTACCAGGGGAACAGAGCAAATGCACCCTTTTACTGTCCAGGTCACTAGACATAGAACATCTTGTTATGCCCGCTCTTTTGTCCCGAGGACTTCCAAGTTGTGTAACTCCTTGCCGGCACATGTTTTTCCTTCTCCTCCGAACCTCCAAACCTTCAAGTCCAGAATTAACAAGTTGCCTCTTTCCTCCTTTTCAACACCCACGGTACGATAGTATTTAGGCTGTGAGCCATCGTGGTGTGTTGTTGAAATATAAAAAACACGCTCGCGTTCAGCATATGCTTAAAAGGCAGATAAATCTGATGCAGGAAAATATCATCCAATTTTCATGCTATCAATTCTGTCTAAAGTTATAGAAAAAGTTATCTGTTAAAATATTGTTCATTTTAGGCAATTGTTTTACAATATTTCAGTATTTAGATAATGTGGCCAGGGAAGCACCTTGTTTAAAAGCATTTTGTAATATAGAACCTCGGTGGTTCAGAGGTAAGAACGTATGCCTGTGAACCGAAGGATACTGGGTTCGATCTTGGAGTACTCCTTTCACTTTTTCAGTACAAACTGTAAAATTAACATCAACCGAGGTTCTGGCATTGTATTTGAGCAAGTTTAATGCCTGCACGTTCCGCCCTTCGGAGGGGGCGTAAAGCCGTCGGTCCCGTGTCCATGCGATGTTGGGCACGTTAAAGATCCCTGCCCTCCTTACGAAAAGACGGGGGTTCGGCAAAATTTCCAGGATAGTGAGGTGAAACTGCTCCCTGGTGTCGGTGATTGGCCATAGTCGCGGAAATAGGCCGACGTTAAAGAAATAAAACACACACACAAACACATTTTGTAATAACGTTTAGATAAAATAGGAACAGAAGGTAATCTGCCAAAGAATAATACTCTTCAATTAAACTAAAAAAAAAAAAAATAGAGCCATTCAAAGTGATTAAAGCAAAATGAAGGATTTGTAGCACGAAAATGAAGCAGTTTTACCTTGCGAATGGTCCGGTCGTTCTAATTATTGAATATGTTGTATCTGTTGATATTGCAGTAAAAACCAAAAGTGTTCTACATCCACCCTTTTTTTTTTCACGAGGCCCAATGTTGAAAAACCACACACAAATTGATTTTCCACTAGTTTTTCTCCGGTTACTTGTGAACAGTACCTACAATATATGCCAAAAAATGTCATTACGAATCTTTTGAGCTAAAAGCTTCTTACAACTTGCCACAAACTGTTTCTCTGGCTTTGAAAACTTGTTTTCATCCCTATGACCGGCATCGTCGGACAAAAGGAAAGAATTCTGCAGCCGCGACTTTGTGAATTCACACAAGTCATATATTACTTGGACAACACTTGCGTACTCCTAAATTTTAGTGAATTTTCTTAAAAAAATTCACTAATGAGGAGATCTCGACTTTTGAATTTTGAAAAAATTTCTTCAAATGAGCGCTAATTAGGCCCCCCAGAACACATATCCGGGGTCAGTTTGAATTTTTATATGTTTATATATATATATATATATATATATATATATATATATATATATATATATATATATATATATATATATATATATATATATATATATATATATATATATATATATATATATATATATATATATTTATATATATATATGTATCACACCGATAACTCAAAAAATAATGGGCCGATTTTGATTAAATTTGGTGAATAAATTCCTTTTGCAAATGGCTTGGATAAGTTCGTTAGCCAGGAAAATCTGCCCAGGTTTTCCCGGAAAATTTTGTGTTTTCTTTCGAAAAAAATTTATATCTCCCGAATTAACAAAGTAAGGGCAACCAAATTTGGTACGCGGGTTTATGTCCTTATATGTAAGTTACCTACCAAAATTTAGCTCTGTATGTTAAAATACAAAAAAGTTATAGGCATTTAAAGAAAAATAAATTGGGGTTTTCCTCAAAACGTCAAAGTTGCGACTTAAAACGTCAAAATCGGCAACATTTTGGCAAATAACTTGAAACTAATACGGGCTATGGAAATCAAATGTCTCAAGAAGGATGTTTTACAAACACTGAAGTCTTAGTTTCAACCGTCATTGTCCTTCATTTTACTAAAATGTTTCCAGAAAATTCATTTGAAATAGACACTTTCCCTGATGCTTGGCAGTAGCCTTAGCTATAGAGTTTATCGTTTAATGGTATATAATTTTTGTCGAATTTTCGTAAAAAATCAATAAAGCTCAATATATCCGTTATGATACAAGATTTGAGAAAAATTTGTATATATTAATTATAGGGTGTCTTGAGCTACATCTTAAAAAATATTTCTACAATCACAGGTGGCCCATAAGTCATTGGTGATACAAATTTTCTTTTTTTTTTAATCAAACACGCCTTATGTTATTGCATTTTCCATCGAAATATAATGCATGTTTGTAAGAAAAGAAATTCTGGATGCAGCAAGTACGTTATGGTAGCGAACTTTGATCAAATGCTTCATATTTGAATAGCCCAATTTGCTATTAACCTATAAGGTTGACCAAGAAACGAGTTTTTCGGGAACACTTTAAGTCTACTTTTGGAAATCTTGGTATATTTGCACACAATAAAGTTATTTTTATGAAACATGGCACATTGCTTTTACTATATAGGTTATACTGGTAACCAAAATTGATGCCTGCTTTCTTAAAAAGAAAACACACATATTTGCAATAAAAACATTTTTATGAAAATTCACTACCATAACGCACTTGCTGCGTCCAGAGTTTTTACAATATGCACCTACTTTAGAGAAATCGGCAACATAAACAGAGAATTACACAGACCCCGGTACCAGTCCTAGTGAAACCTCCAGCCTGGCCGAAACAAAGGAAACACGTCATTTAGCAACACACACTAAGGACTACCAGAAAAAATTAGTCGGTAAAAACGCACATAGGATCTCGCAATAGCAAATTAAGTTATTTTTTACATAACAACTCATGATTTGCGGCATCAAAGGCTTCGTTATAATCCAAATAAAATCATACAGGTAACTTTACCCTGATCTCAAGACCTAAATATGACGTCAGTAATAT
This sequence comes from Tillus elongatus, assembly GCA_964006375.1. Taxonomy (NCBI): domain Eukaryota; kingdom Metazoa; phylum Arthropoda; class Insecta; order Coleoptera; family Cleridae; genus Tillus; species Tillus elongatus. Next base: position 3,467,824 of record OZ023267.1, read on the forward strand.
TTACAAGAGTTATTACGGTACCATGTTCTTAAATCGTATATGAGTTCAATACCCTGTAGATAAAATAGGATTTTGTTTACGCGCTAACAAAATTGTCCATAATTATTTCATTGCTGAAATCAACTTTAACATATTTCACTGACATTACATTTAGACTGCTCTGTCATGGCTTCCTAAATTACCATGATTTATACATTAACGACCTCATCTTTGCGAACACGTGATTTGATAATGAAATACTGACAAACCAGCACTATTCCACCCTCATAAATTTCAGCTACTCCAACAGCGCTGCTTCGGTTCCATGCCATATCTCAAGTCAAATTATGCAATAGACAAATCACGGGAGTTATGTGTGGTCTCCGATATTAGAGTATGCTGGCGAATTCGAGAAGTTGTAACTTATAATTATCTTTATAATTTAATTTGTGTCTTTTCTGATCCCAATCTAGAAGCAAAAATGAATGTATTGCATATTTAGAAAGAAAACGGAAGGACTGTGTGTTTTATTAAGATGGACTCTAGTAAAAGAGGTACACGGTCTCTGGAAAATATCCAAACCATTATCTGTGGTGCAAGTAGTTTTACCAACCAGCAGCTCCTTTCGTTCCCCTGGCTTCAACTGATGGAGTATTCGCTGTATCGTCAAAAGAGAAGGCTGATCTATTCGTCCGTGTATTTGCTTAAAAGTTTGTGGGGCGTAGTTGGCGTATCTGCTAACCAAGCTAGTGGCTCCCCTGAACGGCTCTGTTACACACTGGTACTATATTTGCGAGAAAGCTTCATGACAATAGAACTGTCTTTTCTTCTTCTCCTTCCACTTTTCCCCTATTTCTTCCGTCCGCTTTAAGCGATCGGGGGTTCGGGCAATCTAGTTGGTTGTTTCATTCGCTTCGCCAGTTCTTGTGTCTCTCTTTTATGGTCATAGCTTGTCGAGCGAATTTCATGTCCTTTCTACATGACCTCTTGTCTTTTAAAATTACTGGTTCCACGTCGTCGATATTATGTATCTCTACAGACTTGTGGGCAGTACTTTACCTCATTTCGTCGAACTTTGGACAAACAAAAATGCAGTGTTCTACCATGTCCTCTTCCCTGCAGTTCTCGTCTACCTTCCCCATGCGTTAGGGGTAGGATCTGAGGTATCCACTGCCTGTAAGTAATTGTGTGAGCCAAAAATTCATTTCTTTATAGTTGCATTTGATCCAGTCTGTCAGATTGGCAATTACTCTATTTGTACATTGTTTCCTCGTGGTGTTTTGGGACCATATTTGCTGCTATTTCTCTGTGGTTAGGCTTCTGACAGGCAGCTTAGCTTCTTCTATTCTCACTCCTCTCGCCTAGGAAACACCTTTCCTTTACTAACATGTCTATGGGTACAACGCCCGTCAAACCGGAATTGCCTGCGTAATGATGCAGAATCCGCACGCCACCGTTAGTAACCGTCTGCGCTGCATGCTGCATCATCCTTTTATATTTTTTGTATCTCTATTGTTTGACGCCATGCCGGCGCTCCGTACAATAGAATTGAGCTGAGCAGTAGCAGTTTTGCTGATAGTGGGCCTCAGACGTTGGGCATTATCCTACTTAGTGCTGCTGTTCTTCGTTCAGCCTTTTCTTTTGCTATTCGCACATGCTGGCCAAAATTTAGTGACTCGTCGGTTGTTAGTCCTAGGTACACCAGGATGTTCGCTGGTTTTATCATGGTGTCCTATAAGAGGCACAAAAAATAGCCCCTGATTTTTGGAATCTTTATGTAGCCGCCACTGTCTTTGCAGGGGCCAGCTAGAGTTATTTGACCGTCATCCATCTGCCCACTCTACTTAACGTTTCTTTCACTCAAAACCCAAGTGTGTCTTGTTCTGATGCCTCTACTAGGACTGCTAGGTCATCAGCATAACCAAGCAGAGTAACTCCTTCCACCATTTTTAGCTTGAGAATTTTATCACAGATTATATTCCAGAGGATAGCTCCCAGGACGGATCCTTGCGGGACTCCTGTAATGACAGCCATTATTTTTTACCTCGAAATGCTGATCTTTTTGTATGAGAAGTAACTTCTTATGATGTTATCTGGTACTGAGCGATGTTTCTTCTTTTCAGTTCTTCTATGATTTTGCCACAGCTAGCAGTGTTGAAAGCATTTTTCGCATCGAAATGATCAACTCACAACATTTCTCGCTTGTGTTTTTTTGCGAGTTCTGTGAGGTATATCTTGCAGCATGTATTGTGGATCTTCCGTTTCGAGACCCAAACTGGCGACTCCGAAAATTCCTCTTCTACTTCTCTCTTTTTCTAGCTTGGCTTTGATCAAGTGTTCTAGTAGTTTTTCTAGTGTATCCATCAACCTTTGCTATTTTCTACTCTAGGGGAAGCTTTTGTCTCGGGAATGGTTCATTCATCATATTTAGCAGCACTTGCGGAGCTATTTCGGCCAGCTTTTATATGGCCTCTGCTGGTATCCCGTCTGGGCCGTGAGCCTTACCGGATTTAATTATTTAGCTGCTGCTGTCAATTCCTCTTCCGTAGACCCCTCTATCTCCGCTATCCCATTTGTTTCCCAGTAGTCTGATCGTCTAGGGAAGAGGTCTTCTATAATCCGTCTTCTGGTTGACTACATGAGATTATATAGTGAGGTCCGGGGTCCGAACTGTTTCATCACAATCCGGTAGCTCGCCCGCCAGATGTCTTTGTTCAGTTTCTCGCATAGGGCTGCCCAACGGCTCTTCTTGGCATCATGCGTTTTAGATCTTTTCTCTTCATTTTGAGCAACTCAATGGCTTCTGTAACTGCTAACTAGGAGGGCGACCTCCCTCTGCAACGAACAGTTGTCTTCTGGCTCTCATACATTCGTTCCTATTTTCTCCTATTTATGAGCTCCACCAGTATGTCACTTCTGTTTGGTTCTCCTGTGCGACCATCCAGTTCCGATTTTCTGCTGTTTTTAATTTGTTTGTCAAGCCTGCCAGGCCGCTTGATTCGCAGATAAAGAGGCCACTAAATATTATAGCATTAAAGTCAAATATGAGACAAATATTTTTCAGATATCGTACTGTCGAGCACATATTAGAAAAGTATACATCCAAAAGATACCAGCACCGGATGCAATTGCAGCAATAGTTCTTAAAATGTTGTGCTCTTGAACTGGCTCGAATTTTTTGCGCGTCTTTTTAATGTACTCAGAGAAGGGAGTATGTCTATCCTCCAGCAAACAAGCTCGAATTCAGCATCCTAAAAAGGGAGATAAATCGGATGCAGGAAAATATTGGCCAATTTCCACTCTATCAGTTCTGTCTGAAGTTATGGAAAAAGTTATTTCTTAAAATCCTGTTAATTTTAGGCAATTGTTTTACAAGATTTCAGTATTCAGGTAATATAGCCAGGGAAACACCATGTTCAAAAGCATTTTGTAATAACGTTGAATAGATAACATTTCAACGAAAGGCAAACAAAGTCAAACAATAATACTCTTCAATTAAACTACATAAAACAATACTAGAGCATATTTACAAAAATTAACATTTATCATATTTCAGCATGCAATCTTTTTTCTTTTTTCTATGCATAAAATCGTTCTTTCCTACATGTTCCCTCGTATATTTTAGAGAAATTTTGTGGGATTAGAGCTACACACTCAGGATTGTTCTTTGTAGATGCCAAATGTTTCGATAAAGTATGTGCTATTAAACATTATTTTTCAGAGTCCAAAAAAAAAATGCAAGGAGTGAGGTCAGGAGAGAGCAGAGGCTAAGGTGTTTCTGAAAATCTACCTATCCATTATCTAGAAAAAGTTGTCTCCAGATAGTTTGTCACTGATGCAGTGCTATGCCCCATCTTGTTGAAAATACATTCTCCGTCTTTCTTCTAATGTAAAACCGTACGATGCCTGAAAAATATTTCTCTCATTTTTGACTTTACAGCTAGAATAGTTAGTGTGCTTCCCCTCTGTATCAAGCGTGTTACCATTTTTGTCCCTTTTAATTTATTTACAAATCTTAGTTTTACATTGTGTAGTAAGGTTAGGTGTAAAATTTTATTTTGCATCGCCTAATAGTTTACTACTTTGTACCATCATCGGGAGGAGGGATGCTCAAACGAAGTGCCAAGGAGAACACTAACTCAGAGTAGCAGAGGCACTGGGACAAGGAGACGAAGTGTGGGACCACTTATTACATAAAGGCCGTGTGTACGGGCCACAAGGACTGGGGTCACAGGGCTGTGAGTCTGTTGATTGGCCACGGTCTTTTAAGGGGTACTTTAGTAGGTTTAACCCAAGGCCCGGAACCAAACGGCGAGCAGGAAACATCAAGACATGTAGTGGAAGACTGCCAAATGGAAAATCGCAGGACGGTAAGAGAAAACTTCGCGAGCAAGCAGAATAGGGTTGAAGGTTCCTACCCGTTCAAGGTAAGTAGGTCTACCAAGAACGAGGAAATCAGAAATTTCAATGAATGGGCTGCGGTAATTGAGCTGGAAGAGAGAACGCAGAGTGCGATTGGGGTAAACCGCGAAGAAATGAAAGGCGCCCAATAAAGAAATAGATGAAATCTCGAAAAAAGTGAGAGTGGGGTAAACGTACGTATGAATTTGAGAGGGAGAAGCAAGGTCTTACATTACCTGCTGGTTTTTGAGAGAATGGAGGTTGCAGAGGTTCCTTTGAGAGTGGCATCCACCTGATAGCGTAGGAAGCCTAAACACTTCGGACAGAAGGCAGGGGCTTTGGCCCCAAGACCGTAAACTGTATCATCATCCAAAAACCGAATTTAAAAGTTTTTGCACTCCACTCTTTATAAGACCTAGCGCCATCGGTGATGTCTACTTAAATATATTGAGTCGAGTTAGCCAAAGGTTTTTAAATTTGTGTGAAGGTCATTAGTAGCTGCATGGACTTGTTAAAATTAGAGATAGATAAATGTTAGGCGAGGAAGTCATATTTAATTAATGTTTTCATTAGTAACAAAAAATATATGCGGGCATGATTTTAGCGAATTTTTCGCCAAACGAAAAATTCACTAATGGGGAGCTCTGTGTTGTATATATATATATATATATATATATATATATATATATATATATATATATATATATATATATATATATATATATATATATATATATATATATATATATATATATATATACCGATAACCCAGAAAATAATGGGCCGATTTTGATGAAATTTGGTACGTAAAAAAGGTTATAGGCATTTAAAGAAAAAATATTTGGGTGCCACTGGTGATCAAAGGAAACCACAAGAACAAAATATATTGTGTGATTAACAAAACCAATTGAATATTAGATACAACTGTTAAGTTTTCTTGACGCAAAAAGGTCAAAAATATCAGAAGTAATATTTTGAATATTTTATAATTTTTCTTCTTAAAACGTCAAAGTCGCGCATTGAAACGTTAAAGTCTATAATTTTCAGACGAGTCTGAAACAAATACGGATTATATAGATGAAATCTTGTAATAAGTGTGTTTTACAATGCCTTAAGTTTCAGCTACAACCATCATTGTCCTTCATTTTACGAAAATATTTTCAGAAAATTCATTTCAAATAGACCCTGTTCCTGGTGCCTTAGCAGTAGTTTCGGCTTTAGAGTTTATGGTTGAATAGTCTATATTTTAGCAAATTTTCGTAGAAAAAAAAATCATTATTTAGAAGACCGCGACTTATGAATTTTAAAAGATTTCCCCAAATAAGCGCGAACTAGAACCACTAATACCCATTGTGATGAAGTATTATTTTCTCTCGGTCTGTGGTACAAAACGCCTAACTACTAAGTAATTAATTAAATAGAAAATAATTAAATACAAACTATATAAATATTTGCTGAAATATTTTAAGGCGATTTATATTTAATTAAACAGTTATTTCATACTTATTATCTTATCCGGTTGTGATAAGGTGATAAAATTCCAAGCATCGCGCAGTTTTTTTGGCCGGCTGTGAAATTCATATAAAAGGAGAACCAACACAGGACAGAGGCAGTTTTGTTAATTCAGCTGTTAAGCTATTAAGTCGCCACCAATCCGCATCAAGTCCGCTTAAGTTTACCGTCCGACCGCACCTGTTTCGACCGATTTCCGTATCTGCAAATATTGATATAGATGAGAAATTGTACGTTTTAATTATAATCCATATTTTTAGCGCATTTTCATATTTTTAAATTATCATTTTTCTCAGTCCAAATCTACGTAATCGAGTTATTTCGGTCCTTCCTATACAATTCCCGTATGTTAGATTGTCTTGCATTATTTTTGTGGGGATGCTGAGGATGCACAGCTCACTTAAATAATCGAGATATATTCATCTTGGATTGAACCCGATAGGGACGCTGAGGATTCACAGCCTATCTAGGTCACTCCAAGTGATACGTTCCTTCCCAATTGGCCCTGTACACTTCATGGGGCTCCCGGCTTTCCTCTTGTGGTATTTTAGTGAAGACGCTGAGGATTCACAGCTCGCTAAAGTAACTTAAGATGTTTGTGTCCCGGTTTGGCCCTAGCGGAGATGCTGAAGATTCACAGTCCGCATAGGTCTACGGGAACTGTCATCCCGTCTCTCCAGTCTGCACTTTTTCGTTTCCGCTGTCCCCTGATTTGACTGAGATGTTATAGCTAGTATTTTGATGTTGTCTGTCGCTGTGTGTTGCCCGCTTACCGTATCCTCGCTTGAGTGAAATACCACTCGTATCATATACACCTGATCGAATCCGTACGCTTCGTCACGCACTAACCTTTACCGCTTTAGCGAGGTCCACGTGCCGATTGATGTTAGTATTCGCATATGTTATTTGTACATATTTTGTAAATATTATTCTGTATATATATATATATATATATATATATATATATATATATATATATATATATATATATATATATATATATATTGTAAATAGTCTCAAATCTGTAATATAGGGTTGGGTAAATGAAAAAGATTGATTAATTCTTATCTAACCCCTTATAATACAAAATCTGCTACACCTTTCGTTAAAACAGAAGTGGTCGGATCACGCCGAGTTAGCGATTAAAGCCCGCTCACTCGGCGAGCACTGAATTTAGCCTATATTACCTAAAGGCTACCAACAGGGAGTAAACCCTTTTAAAAATCTGGCGCCCGATATCCGCCGATAGTAACCGTCAATCCTGGTCACCGAAAAACGGTCTGCAAGCCAAGGCCTCGTCACATCATATACGGGGTCAGTTTCAGTTTTTGTTTTTTTTATACATATACAGGGTGACGAATTTTTACGGTCAAGCTCAATATATGCGTTATTATACACGATATGACAAAAAATTATATACGTTAATTATAGAGTGGTGTCTCGAGCTGCATCTCATAAACCTATTTTGACAATCACAGGGTGGAGCATAAGTCGTTGGTGATACGCACTTTTTTTTAATCGAACGCCCCTTATGTTATTGTATTTTTGTATTTTCCATCAAATTATAATGCATATTTGTAAGGAAAAAAATTGATATCGTTCATGGTTTTTGAGTGATTTCAATTGTTTTGCAACTTTTTACATTTGGCACATATCACAAACACATATTGAAAATTGTGATAGGGCGTTTTTACCAATAGATAGCGGAGCCCCATGGAAATGACGCATTCAGTGAGCTTTTTGTTTGCATTATTCGTTGAAAAAATCGAGCTGCCGTATACAGGCACTCTCGAATAGTGATTGAATTTGAAAAGTTTTCGCAGAAATATTTTTAATGGTTTGTAGAAATCATTTTTTGTGAGATTTTTTTGATATGTTGGTAGTTAATAATAAATGTTTAGTAAGTTACTGTAAATAAAGTTGTTTAATTTTTGTGAAAAATATAATTTAGCAGAACAGTACTGAAGGCAATTTCTGTAAAAAAATGTGAATTTTTGTAAAAGAAATTTTTGCAAATTTTCATATATTTTTTTCAATTTTGGTCCTAAAGCTGTTTGTGATTAATTATATCCTGGAAGGTGTGTACATAGCTTAAAGAAGTTCGTTGGCCAGTAAAATAGGAACAGTTTTTTCTGGAACTTTTAAGGTTTATTTTCAGAAAATGTTTGTACTTATTGAAACAACGAAGCTATTTTAATGAAATACTGTACACTGTACTAATAGTCTAAGAGCCAGAGGTGAAAAAATTCTCTGAATTTACAAAAGCTGATTTTTTTTATAGTTAATTAGGTATGCTGTGCACGTACACATATTCTGGTCAGTCAAGCGAATCTTAGAACAGGTGCCACAGGTGAGCCAACAAAGATGTCGCTTTTACCGGGGTAATAAAATGAATTTACAAAAGCTGATAATTGTTATACAGATTATATATTGTATAACAATAAAAGTTATGTCAGTCAGTCAACTGCATACAGAGCTGGTCAGTCAGGGAAAAAAGATATAAAAATTTCTTACACGCCGGCGGCGTTACAGGCGGCATGCTCGCTCTTCTCTTCCCATTATTATTATTTAAAATATCAGAAAACTATGTGAAATTATAATTTGTAATTATAAGTTATTACTTAGTATTTTTATTGATATATATATATATATATATATATATATATATATATATATATATATATATATATATATATATATATATATATATATATATATATATATATATATATATATATATAAATTGCACATTATTTATTTTTCATACACACATTCGAACTGACTGACCAGCTCTGTATGCATCTGACTGACTGACATAACTTTTATTGTTATACAATATAGAATCTGTATAATTATCAGCTTTTGTAAATTCATTTTATTACCCCGGTAAAAGCGACATCTTTGTTGGCGCAGCAGTGGCACCTGTTCCAAGATTCGCTTGACTGACCAGAATATGTGTACGTGCACAGCGCACCTAATAAACTATCAAAAAATCAGCTTTTTAAATTCAGAGAATTTTTTCACCTCTGTCTCTCCGTCTATATATATAGGTTATACTGACAACTAAATGTCGTTCTTCTAAAAACAAGACACATTTGCCATTAAAAACATTCTCCCGAAAATTCGCTACCATGACGCACTTGCTGCGTCCAGACTTCTATTAATTAGTTTGGTAGAAAATGAAAATAGCTAGCAACAAAATATATAGCCTCAGTTTTATCTCAGTAAAGTCGCGGGACTGAATGTACTGAAAAATCGATTTTTAAGCTCGAACACTTCATTAATTTTCATGGAATGCGTTGCACTGAAGTTCAGAGTATCATAAAAACATCCAATTAATTTTTAAGTTGGCTTGTCTTTGTCACTTAATCGTCTCGCAAACAAATTATAATCATCCAGCAGTCTACTCTAAATTTCTACAAAAAGCTGACAGTCCTGCAATTGTTCGGCGTCCTATTTAAATTTTGCAGATAGTTGAAATTCTTCACGTTAATTTATTAAATTATAATGGTTTTTATTTTTTAAAATGTTTAGCTAATCGTCTAAACGAGCCGACCTTATTTCTTGTATTGTGCTTTCATGAAATAAAATAATTAAAATTTCATTTTCAGGAGGCATGACGTCTAAAAAGCACTTTAAAAAAATAAAAGTCTGGACGCAGCAAGTACGTTATGGAAGGGAATTTTCACAAAAATATTTCTAATAGCAAATATGTCTTTCTAATACAAGCAGGGATCAATCTGGTTGTCGGTATAGCCTATATAGTAGAAACAATGTACCATGTTTGATCAAAATTACTTATTGTTTGAAAATGTACAAAAATTTTCCGAAAATAAGCTCAAAATATTTCCGAGAAAACTGGTCTCCTAGCCAAAGAACCTTAGGCTAATAGCAAATTGAGTTATTGAAATTTGAAGGATTTAATGAAAATTCGCTACCAAAACGCACTTACGTCGTCTCCATTTTTTTTTTCTTACAAACGTGCATCATATTTCGATAAAACATGCAAAAATGCAATAATAAAAGGGTGTTCGAAAAAAAACAATTGTAGGGATCACCAACGACTCACCTATGATTATCGAAGTATTTTTATAAGATGCAGCTTAAGACACCTTATAATTAACGTATACAATTTTTTCTCGTATCTTGTATAATAACAACTATATTGAGCTTTACCGTAGAGACGTGTCACCGTGTATTTATGTAAACAGACAAAAACTGAAAGTAAACCCAGATATGGATTCTAGGGGTCCTAGTTTGCGCTCATTTGAAGAAATCTTTTTACAAATCAAAAGTGGCGGTCTCCTCAATAACGAATTTTTTCTACGAAAATTAGCTAAAATTATAGACCGTTAAACCATATACTTAACTAAACCTACAGCCAAAGCATCCACTTAACTAAACCTACAGCCAAGACATCAGAGAGATGATCTATTTGAAATTAATTTTCTGTAGAAATTTTAGTAAAATTAAGGACAGTGGCGGTTGAAGCTGAAACTTAGGGTTTGTAGAACACTCTTATTGCAAAATTCTCTTTACATAGTCTGTATTTGTTTCACGTTCTTTGCCTAAATGTTGCGAATTTTGACGTTTCAAATAGCGACTTTGACGTTTTGAGGAAAACCCCAATTTTTTTTCTTTAAATGCCTATAACCTTTTTGTTTTTTAAGATCCACACCTAAATTTCGGTACCCAGGTTGCTATTTATAACGCAAACACACGTACCAAATTTGTTTGCCCTTGCTTTATTATTTCCGGAGATATAATTTTCTTCCGAAAGAAAACACAAAATTTTCCGGGAAAACCTGGACCGATTTTCCTGGCTAGCGAAGTTATCCAAGCCTCTTGCAAAAGGACGGTACTCAGAAAATTTGTTTAAAATCGCCCATTATTTTTTAAGTTATCGGTGTGATATATATATATATATATATATATATATATATATATATATATATATATATATATATATATATATATATATATATATATATATATATATATATATATATATATATATATATATATATATATATATATATATATATATATATATATATATATATATATATATAAACATATAAAAATTGAAACTGACCCTGGATATAGGTTCTAGAGGGCCTAGTTCGCGCTCATTTGAAGAATATTTTTTTAATTTAAAAGACGGGATCTCCTCATTTGTTATTTTTTTAAGAAAATTCACTAAGGTCACGAATATGTTATATTATGTTTAGTGAAAATTCGAACGTAACGATCAATAAAGTCATTAAATGTGTAATATACAGAGCTAGATTTTGGTAGGTAATTTACCTATAATGATATAAACACGCGAAACAAATCTGATTGCCCTTACTTTGTTATTTCCGGGGATATAATTTTTTTTTTTTCGAAAAGAAACACAACATTTTCCGGGGATACCTGGGCCAATTTTTCTGGCTAACGAACTTGTCCAAGCCACTTGCAAAAGGAAGGTGCTCACAAAATTTAATCAAAATCGACCTATTATTTTCCTTCATTTTACTAAAATGTTTCCAGAAAATTCATTTCAAATAGACCATTTCTCTGATGCTTTGGCAGTAGTCTTAGCTATAGAGTTTATTGTTTAATGGTATATAATTTTTGTCGACTTTTCGTAGAAAATCAATAAAGCTCAATATATCCGTTATTATACAAGATACGAAAAAAAAATTGTATACATTAATTATAGGGTGTCTTGAGCTACATCTTAAAAAATATTTCTACAATTACGGGTAGGCCCATAAATAGTTGATGATACATATTTTCTTTTTTTTTATCGAACACACCTTAGGTTATTGCATTTGTGCATTTTTCATCGAAATATAATGCATCTTTGTAAGAAAAGAAATTCGGGACGCAGCAATTGCGTTATGATAGAGAATTTTCATAAAATGCTTCAAATTTGAATAGCTCAATTTGCTGTTAACCTATAAGGTTGACCAAAAACCAGTTTTTTCGGGAACACTTTAAGTTTACTTTCCGAAATTTTTGTACATTTTCAAACAATAAAGTTATTTTGGTGAATGACACATTGTTTCTACTATATAGGCTATATCGGTAACCAAATTTGATGCCTGTTTTCTTAAAAAAAAAAACACACATATTTGCTATTAAAAACATTTGTATGAAAGTTCACTACCATAACGCACTTGCTGCGTCCAGACTTTTTTTTACAATAGAGAGTTGCTCTTATCTGTAGACACCCCCCCCCCCCCCCCCATGTGCATGTTTAAGTGGTGGTTGGTTGTAAGCCTACCTGTCTGTGATAAAACTGTTAAATGTGAGATGTAACTAATGTGAATAAAGAGAATTGAAAATATGGCTTTTAATTATAACTCTTCCCATGACCCATAAGTATTATTTAGAGCTGTGCTTGATTACTTTTGAGCATACAGAAACATTTCAGGATGAAAACTGACGTACGGACGAACCTCAAACAGTAATAAATCATTGTATATCTCGAACAGAAGAGAGTGAGAACATATTTACATGTGAAAGCAACTTGTATAAATCCCTCATGATTTATAGTAGCAAATCCGAAGCTTAATAAGAGAAATGCCCAACCAGCTCTCTTTATTATATGAAACATTATTTTCCAATGCACATTATCGTGGATTTTTCCAGATCTACAAAAGAATAAGCGTATCTCTAGTTTTCTTAAGTCTTCTTTCTCCTACTGTTTTAAGTGCATCAGCCAAGCAACTCTCAATTTTTCTTTAGTAAATTTTCGTTACAAAATTCACTACTGAGGCGATCGCGACTTTTGAATCTTGAAAAAATGTCTTCAAATGAGAGCTATTTAGGACCCCTGGAACCCAAATCCCAAGTCATTTTCAGACTTTATTTGTATATATATATATATATATATATATATATATATATATATATATATATATATATATATATATATATATATATATATATATATGGTGTGTGTGTGTAACACCAATAACTAAAAAGATAATGGACCGATTGTGATAAAATTTGGTGAGTACCTTCCTTTTGCAAGTCGCTTGGATAAATTCGTTAGCAAGGAAAGTCGGACTAGTTTTTCCCGAAAAACTCTGTGTTTTCTTTCGGAAAATTTTTATATCTCCAGAAATAACAAATATATGGCAACCAATTTTGGTACTCTGGTTTATATCATAAAAAGAAAACCACGTGCCAAAATTTTGATCTCTACGTTAGAAGGAAAAAAGTTATAAGCATAATAGTTTTTCTTTTTAAAACTTTAAAGTCGCGATTCAACTGCCAAAATTGACATGCTCTAGAAAAACAACCTGAAACTAAAGGCTTAATAAGAAATATCGTAACACACTTTTTACGAAGAGCGAAGGCGGAAGTGATCCTGTTCACCAAGGAGAGGAATCTACAGGAGTTCAGGGTGCCGGTGGTGTTTGGAAAACCTTTGGCTTCAGTGCGGGAGGTCAAATATCTGGGGGTGGTCCTGGACTCCAAATTATCATGGGGGTCACAAATAGAACGAGTAGTGAGGAAGGGAGTAGTGACCCTCTGGCAGTTGCGACGTGTGATAGGGAGGACCTGGGGACTTAATCATCGGATGTTCCATTGGATTTACACTGCGATCGTCAGGCCAAGAGTCCTTGTGGGGCAGTGATCTGGTGGTGTGGTGTGAACCAAACTGCTACCCTTAAGCTGACTGTCAGGTCTATGCATCACCGGCGCTGTGAAGACGACACCATCAGCCGCGCTAGAGGTTTTGCTGTTGCTGCCACCGCTTCACATTTGCATCAGAAGGGAGTCTATGGCGTCGCATCTTAGAATGCAAGACGCTGGAAACTGGTGCGGTGGAGGAGCAATAACAGGACTTGCAAAACTTGCCAAGGAGGTGGAAAAAGAATTTCCAATTTCCACCATCCAGGTACGAAATGCAGGCTGACCAGGGCATATGCCCTCAGAATCCCCAGCAAGGATCTATAGAGGGAAAATAAGGTTGCTTTCCAGCCTGCTAGCCTGGTCTGTTTTGCCCTCGGATCACGGTTGGAGGAGCAGCACTTCTCCGGGGCGGAATACACATCGGTAGCGTAGGGGTGCGCTAGAGCTATGCTCTGGGCGCATATACCACAGCATTCGAAATGGAGGTGTACGCTATTCTGACTGTAGCTAATCGACAGGATGTTAGGATGAGCCCTGATAAATGTGTATACATTTGCTCAGATAGTCAGACGGCCCTCTGGACAGTATGCGAGTCCGGAATTAGGTAAATTATGTCTCAGGAGCGCGTTGACGCTCTTTCTGGACTGTCCAGGACAAAGCAGGTACAACTTATGTGGGCTCCTGAAGACTGTGGCGCGCGGGGATTCTGTGGCCCGGAGCCTGCTATAGTCATAAGTATGAAGGTGGTCTCCGACGCCCTAGATAAATGGACTGAGGATGCCATGGAGAAGCACTAGAGGTCAATCAGTTCCTGTAGGCACGCGAGGGATTTCGTAGAGAGGCCGGATAGAAGCAAGACTGTCTGGCTTCTTGGTAGGAGTCGTTCTGCGCTTCGCCGCACTATTGAGTGTTAACAGGCCAGTGAACTCTCAGAAGACAATTTACATTGGTAGGTGTCGAGAGGAATCCCAGGAGGAATGAGGCGATACTAAAGCACTACCTGTGTGAATGCGGGGCTTTTTGGAGTAACAGAATTGTTTGGTTAGAGGACTCTAAAGAGAAGCCAGGTAAGTTCCGTCCAATTGAAGATCGCCATGGCGTTTAGTTTGAGGTCTAGCATGTTTGGTGACGAAACCGAGGAGGGGTAGGGCATGGTTACTGGGATGTCGGGGTTGGCAAAAAGGGCCCGACGTGGCCTACTTGCCTGGCACTAGCCTCCCCATCATTGCTAGTACTACTGCCACTACGGGAGCTGGAGCGAACAAGCGTGCTGGGCGGGGAATAATATTAACGAAAGTATAATGTCAAGAAGGAAGTTTTCAGAAGTTCAAGCCATACTTCTAAAAGCTGCTTTTTTTCACATTTTTAATTTATTCATAATTTTAGTATTCTTCCACGACCAGCTAGGGGTACTCAGGATCCTGTAACTTTTTTGGGTCTCAAAACGGCATTTTTTTTATTTATTTTTTTATTTCAACAACACACGACGAGGGCTTACAGCCTAAATACTATCGTAACGTGGGTGTCGACAAGGAGGAAAGAAGCAACTTGTTAATTCTGGACTTGAAGGATTGGAGGTTCGGGGGAGAAGGAAAAACATGTGCCGGCAAGGAATTCCACAACTTGGAAGTCCTCGGGACAAAAGAGCGGGCATAACAAGATGTTCTATGTCTGGTGACCTGGACAGTAAAAGGGTGCATTCGCTCTGTTCCCCTGGTAGATCTGTTGGGGGCAGCAGGTGGAGGAACTATGGAAGAAAGCTCATCTGAGCAGTGCCCGTGCAGATATCTATATAAAAAAAAGAGAGAGAGAGAGAGGTCACCAACGGCACGTCGGTGGGCAAGGAATGGCAGCCTTTGGGTGAGGGTAGGATCACCGATGAGGCGTTTAGCTCTCTTCTGAATGGAGTCCAGGATAGCGAGTGTAGAAGCGGCAGCAGCACCTCAGATGTGGGAGCAGTATTCGAGGTGTGGTCTTATTTGTGAAGTATATAAAGTATAGAGATTAGTTTGTGAAAAGTATTTGCGAGCCCGGAAGAGGAAACCTAATTTCTTAGCAGCCGCTTCTGCAATTGATGTGACATGTTGGTGCCAATTGAAATTTTTATCCACAGAGATGCCAACATTATTACTTTGAATAACTTGGTTGTTTATTGTGATGGGTCTAGGGCTAGTGTATCGCTTATGAGAAAGAAAGCAAGAATGTGATTTAGTGGGGTTGAATTGTACAAGATTTCTACTTCCCCGGTCTAATATTTTTTGGAGATCCACGGAGATAGAACCCTCCATGAGTCTGCGATCCTCATCTAATTGGGCTAAAGAGACAGGCTTAGAATATTGTACATTTGAGTGGAGGGTGCTGTCGTCCGCGTAACTGTGAACTGGGTTGGATGTACTAGAGAGAAGGTCATTGATGTGGAGAAGAAACAAAGTAGGGGCTAAAGCTGAACCTTGAGGAAGTCCTGCATTAATTGGATACAGTTTAGAGGAATGGCCATCCACGACAACAGAAATGCTCCGGTTGAAGAGGAAATTTGCTGTCTACGTACAGAGTTTTGGTGGTAGGCCATAGGTCGGTAGTTTATTAAGCATCGCTGCTGGTCGAATGCTTTGGATATGTCTAGTGCGACAATCTGGGATTCGCCGTGTAGTTCCATAGACTTGTTCCAAGAATGGGTGACAAAGGAAAGGAGGTCGGCAGTTGATCTGCGCTGACGGAATCCATACTGCCTGTCGTGGATTAGACTGTGTTTTTCAAAAAAAATTTAGTAATTCGGTGTTTATATACTTTTCCATCACTTTAGAGATGACTGAAAGGAAAGAAATAGACTTGTAGTTGCTAGGAAGCGCTTTCGATCCTTTCTTGGGGACGGGTTGTACTCGAGCAGTTTTCTTCTGGTTTACGCAAAGAGCATGGCTCTGAACACATTACTAATAAAATTCAGGAAGTAGTTATTACTTCACCACCCTTCTCCCGTCTACGCAAAAGAACCCCGATTTTTTCAACAAAAAAGCTGGCGGAAGCAAAAAGTATCACAATGCACCCCCACAAAAGTTCAGGTGAAGGAGAAACGCCCTATTAAGCGCGAGCACCCCCAACCCACCCATATTTATCCCCAAAGGATACACAAAAATAATGACAATATAAAAATAGTATAAACGTTCATGTAAGCTTCGCTTATCACCAGTCGGTTTATCTACAACTAACAATGCACTAGTTTACTAAATCACAGATTGAAAATTTCATCCAAAAATTAAAAGGCCAAATTTCTGCGAATTGTTTATTTAAATCACTTACATTTCATGATTTCGACAAAGATTTAGTGACAATCAAAAGCATACAATTGAAATGTTACATACAAATAGAACTGCTTTTACTCCCTGTCTGGATTGGGTGGTGCTGTTATATCCGATATCAAACGTTTGGCCATCGAATATGCAAAAACGAATCCATAGATAGCATTCACACCAAATGTAACAAAACCAATAGCCATCAAACTTGGTATCAGCACCTGGTACGTCCAGAAGCAATAAGATGCCGTTAACGCAAGTGCTAAACTTGATATCACTCCGTGCAGAGTGGCAGGCATTTCTACTTAAAATTTTAGTTTGCTAATGCTAACACTACATACCAAGACTGTAGAAAAATTGTCAGGTGACGTCGCTGAGACGTTTATACTGACAATGTCAAAATTAAATCACATTTTAACTCTATTTGATGGATACTATACTCAATAGTTAGATTGCAGTAACGAAATGTAGGTACAGATCCCTTAAGTTCTACACTAGCCAATTTCCTACTGCGGTGACGTCAGTGTGAGACGATCGAACTTTGTACTTTTCCTAGATAAAACTATTTTCCATTATTGAGTTTTGTGAGAAAATATATGTTTTAAGATTTATATGCATGTAAAGTTTATAAAAGCCTTTATTAGGCATCTGTTTTCATTAAGAAAATTCGCTATTAAAGGTTAGCGATTATGAAACTTTGAAAAAAAATTCAAACAACTGCGAATTAGGCCCAAAACCAGGGTACTTTTGAATTTTTACATAATAATTATATATATATATATACAGCGCTTTCTAAAAGTAACGAATAAATTCATTATTTCTGTAATTGAGAGTTTTTCGAAAAAATCCTCTGACACGTCGATTTTGTTTTAAACAAAGAGACTTTTTGACATCCATATTTGTGACGTCACCGTTGTTCGAGATTTGACCTCACCGATATTTTTTTTAAATGGCAACCCCCAATTGCGACCATGATTACATTAGCGTGAGTATGTAGGTTAGACAAAAAAAAAATGAAGAAAAACGATTTTAAATTACAAAATGCTAAATTTAATGATAATAATTATGTAAAAAATCAACCAAATTAAATGTTCAAATTGTGCACCGTTGGCAGGCTGACAGCAGCCAAGACGATTAATAAATTCTTTTTGAACATTGTCAATAACCTCAGGAGATATACGATGTATCTCTTGACGAATTCTTGCTTTTAAATCTTCTAAACCCTCCGGTCTATTAACGTATACCTTGCCTTTTATGTATCCCCACAAAAACTAATCCAGGGGTGTCAAATTTGGCGATCTAGCTGGCTACTAAATCGGCCCCCTTCTCCCTATCCAGCGATTCGGGAACACCACATCTAAATAAGCACAGACGGGTGTTGCATAATGGGGAGGTGCAGCATCTTGTTGAAAGAAAATGTCATTTCTCGGAAGATCACGTTCCTCTATATTTGGATATAAAGTTATTAGTTCAGGAATAAGGTCGTCGTGAAGAAAATCTACAGATTTTACACCAGTGAGGTTCAGGTCAGATAAATGGGGACCCAAGATTCTTCGGTCGACTATGGCGCACCACACATTAACTTTTTGAGAACGTTGGGTGTGATACTCCATCATCCATCCGGGATTTTCGGTAGCCCAATAACGGCAGTTTTGCCTATTGACATGGCCGTTCAAAACAAACATAGCCTCGTCAGAAAAAGTAGGTTTTTTACGAAATTATTATCATTCTTGCATTTGCTCGCAGAATTAATTTCGTCCATCAAAGTCGTCTTCAGATAACTCATGAACAAGGCATACCTTATAAGAATGATAGTTTACTTTTTCCATAATTTTGTGAACTGTGGACGCTGCCATATTGAAATCAAGAGCCAATTGGTTAAGTGTTGAGTGGTGATTTTCCTATATTGCCAACAAAACATTAAGTTGATCTTTTTCTGATTTTGAAGGTCGACCAGATTTAGGAAGATCACGAACGTGCCCAAAGATACGGTATTTAGACTCAATATTGCTTATAATGCTTTGGCTAATGAGATACCGATCAGGATGAGTTTCATTGAACAATTGAACTACTTCTTTTTGGGTGTGTATCCTGTCTCCAAATCCGATCACTCAAAGAATTTCAATTCGTTCTCGTTTAGTTAATGTAACCACTATTTTATAAAATGACAAAAGTCACTACGCAACAGACACTTCAAACACGCTGCTTTTGCCAGACAAAAGATAAGACCTAAACGAATAACTCAAAAAACCTAAAAAACTATTTACCGAAGTACGATTTCAGGTTTTTATCTGACAGCAATAAAAAAACATTCCTGCTAGCTGCTACTATCAGGCAGTCATCATATGTGACGATGTGTACGTAGAATGACACGCTCTTTCAAATGGCGTGGTCGAAATTGTGGATTGCCATTTAAAAAAATTGTCGATGACGTCATATCTCTAACAACGATGTCCTCGCAAATATGGGTCGTATGTAAAGCTAGATGCATTCTTACCACAATTAGAACCGTAGACCGGTTTCGCTCTAATTAGAGCTCGTCTATGGTAGCCAGCCTTCCAACACTAAGTGAGATGTAAGACACGAAGCAGGTGCTGCCACCTCGTTGCGGAACCAAGTAGTATGTTGTTGCGGCAGCTTCAAATAACACAGAATGTTAAAAAAGAGAGACTGTATACAACCAACTAACAATTTAGAAAATTGTCAGCCCTAATATGATGAGCTCTAATTAGAGCGAAACCGGTCTACGGTTCTAATTGTGGTGAGAATGCATCTGGGATTACAAACTTTGTCCCTATATTGAGGTAGAAATGGGCCAGGGCTGACAATTTACTAAATTGTTAGTTGGTTGTATACAGTCTCTATTTTTAACACTTTGTGTTATTTGGAGCTGCTGTGACAACATACTATTTGGTTCCGCAACGAGGTGGCAGCACGTGCTTCGTGTCTTACATCTCACTTTGTATGGGTCCTATGTCAAAAAGTGTCTTTGTTTAAAACAAAATCGGCGTTTCAGAAGATTTTTTCGAAACACACTCAATTTCAGAAATAATGAATTTATTCGTTACTTTTCGAAAGTACTGTATATATATATATATATATATATATATATATATATATATATATATATATATATATATATATATTGATTTATTACTCATTGAATATAAATTTGTAATGTATCTATGTAAAGAAGAAATGTTCTGAGACTTGTGTAGTATATTTCGGGACGCAGCCAGTGCGTTATGGTACCGAATTTTCATTAAATGCTTGAAATTTGACTAACACAATTTGCTATAAGCCTAGAAGATTGAGTTTTGGTATGTAGTAAGGTCTTTACCAGGGCAACATACCAACCAAATTTTATCAAAATAACTTTGTTGTTTTAGAGATAGATTTTTTTTTCCAGAAAAATCTTTATTTAACTGGTTCGACCGGGCGGGCTAACGAACTCGTCCACGGTCTTAACACATTGAGTATATGTGCCAAGTTTTGTTCAAATCAGTTTAGTATTTTTTGAGTTATCACTTGGATATATATATATATATATATATATATATATATATATATATATATATATATATATATATATATATATATATATATATAATAAAGTTTTAACGGGCTTTGGTTTCGAGTTCTAGGGGCCCAAATTCGCCCTCAGCTGAAAAAATGTTTGAAAAATCTCAACATTGATACCTCTCTATTAGCGATTTTTTTTTAAATAAAAATTCACTGATACAATTAAAACGTGTTTGCCTAAAACTGATTGATCTCGTTTTTTTGAGTGACGTAAGTACTTTGAATTTTGACATACTTGAATTAAATTTGATTAAATTTGGTACGTCTCTTTCTTTTGTTAATAGTTCGGAAGAATTCGTCAGCCAGCAGTCAAAAAAAATCATTGTTCTCTTCAAAAAATATGTCTGAAAATAACAAAGTTTTTAAAATAAAACTTGGTATACGTCTTACCTTACAACGATTAAAGGGTCTCTCACCCGATGTTAAATATCTGGAACTGAAAATTATAAATTGTTCGTCATCTGATGGCGCTAACTTTGTTAGTGAATCAATAGTTAGGTCTTTAAAAAGATGTGTTGTGATGATTTAGGTTCTCCAAGTGTACTTATCAGTGCTCATCACACGCTCCAATCTTGACTTAGTGAAGGAATACCTACTTTAAATGCAATTTTACCGTTTATTCATTACTCTGATGGTGTTAACTTTGTTAGAGAAACGATCGTCAGGTATGAAAACTGTGATCAAGTGGGTTCTCCAAATTGTACTTACCAGTGCTCATCACAGGTTCCAATCTTCACTCATTGAATTTAATTTAAATTGGTTGTATCAATTTTTACGAAAGTACTAATCGCTACTGTTCTGACATCTATATTGCAATAGAAGAACTGTACACCTACAATGAAGTTCACAAGAACGCTAAGATAGGCTGCATCATTGACTAGGTAGGTATACACTCAATTTATTATTCAATGATTACATAACTTTATGACCGATTTTGTATTATAAATTTTAATAAAGCTCGCCTCGACTTTAACTAACCAAAATTTCCTCTGTACGCTACAAAGTAGCTGTAAAAACATTTAAACAAAAATCTTTCAAGATGGATAATTATTTATGACGTAGCATTTTTATTGTCGTCACTGACAAACATGTTCCAGATGTCTTGTAAACCCGAAGAAGTACAGATGTCGCTGTAACCAATGACATACACGTTTTGTTTTTCCTAACATTTTTACCCCCTTACAAGGTATAAGAAAAACAAAATGGTTTTAGTGGGCGATGATTGAATATGTGTGTGTGTTTTGTTTCTTTAACGTCGGCCTATTTCCGCGACTATGGCCAATCACCGACGCCAGGGAGCAGTTTCACCTCACTATCCTGGAAATTTTGCCGAACCCCTGTCTTTCTGTAAGGAGGGTAGGGATCTTTAACGTGCCCAACATCGCATGGACACGGGACCGACGGCTTAACGCCCCCTCCGAAGGGCGGAACGTGCAGACATTCAACTTGCTCAAATACAATGCCAGAACCTCGGTTGATGTTAATTTTACAGTTTGTACTGGAAAAGTGAAAGGAGTACGCCGGGATCGAACCCGGTACCCTTCGGTTCAAAGGCACACGTTCTTACCTCTGAACCACCGAGGTCCACCGATGATTGAATAGCATAGGAAACAATTGTCACAAAATCTATAGACTTCTTCATTTTCTATCGTTTAAGACCACGTTAAAAAAATCGAATTATAAATACAAAGTTACAGGAGTGTTTCCATATGAGAGGGGTCACACAAATAAACCTCCCTGAAATGATTAATATTTATTCTTTTTTGATAAAATTTTGGTATATAGCTATCTTGAGCGATGCCGAATGCAATGGTGTACTTATTTTGTTTCTAAAGATCGCACTAACACTTTTTCCTATTTTTTCACATAGAAAAACTGCATTAGGAGGCCTTGGTCAGGTGACATAGAGAACAATTTTCACAGCATTAATAGAATTTTTCATCTTATATCAAGAGCCTCGGTGGTTTAGGGGTAAGAACGTGTGCCTCTGAACCGAAGGGTACTGGGCTCGACCCCAGGGTTCTCCTTTCACTTTTTCAGTACAAACTGTAACATCAACATCAACCGATGTTTTTGCATTGTATTTAAGCAAGTTGAATGTCTGCACGTTCCGCTCTTCGGAGGGCGCGTAAAGCTGTCGGTCCCGTTTCCACGCGATATTAGGCACGTTAATGATCTCTACCCTCCAGACAGGGGTTCAACAAAATTTCCAGGATAGTGAGGTGAAGCTGCTCCCTAGCGTCGGTGATTGGCCATAGTCGCGGAAATAGGCCGACGTTAAAGAAACAAATAGCAAACAAACATCTTATATCTTATAACTAATTTAATTTACTTATTGATTTTAATCTAATGAAGGAACAAAATTTAAATAAAAGATTATAAATTAAATAAAAATAATAAAGTGCGTATGTCTCCGAGCTCATTGGCTAGCCCGATTGTACCCGTTTTTCTGAAAAAAAATTTTATTTGTCTGCAAAAAATGTGTATATCAAAAAATAGCAAAGTTATTTTAATGAAATTTTGTCGGTATTTTACCCCGGTAAATACCTTACTATATACCACAATTTAACTTTCTAGCTTTCTAGTAAATTAGGGTTTTCGAATTTGAAGCATTTAATGAAATTTCGCTACCATAACGCACTTGCTGCAGCGAAAATTTTTATTTTTAAATGTAAGGTATACAGATTAACCAACTCAAATGACATACTGCAAGCTCAGAATCATGAACATTTAATTTTCTACCCGTAGGCCAGGAGTATTTATATTTGTATTATAATTTAAAAATAATAAAAATTTCGGGACGCAGCAAGTGCGTTATAGTAGTGAATTTTTATAAGAATTGTACACTATTATTAAGATATATTATTAAAACTAATTCTTTAAATTTAAATGGATCTTGGAGATCGGTTTTAGAGTCCCAGTTAGCGATTATGTGACAAAATTTATATTTTATATGGAGCTACTAAATTAAAATTTGGTCTTCGATATAATATGTAAGTACTACAAGTGTCTTTAAAAAATTGTGTTACAAATTTCATTAAAGTTACAAAAGTTTTTCAGAAAAAAATAATTATTTACAAAGGGAATGTACCTGTCATCTTATAAATATGACATGTATTTTTCCTTATTAATTGCTTGGATGGTTTTGTTTTAGTCAACCCATTCAGTTTTTGCAAACAATAAACAAGAAAAACGTTTTTTTAGAACAAATTTTTAGTTATCCACGAAGCTCATTATGTTGCTTTTCTTTAATTTAGTACCCACGTGCCTTTACATAGGTGTTACTATGGTTCAAGATTGAAGATTCTGGCGTAATGGCACATTTATTGAGCTAACGAATTGAAATATTTTTACGAAAATTTTCTACCCCAATTTTTATATGCATATATATATATATATATATATATATATATATATATATATATATATATATATATATATATATATATATATATATATATATATATATATATATATATATATATATATATATATATATGGGTGTATGTATCACACCGATAACTCAAAAAATAATGGGCCGATTTTGATTAAATTCGGTGAATACCTTCCTTTCGCAAGTGGCTTGGACAAGTCCGTTAGTCAGGAAAGTGAGCCCAGGTTTTCCCGGAAAATTTTGTGTCTTCTTTCGAAAAAAAAAATATATCTCTGGAAGTAACAGAGTAAGGGCAGCCAAATTTGGTTCGCAGGCTTATATCGTTAAAAGTAAATTAGCTACAAAAATTTAGCTTTGTAAGTTGAAAGATAAAAAAGTTATAGGCATCTAAAGAAAAATAAATTAAGGTTTTCCTCAAAACGTCAAAGTCGCGATTTAAAACGTCAAAATTGGCAACATTTAGGCAAACAACCTGAAACTAATACGAGCTATGGAAAGAAAATGTCTCAAGAAGAATGTTTCACAAAGTCTGAAGCCTTAGCTTCAACCGTCACTGTCCTTCATTTTACTAAAATATTTCCAGAAAATTCATTTCAAATAGACCCTTTCTCTGATGTTTTGGCAGTAGTCTTAGCTATAGACTTTATTGTTTAATGGTATATAATTTTTATTGAATTTTCGTAAAAATCAATACAGGTCAATATATCCGATATTATACGAGATACGAAAAAAACTGTATACATTAATTATAGGGTGTCTTGTGTTACATCTTAAAAAATATTTCTACAATCACAGGCTGTCCCATAAGTCGTTGGTGATACAAAATCTCTTTTTTTTTAATTGAACACTCCCTGTGTTATTGAATTTTTGCATTTTTCATCGAAATATAATGCATGTTTCTAAGAAAATACATTCTGGACCCAGCAAATTCGTTATGGTAGAGAATTTTCTTTAAATACTTCAAATTTGAATAGCTCTCTTGGTCAACCTATAAGGTTGACCAAGAGACCAGATTTTCGGGAACACTTTAAGTTTACTTTCGGAAATTTTTGTACATTTTCTTTCAAACAATAAAGTTTGGTTGGTGAAACATGGAACCTTGTTTCTACTATATTGGTTATACTGGTAACCAAATTTGATGCCTGCTTTCTTTAAAAAAAACACAAATACATATTTGCTATTAAAAACATTTTTATGAAAATTCGTTACCATAACGCACTGCGTCCAGACTTTTGTTGTTTATTGTTTGCAAAAACTGAATGGGTTGACTAAAACAAAACCATCCAAGCAATTAATAAGGAAAAATACATGTCATATTTATAAGATGACAGGTACATTTCCCTTTGTAAATAATTATTTTTTTCTGAAAAACTTTTGTAACTTTAATGAAATTTGTAACACAATTTTTTAAAGACACTTGTAGTACTTACATATTATATCTAAGACCAAATTTTAATTTAGTAGCTCCATATAAAATATAAATTTTGTCACATAATCGCTAACTGGGACTCTAAAACCGATCTCCAAGATCCATTTAAATTTAAAGAATTCGTTTTAATAATATATCTCACTAATAGTGTACAATTCTTATGCAAAAACTACTATAACGCACTTGCTGAGTCCCGAATTTTTTTATTTCTGATATACATTCGCAGGCTAAAAGCAAACGCTTTTGACAGCAAACTTTGTCCTGGTATTAGGAAATAAATGATCCAAGGCTGACATTACACAATTCTTAGTTGATTGTACAGCTCTCTCTATAAAATTTTGTGTAAACTAGAGCAACATACTACCTGGTCCTGCACCGAGATGGCGTTCCTGTCGTATCTCTCACCACGTTCTCTCGGCTGATAACTTGCGACAACCTCCATTGTTTACATTTTTATCTACGATTTATTTAAATAGGATAGCGGTACAGATAACGTCATTTGTTTTTGTCCAACATTGTAGATATTGCATTACAGAATCTGAAGTGATGTCGATGATTATTTTATTATTAATTTTGAATAACTTTATTTTCCTTTGATCAAACGACTTGAAACTTGGTAAACAACCACGCCTGTCTATGTTCTTTAAAGCTGTAACTATTCGTTTCAATTACTTAGACAATTTGAGAGATATTGCGTTTTAAAAAATGTTTTTTTAATTTTTTACTAAAAAAATTGGCCGCCAAGATTTGATGAACAAACTCATCCAAGCCATTAGCAAAATAAGGTTAAATCCCAAATTTGGTCCAAACCAGTGAAGTATTTTTGACTTATCGGTTGGATACATATATATATATATATATATATATATATATATATATATATATATATATATATATATATATATATATACATTTTAACTGACCATGGAAATAAGTTTCAGAGGCCCTAATTCCCGCTCATTTGAAGAAATTTTCCGAAAGACGCACCATCGATACCTCTCTATTAGTGAATTTTCTTAATGAAAATTCACTAATATTCATTAAAGTTATATTAAGCACTTGTCTAGAATAAAAATATTATGAAATTGTGCTTTCACAACAGCTGCCATGTACTCACATTACAGCAGAGAGAAAGTTGTGGGGAAAACCTGAAGAGCGAAAACAACTACTCCCCTGGCTAAAACCACGATGGGCGTTGAATCGCATGTAGCAGAATTGCATCCAAATGTAGTGGAATATAATATTTCCCATGAAAGGATATGGTTTCAACAAGACGGTGCACCGCCCCACTTTGCTCTTCAACTGCGGGAGTATTTACACGAAATATTTCCACAAAGATGGATTGGACGAAGAGGTTTCGTAGAATGGCCCGCTAGATCACCAGATCTTACACCTCTTGATTTCTTTTTATTGGGATACCTCAAAAACAGAGTGTATAAAACGCAACCTGCTGATTTAGATGATTTGAAAATGAAAATAACAACATAAATTAGGCACGTAACTCCTGACGTGTTGAACAGAGTTAGGGAAGAATTCCAGAGCAGATTATTTCGTTATGTGCAAAGTGAATGGAGAACATTTATTATAAGAAATTGACGTTTTTATTAAGTTTATTTTCGAAATTTTAATTTCAGGGTAAACTGTTTAGTTTTAATATTCCGGTATTAAATTTCCAGCCTGTATTGAAAACTGTAATATTAGACCATACATATGGGGTATCTTCAGAAAAATGTGATCCATCGAATTGTGATGAAAAAATGTAGGGTTGCTATTTAAAAAAAAGGATAAAGTGGGGGGATAAAATGGTGGGAGTTTAATCTTTTTAACTATGATTATAAGATAATGTTCGAAAAATTAAGCTTCACGTGTCTCAGCGTTTTCCACAAAAACTATTTTTTGCTGAATAATGAATTTTATTCCATAAGTGTGTTTCACACTGTATATATAATATATATATATATATATATATATATATATATATATATATATATATATATATATATATATATATATATATATATATATATATAGGGTGTCCCTCTAACAATGGGCCAAACCCATATATTCGGATAGAGCATAAAAAATTAAATAGACTTTCATCAATACGTTTTGTCCGATTGTTGCTTGTTTTCGATATACAGTGTGTTAAAATTGACTTTGAAAAAAATTAAATCGCTCGTTTTTCTGCTAATTACTGGAATATTGATTTGGAACTTTGTAATAGGGGGTTATCGAGGATGCCGCTTCCAACCGTGATACCTATTTTGAGCTACATCATAGTTGGCGCCACCTACACTAAACCCGAATGTTTTACAGGGGCATAACTTTTTCGATGATCAACTTTCTGCAAATCTGTTCAGAAAAACTGAAAACTACTAATTTTTTGTACGAAAAAGGTATACTTAGTTGAAACTCATAAAGTGAGTGGTTACCGAGATATTGCGGTTTGTGTGTGCATTGAAAATCTCTCAAATCTGAAATTTTATTCTGGCCCAAAGTTTATCTCTGGAGTTACAAACATTATTGTGTATGTACCAGTTGTTTCAAGTAACCCCAATGGAAAATTCTAGAGGATTGAGGTCGGTGTATTTTAATCATAATTTTCTAATTCTAAATCAATTCCTAAAAATTGGGAAGTTTCTCTGGATTTAATTCGATTTCATAGAATAAGTATGTTTTTGGCAAATAAAAGATGTATTCCTGTGGACATATCAAGGCGCTAATAACTATAGCAGTTGATTGGCCGGGTCAACAACTGTCAATGTAGTAGATGAAATATCTTTTGTTTTTCGTTTTCATAGGGATGTCATTTGCGTAACACAATAAACATAATCTGTCAATTTTGACAGGCACATGGTTTTTCAATTAAGAGCAGTAGGTAGTTATTATTTCTGAAATGCCTCGCCATAATGAGTTTAGCAATATTGAGAAGAGAGATATGATCTGCGTTTATGCGCAATCAAACTTCCGTAGCCACCAAGCCGCCGCCAGATACTTGGAATTATATCCTAGTCGTAGACAACCAGATCACAAGACCTTTAGAAGATTATACGATAAATTAGGTATGTAAAAGAGTAATATGCACTCATTGCCATTGATTATTTCTGAAACGAAAGTTTTGACAAAATTCACACCTGAGAGCTGGAAAAATCGTGAAATACACATTTTGTTACACGGATGCGTATCATCTCGTCCTAATGTATTCGTAGGTGAAACTGGTTCTTTCAATTCGAAGTCGGAAGTTGGTGGACCAAGACGTCCTGTACATCAAGAGGAAGAGATATTAGTACGCCTTGCAGAAGATCCGGAAACAAGCGTAAGACGCCTCTCTGCAGCAACTGGAATAAATAAATCAAGTATTGGTAGACTTCTCAGAAAAGAAAAGTTACATCCTTACCACTTCACACCAGTGCATAATCTTTTACCTCTAGATTTTCTATCTAGATTGGATTTTTGTGAACGCATTCGTCGGTATCAGAATGACGATCCGTTTTTCTTCAACAACATTCTATTCACTGACGAAGCGACATTCACAAGAAAAGGAGTTTTCAATTTCAAAAATGCTCACACATATGACAGCAGCAATCCTCATTTGACGCGAGAACACCATTTTCAACATGAGTTCTCCATTAATGTCTGGTGTGGCATACTAGGCGACGTGTTGTTGGGACCAATAGAACTTCCTGCAAGGCTCAATGTGGAGAATTATTCAATTTTCTTGAGAGATCAACTTCCTATTCTCTTGGAAGATGTCCCTCTAGACGTGCGCAGGAGATTATGGTTCATTCACGACGGGGCACCTGCCCATTATGGACTTCCTGTCAGAGAATTTCTGAACCAAAATTATCCGCGCCGATGGATAGGTCGAGGTGGAGATTTTCCTTGGCCTGCACGTAGCCCCGACCTCAATCCTCTAGATTTCTTCCTCTGGGGTCACTTGAAAGAATTAGTATACAAAAATATTTGTAACTCCAGAGATGAACTTTGGGCTAGAATAATCGAATCCAGTGATATATTGAAAAACGATTATCAAACTTTTTTTAAGGTGAGGCAAAATTTTGGGTTGAGACTAGAGAAATGTATTGAAGTAGGCGGAGGCCATTTTGAGAATCTTATTAAATGAATTGTTCGATAATTGTCAATTTTTTCTTATAATTTAGTGATAATAATAATGTTAATAAAATTTCAGATTTGAGAGATTTTCAATGCACACTATTATTAAAACCGCAATATCTCGGTAACCACTCACTTTATGAGTTTCAACTAAGTATACCTTTTTCGAACAAAAAATTAGTAGTTTTCAGTTTTTCTGAACAGATTTGCAGAAAGTTGATCATCGAAAAAGTTATGCCCCTGTAAAACATTCGGGTTTAGTGTAGGTGGCGCCAACTATGATGTAGATCAAAATAGGTATCACGGTTGGAAGCGGCATCCTCGATAACCCCCTATTACAAAGTTCCAAATCAATATTCCAGTAATTAGCAGAAAAACGAGCGATTTAATTTTTTTCAAAGTCAATTTTAACACACTGTATATCGAAAACAAGCAACAATCGGACAAAACGTATTGATAAAAGTCTATTTAATTTTTGATGCTCTATCCGAATATATGGGTTTGGCCCATTGTTAGAGGGACACCCTGTATATATATATATATATATATATATATATATATATATATATATATATATATATATATATATATATATATATATATATATATATATATATATATATATATATATATATATATATATATATATATATATATATATATATATATATATATATAACGACTTATCTATACAACTTTTATTTTATTCCTGTCTCTTGAGCCTTACAACATCCCATTCCTATCCCCTTGGGGCTGCACGTTGCACCATTGAATAAAGTGTGGGAGTGTGAGGTGGGGGTTGTGATGTGACCCTTGTATGTGTATAGGAATGGCAGGGAAGGAGGGGTGTTGAACGCATGTCGCGGCTAAAGGGGCCGCTATCGTAAACGCAACGATGCACAGCTCACCACGCACTGAGCTCGAACTGAGACGGTAGTTAGTGACTAAAACTGTAGAGCTATTTAGTTTCTTGGTAAATGCAGTTACCTTAGTATTTATTAACAGTGTTCTAGTCCTGTTGACCGGTTAGCAAGCTGCTTATGTCTTGATATTTCTTCCCAGAAGTATTATAGAACTTAAATTTACCAGCGAGTATTATTTGTTGCAAATTCGCGTACAAACTATTTCGAAATTGTTTTATCCGAGTAGGCTAAGGAACCAAGTGACAGATGTTTGTTTTGTTGAAAACTTGTTAGGGAAGTCACAATGAAAAGGTGAGCTTTTTGAATTACTGAGTCGCTTTTGAATGAAACAATTATTTTCATTTCAAAGTGTACTGTTATTTTGTTATAGACTGTCTTTTAAGAACATGTGTTGTATAAACTCGACGAGTTATTTATATATTATTTAAATAACGTTCAAGAACTTGAACCCAATCCATTAGAATTTCACCTTGTATGTAGGTATCTATTTACATTTTAATTGCTTGTTAGATCAATAAAAATAAACTTATGATATAATATTTAATAATCAATGTTTGATATATCAAATTTAAATTATGCTTTAAGTTAGTAGCCAACAGTGATAACAACAGAAACATTGATGGCGCATGTAGCGATATTTGTAAACAAATTCTGAGAAACAAAATCAAAACAAAATTGTGATAAGTTTCGGTGAAAACATCCAAACGTTTTCCTTTGTGTTAAATTAAAACTTCAATAGAAATCTGAACTAAATTTTTATCATTTCGGCGCTTGAATTCCAATTTAAAAAACATCCCTTTTGTGTTATTGGGTAACGAAAGAAAAAAATTCAAGATTATTCTTTGACAATAGTTTTAATAAACACAAAGGGCAATTTGGCTTTGTTTACAGTGTTGGATGTTTTCATATTACATAGTAGACAGTTTCGATCGACGTCTGCACCGCGTCCCGATGCTTCTTTGTTCGCGGGGTTGAAACAGGTGTTTGGTGGGGGTAAATGGCTCCCCTGTGAGGGAGGCTGAAAACTGAAATGCATTTCCGGATTCTCTTTCTGTTACCCTGCTCTGATCATCTAAAAATATCTGAACACGAAACCGAAAATCAACCCCAGGCAAACGGCAATATTGACTCCAAGGGGTTGGAGTGCCATTCTCGGGCATAATTCAGCTGAGAATTAGCTTGAATATTCAACAGATTTTGCCTCTGCTATCTCTTGTGGTAAGCTAGATACAACTTTTTTCTGACCACTCAGTAACATTTGAAGTTGGCTATGGCCAGTGAAGTGATGTCAGGTACCAAAATGCATACTATTTAAACATGTAAATCATAAACTTCATAAATAAATGTCAAAAGAATAAACTCAACATTTTCCGTGAGAGTTTCTGAATATTCATTTATTTAGGCCGAAACCAGTTTACTTTGATGCCTTCGAACGCATTTGGCAAAAAGTGGAGACTCGAAACGTCAAAATTGGTGGTTTTTAAACAAATATTCTGAAACGAATGCGAATTATAGATAACAAATATTGCGACAAGTGTGTTGAGCAACGTCTTTAATTTCACTTTTTACAGTTATTGTTGAGCTGCCTCGGTGGTCCAGGGGTAAGAACGTGTACCCCTGGACCCAAGCGTCCCGGGTTTAGTTCCCAATAGAAACGTCAAATTATTTTTCAGTACTTTTATATTTATTTTTTATTACAACAACACACCACGAGGGCTGACAGCCTAAATACTATCGTACCGTGGGTGTCGACAAGGAGGAATGAGGCAACTTGTAAATTCTGGACTTGAAGGTTTGGACGATCGGAGAAGAAGGAAAAACATGTGCCGGCAAGGAATTCCACGACTTGGAAATTCTCGGGACAAAAGAGCGGGCATAACAAGATGTTCTATGTCTGGTTACCTGGACAGTAAAAGGGTGTATTCGCTCTATTCCCCTGGTAGATCTGTTGGGGGCAGCAGGTGGAGGAACTATGGAAGGAAGCTCCTCTGAGCAGGGCCCGTGCAGATATCTATAAAAGAGAGAGAAGTCACCAACGGCACGTCGGTGGGCAAGGGATAGAAGCTTTGCATGAGGGTAGGTTCACCGATGAGACGTATAGCTCTCTTCTGAACGGAGTCCTGGATAGCGAAGGTAGAAGCGGCAGCGGCACCCCAGATGTGGGAGAAGTATTCGAGGTTTGACCTTATTTGTGAAGTATATAAAATATAGAGATTAGCTGGTAAAAAGTATTTGCGATCGAATCCTCCATGAGTCTGCGATCCTCATCTAATTGGGTTAAAGAGACAGGCTTAGAATATTGTATATTTGAGTGGAGGGTGCTGTCGTCCGCGTAACTGTGAACTGGGTTGGATGTGCTAGAGAGGAGGTCATTGATGTGGAGAAGAAACAAAGTAGGGCCTAAAGCTGAACCTTGAGGAACTCCTGCATTAATTGGGTACAGTTTAGAGGAATGGCCATCCACGACAACAAAAATGCTCCGGTTGGAGAGGAAATTTGCTGTCCGCGTACAGAGTTTTGGTGGTAGGCCATAGGCCGGTAGTTTATTAAGCAGCGCTGCGTGCCACACCTGGTCCAATGCTTTGGATATGTCTAGAGCGACAATCTGGGATTCACCGTGTAGTTCCATAGACTTGTTCCAAGAATGGGTGACAAAGGAAAGGAGGTCGGCAGTTGATCTGCGCTGACGGAATCCATACTGCCTGTCGTGGATTAGACTGTGTTTTTCAAGAAATTTTAGTCATTCGGTGTTTATATACTTTTCCATCACTTTAGAGACGACTGAAAGAAGAGAAATAGGTATGTAGTTGCTAGGAAGCACTTTGGATCCTTTCTTGGGGACGGGTTGTACTCCAGAAGTTTTCCAGTTACTAGGGAATATGCCTCTATTGTAAGATGTCTGAAACAGACGAGTCAGGACAGGAGCAAGTTCTGGTGCGTATTTTTTGAGAACAATTGCTGGAATCTCGTCACACAGGAACAGTACGTATGCAATCAGGACTGTTAAAAATTGTGTAAATATTGCATAATTTGAAAATAATTTAATATATATTATTTATCTAAAATCGAAACTTAAACATTAATAATGAATATATAAACTCTGGATACATGATTATCCCAAGCGAACGGCTATACCATGTTGAATACACCGATTCGCGTCCGATTACCGAAGTTAAGCAACGTATGGCACGGTCAGTACATCGATGGGTGACCGCCTGGGAAGACCGTGTGCTGTTGTCTTTTTTCTTAGGTAGTGACATTTCTGTCTTGCTCTTATTGGCGAATTTTTATTTTCAAAAATTCCGTAATAGACAGGTATCGATGGTGAGACTGAATTTTTTTTTCAACTCACTCTACAAGAATCTTCACTCTTCACTCTGCAAGAATCTTTATTTTATTAATAGCTTGGATGACTTCGTTATCCAGCCATATCGGACCGGTTTTTCTAAAAAAAAAAAGAAATTTTCCGAAAAAATTTGTATCTCAAAAAATAACCAACTTATTTTGATGAAATTTGGTTGGTATGGTGTCCACGTAAATACTTTACTCCACCAAAATTCAACTTTCAACAAAATTGAGTTATACAAATGTGAAGCATTAAATGAAAATTCGCTACCATAACGCACTTGCTGCAACCCGAAATTTTTTGTTTGTTATTTCTACAAATATCGTTTTTGATTTATAACACAAACATTTTAATGACCCTGTATTTATACATCTTTTGGTCATTTTAGCAAATTTTCGTTAATTATAATTATCAGCTTGTTAATTATTACTATGTTTTAATAAAAACTAGAATCTATAGCTTATAAATATATAAATATATATACAAATAAACATCTTCACAGGAAACAAATAAAATTCTTTACCGGATTACATAAAAACAAGTTTGAAGGTTAGAAATTAGAGTTATTTATAAACTGTTATGTATTTAATAATTGGTAGTTATAATATTATTCAAGTAAGTGAAACTAGTTTCTGAATCAGTTTTGTTGCCTATAAATTAGTCAACAAAAAGAATAACTAACATTTGACTTGGTTCAATTATCTCGATCTATCTTAATACTGTTAGTTATCATCACTGTTATTAATTAAGCTACTGATGCTTCTAGTCTACCACTCTTGCCTAAAAAGATTATATTATTATCACTATATTACTATTATTATTTTAGAGAGAGTGATCATTAGTGAATTTTCTTTTAAAAAAATCACTAATGAGCGCTATTTAGGACCTCTGGAACCCAAATCCGAGGTCGGTTTCAGACTTTATATATATATATATATATATATATATATATATATATATATATATATATATATATATATATATATATATATATATATATATATATATATATATATTTGTGACACCTATAACTAAAAAAGTTATGGACCGATTTTGATAAAACTTGGTGAGTACCTTCCTTTCGCAAGTGGCTTGGATAGGTTCGTTAACCAGGAAAGTCCGCCGAGGTTTTCCCGGAAAATTTTGTGTTTTCTTTCGAAAAAAAATTATATCTCTGGAATTAACAAAGTAAGGGCAACCAAATTTCATACGCGCGTTTACATCATTATAGGTACGTTCCCTACCAAAATTTAGCTCTGTAGTCGCAATTTTAAACTTTAAAATTGGTAATATTTAGACAATGAACCTGAAACTAATATGAGCTATGGAAGGAAAATGTCTCAAGAAGAATATTTTACAAAGCCCGAAATCTTAGTTTCAATCGTCATTGTCCTTCATTTTACTAAAATATTCCCAGAAAATTCATTTCAAATAGACCATTTCTCTGATGATTTGGCAGTAGTGTTGGCTATAGAGTTTATCGCAATGGTATATCATTTTTGTCGAATTTTCGTAAAAAATCTTGAAAGTTCAATATATCCGTTATTATGCACGATACGAAAAAAATTGTATACATTAATTATAGGGTATCTTGAGCTACATCTTAAAAAAATATTTCTACAATTACAGGCTGGCCCATAAGTCGTTGGTGACTCAAATTTTCTTTTTTTGTGGTTTAACGGTCTATAATTTTTAGCTAATTTTCGTAGAACAAATTCGTTACTACATTTTAGCATTTCTTATCGAAATATGATGCATGTTTGTAAGAAATAAATCTGGACGCAGTAAGTGCGTTTTGGTAGCGAATTTTCATTAAATCCTTCAAATTTCAATTACTCAATTTGCTATTAACGTAAGTTTTGTTGTTTAGGAAACCAACATTTAACTTAATTTTCGGAAAATTGTTGTATAAACGCGGCAAGGGCAGTGGCTTGGATAAGTTCCTTAGCCAGGAAAATCGGACCAGGTTTTCCTGAACATTTTTGTATTTTCTTTCTAAAAAAAATTATATATCCGGAAATAACAAAGTAAAGGCAACCAAAGTTGGTCTGCGTCTTTGTATTATAGAGAATATACTAAAATTTAGGTCTCTAAGTTTAAAGACAAAAAAGTTACGGGCAGCTAAAGAAACAAATGTTGGAGTTTTCCTCAAAACGTCAAGCAATTTGAAACGTCAAAATTGGCAATGTTTAGGCAAATAACGTGAAGCAAATACGGATTGTAAAAGGAAAATGTTGCAAGGAGAGTGTTCTGCAAACCCTTAAGTTTCAGATTCAACCGTCATTCCCCTTCATTTTACTAAAATATTTACAGAAAATTCATTTCAAATAGATCCTTTCTCTGATGCTTTGGTTGTCGTTTCAGTTAAGTTGATGCTTTCGCTGTAGATTTAGTGAAGTGTATGGTTTAACGGTCTATAATTTTTAGCTAATTTTCGTAGAACAAATTCGTTACATACATTTTTGCATTTTTTATCGAAATATATGTTTGTAAGAAAAAAATAGACGCAGTAAGTGCGTTTTGGTAGCGAATTTTTATTAAATCCTTCAAATTTTGATAACTCAATTTGCTATTAACGTAAGTTTTGTTGGTTAGGAAGCCAACATTTAACTTTATTTTCGAAAATTTTTTGTATATTTTCAAACAATAAGTAATTTTGATAAAATATAGTACATTGTTTCTACTACATAGGCTATACCGGTAATCAGATTGATGCCTGCTCGCATTTGCTATTAAAAACATTTTTATGAAAACTCACTTCCATAACGCACTTGCTGCGTCCAGACTTTTATAGATCTATCTCTCACAGAAAATAGAGATTAGATAAAAGACAGCGACCTCATGTGCATCCGGTCGATTGACACGAAGGGTAAAAGGGTAGGAGCTATTTATAAATTATTATCTTTTCACTTGTACACTCTAACAGCTAATGATGCTATCATCCCAAAGGGGTTCGATGTTACACTAAAGAACAGCACCCCCATTTGGGGTGTATATTACTTTGCCCACGCACAATAATATACTTGTGGTTATAGGAGAGGGAGGCATAAGTTAAGGAAAAAATTGACCTGATGTTTAATTGAACAATAAAATTTTACATATTACTGTGACATTAAATTACTAACGACTGACACTGAGAACAACATTCCATTGACCAACTCAAGTTTTCAGCAACAGCGATATTTTTGTCGCTGTTTGCGATCATTTCACTAATGGGTGCTTTTTGTGACGTGTCTTTCGAATATTATTTACCTGAGAAGGTACCTATTTAAAATAATTTGATTTCGCTTTTCATGGCTTTAACTATAAAAAAGCCTGGACGCAGCAAGTGCGTTATGGAAGTGAATTTTTACAAAATGCTTTGAATAGCAATTATGTCTTTTTAATGCAAGCAGTCATAGCATAGAAACAATGTACCATATTTTATCAAAATAACTTATTGTTTGAAAATGTACGAAAATTTTCCAACAAGAAATTTCAAATGTTGGTTTCCTAGCCAACAATCCTTAGGTTAATAGCAAATTGAGTTATTGAAATTTGAAGCATTTAATGAAAATTTGCTACCAAAACGCACTTACTGCGTCTCGATTTTTTTTCTTAGAAACATATTTCGATAAAAAATGCATTAAAATAATGGTATTCGAAAAAAAATTGTAGGTATCACCAACGACTTATGGGCCAGCCTGTGATTGTTAAAATAATTTTATAAGATGCAACTCAAGACACTATAATTAACTTATACAATTTTTTTCTCTTTTCTTGTATAATAATAATTATATTGAGCTTTACTGAAGAAATGTGCCATCCTGTATATATGTAAATAGATAAAAACTGAACGTAAACCCGAATATGGATTCTAGGGGGCCTAGTTTGCGTTAATTTGAAGAAATCTTTTAAAAATTCTAAAGTCGCGGTCTCTTCCAAAATTATGGACCGTTAAACCATAAACTTAGCTAAAACTACCGCCAAAGCATGAGAGAGAAAATAACTAACCTGTTGCATATCAGCCCTTTTTGTAAAACTTCGATCTTTTATATCTGTTGACAAACATCACAAACACTGTTTAGTTCACCCGCTAATATTAATAAAATCGTAAAGGAATAATTTGTACTACTTGTATATTAAAATTCTCAAATAACACAAATAATTTGTCAACTGAAATTCAAAACAGATAAACGATCTATAATATACGATAAACGTCAGTTACAGCGTGTAACTGACCTGCAATGATATGAAATGTTCCGTTGCTAGGTAACGATTCTGACATACTAGATCTCATATACCTATCAACCAGTTTTTACCATTGTCAATAAAAAGCGGTGATATTAAATATAAATGTTTCAAATTTGAATGGCTCAATTTTCTGTACACCTAGAAAGCTGAATTTTAATACATAGTTAGGTCTTTCCCAAAGCAATATGTCCACAAAATTGCATCGAAAAAGCTTTGGAATTTTCGGAACAAAATGTTTTTTTCGAGAGAAAACTCAAAATTTTCCCGAAAAACCTTGTCTGATTTTCCAGGCCAACGAACTCATCCAAGCTATTAATAAGGGGTTAAGGAGTCGCGGGCCAAAGGACTCCAGGGGGCAAGCTGAGGAAGTGGAAATAACAACATAAACTCCCGATGAAGCTTTCCCCAAGACCGTCATGCGCGGTAAAAATCCGCATCCTGCACGAGGTGACCCTGCTAATAACTAAACATGACGGATCTAGACAAGGAGGTCGAACTAAACTCCCCCAATCTACGGTGTCACGTGACCCGTGCCTATGGATGGATGGCACCAGGGCGATGGTGACGTGAACGGAACCTCTGGAGTACCAGGCAACCCTCCAGAGTAACCCGCCTTGCACCACACAGGGGGTTCTGATGGTGTGGACAGTATTTCCCCCATTCTCGTGGGAACAACATGAAGATAATAAACACATACAAAACCAAAACCAATGAGGCTCGAGGAGTGGCTCCGGCTACAGACTTGTGCCTTGAGTCTATCCCGGAAACGGAGACGAGCCAGGGGGCGGCAGCGGACTCTGGAGGTCCCACGACCGGCGTAGATACGGGGGATCAGGGGGTAGCTTCGGCCAGAGACCTGTCCCCGACACCCAAGCTGGAGGCTGGGTCCCACCGGAGGGCGGCGAGCTCCGCGGACTCCGGGGGCCCCACCACCAGTGAGGACTCTACTGTTAGAGTAGAGGGACTGCCCCGGCAGTCCAAGCGTCTTTCCGGGGCGCAAAGAAAGAAGCTCCGGAGGGCGCAAAAAATGGCGGCCGGGACCTGAACGGTCGAGAAACCTGTAAAGGCGCAAGAGGGGAGTGCGGGTCAGAAGAGGACGCGCTCGAACTCTAGCACGCCCACTACAGACAGACGTTCCAAAAGGGCCAGGGTGCCTGTAAAGGCGCAAGAGGAGAGTGCGAGTCGTAAGACGCCGCGCTCTGGCTCTAGCACGCCTACTACAGACAGACCTCCCAAAGGAACCAAGGCCGGAACACCGGCGCAGACTGGCTCTTACAAGGAGGCTGCGGAGGGCCTCGGGATGGCGGTGATTGACAGACGCTATCCTGAGGTCACGCTAGACTAGGGGAAGGCGGACCTGATCCAGGCTGCGGTGGTAGCTGCAGTGGACTCTCTTCAGGAAGGGGAGAGCCCGCCTCAGTTCCACCGGACGCGCCTGACGGGGGGCATCCTCTGGACAACCTGTGCCGGCCCGCAGTCGCGGGACTGGCTGCGGAAAACGATCGGGGGCCTCGGTCAGATTTGGGAGGGGGCGGACTTGACAGCCGTCGAGCCCAAGGAACTCCCAAAGAGACGCAAGGTCCTCGTACGGATCCCTGACACCGTCCCGCAGGAGACGGTGATCAGCAGACTTAAGATCCAGAACCCTGAACTGGGGACGCAACACTGGTCGGTTCTAAGCAGGAAGGCAGAGGAGAAAGGACAGACGCTCGCCTTCTCGATCGACCCAACATCTTACAGAGCCCTTGAAGGAACCTCCTTCAAGGCATTCTGGGGCATGGGAAGGGTTAGCTTCCGCCCACTGGGGAAGCAACTAAGGGTTAATGGGACTTAGGTTCCTTCAGGTCAACCTCCAACACAGTAGGGCAGCCACGGCCGGACTACTAATGGCTCTGAGGAACACGGATGTGGCCCTCATCCAGGAACCGTACTCCTACAAAGGAGAGATCAAGGGACTCGGCGGAGCTACTGGAAAGCTCATCTACAGCAGGTCCAGCGAGAATCCGAGGGCCTGCATTTTTGTCAGGGAAGGGATAGAGTTTCTCCCTCTAATGAATTTCTGTTCCAGGGACCTGGCAACGATCAAAATCCGATGTGGAGGAGCGGATGGGCTGAGGGACATTACTGTCGCGTCAGCCTATCTGCCAGGGGACAGCACGGACCCTCCTCCACCCAACGAATTGGAGCAGCTGATGGTGGGTAGCAGAGCAGGTGGATGGCAGACCATCATCGGCATGGATGCGAATGCGCACCATGAGTTGTGGGGTAGCTCGGACACAAACTCTAGGGGTGAGGCACTTTTACAATTCTTTATGAAATTTAATTTAGACATATTGAATAGAGGTAATAAACCGACATTCGTCACAACACGGCGTGAGGAAGTTTTAGACCTAACAGTTTCCACCCAGTTTCTGGGTGACTTTGTTAAAAGCTGGGCTGTGTCTGGGGAAGTGAGTAGCTCAGACCACAGATACATCCGGTTTGAAATCGCCAAAGTCGAAAGAGAAACGGTATGGTACCGGGACCCCCGCAAGGCGGAATGGGAAGCCTACAGGGCAGACCTAGCTGTGGAACTGCGGGGGGTTGAGAGTGCCATAAGGGATTCAATAGACCTCGAGATTGCAGCAGTCCAATTGCGAGACGCAATTACCTCGGCCTATAACGCCAACTGCCCCCTGAAAATGAGGGTGTCCACCAGGAACGTCCCATGGTGTAACGAGGACCTCAGGCAAAGGAGGACGCAGGTTCGTAAGCTGTTTAACGCGGCCAAAAGGTCGGGAGCATGGGATGAATATAGACAGGCCCTATCGACCTATAACAAAAGACTGAGGGACGCCAAGAAGGAGTCGTGGAGGAGGCACTGCGAAGAAGTGGAAAACACGTCCGAGAGTGCTAGACTACACAAGATCCTGTCTAAGGGCCCTCAGACTAACATAGGCTCCCTTAGAACACCCACGGGAGGCTTTACAAGCTCGGGGGAGGAAACTATGGAAATTTTACTCCAGACGCACTTCCCCGGCTGTAACGTAATAAACCAATCACCTCCGGACTGGGAACACTCAGAAATAGAGGCGCCTTATAGGCGGGCATCTAGAGTAGACTGGACAGTCGCTAAAGAGGTGGTTACCTGGAGCAAAATCAGATGGGCCATTAACAGCTTTAAGCCATACAAATCGCCGGGATTTGATGGAATAATGCCCATCATGCTCCAACAGGGGATAGATATACTGGCGCCGGTGCTTACCCTCATTATGAGGGCCAGCCTGGCTCTGGGGTACATTCCGAGGGCATGGAGACTGGCCAGGGTTGTATTTATTCCTAAACCTGGGCGTCCAACAGACCAGGCAAAGTCCCTGAGGCCAATAAGTCTCATGTCCTTCTTGCTGAAAACAGTGGAAAAACTGCTCGACCGGCACATTAGGGGCGGTGTACTGGAAGCATATCCTCTACACTGCGGACAATATGCATACAGAGCAGGATTCTCAACAGAAACAGCACTGCACCAACTGGTGCTGAAACTGGAGAATACGCTGGAGAACAAGGAGGTGGCGCTGGGGGCCTTCCTAGACATAGAGGGGGCCTTTAGCAACACCTCGTTCGGATCGGTTCTGGCAGCTGCTCGGGAGCGTGGAATAGAGGAG
Source organism: Tillus elongatus (assembly GCA_964006375.1). NCBI lineage: Eukaryota > Metazoa > Arthropoda > Insecta > Coleoptera > Cleridae > Tillus > Tillus elongatus. The sequence continues at coordinate 3,509,299 of OZ023267.1, forward strand.
ACCTGCTGCAGGTGGATCGGTTCCATGCTCAGGGACAGGGCGGTGTTCACCTCACTCGCGGGAGGGACTCTGCTGGCGGGGGTCGCGGCGGGGTGTCCGCAGGGGAACGTTCTGTCTCCCTTGCTGTGGTGTCTAGTCGTGGACGGCCTGCTGGGGAGGCTCTCGGGAGGGGGGTATGAGGTACAGGGCTATGCGGACGACATTGTCATCATAGTCCGAGGAAAGGTCACACAGGCAGTGTGGGAGCGTATGCAGACTGCACTGAAAGTGGTGGAAGGGTGGACGGTTGATCAAGGGCTCGGGGTGAGCCCCGAGAAAGCAACCGTCGTGCCGTTTACGAGGAGGAGGAAGTGTGAAAGCCACAGAACTCTCACTCTATACGGTAGGAGCGTTCCAATGGCCAGGGAGGTAAAAGATCTTGGGGTCGTATTGGACTCTAAGCTAACCTGGAATGGTCACATTGGAAAAATACTGCGTAAGGCAGTCATGACCTTAGCCGTCACTAGGCGGCTATATGGAAAAACGTGGGGACTAAGACCTAGTATGGCCCACTGGCTGTACACAAGGGTGGTCAGACCATCGTTAACATATGCGGCACTGGTCTGGTGGCCTAAGGTGACACAATCCAGTGCCAAACAAAAACTAGGCAAGATCCAAAGGATGGCTTGCCTAGGCATCACAGGGGCCATGTCTTCAACCCCAACAGCCGCCATGGAGGTGTTGCTGGATCTACCCCCCCTACACTTAGTTATTATGGGAGAGGCCAGGCTAGGACTATACAGACTAGCCTGCAATGGTAGACTGAAGATCAACCCAGGCTTCAGGGGCCACTGCAAAATTCAGGAGATCGTGAAGGAACCCATGCTTGAAATGAGGTCAGACTTCGCGAGCCCGCGAATGTGCAGGGAAAACAACTTCACAGTGGAAATCCCTGATCGCGGGGCATGGCGGGAGGAGACGCCGGGCATACCACGGGACGCGCTCGTCTGGTTCACGGACGGATCTGGCGGGGAGCGTGGGACGGGGGCAGGTGTTTACTCGGAAGGACCGAGGGTAAGTCACAGTATTTCCCTCGGAGCCCATGCAACGGTGTTTCAGGCCGAGATGTACGCCATCCTGCACTGTGTGCGGGAGAACAAGAGGAGGGGCTACACCAACAAGCGGATCCTCATAGCCACAGACAGCCAGGCAGCCGTTAAGGCACTAAGTAGCCCACGGGTAAATTCCTGGCTGGTGAGTGAGTGCCGAGACGAGACGAGCGACCTGGCTGGGCAGAATGAGGTGACCCTCATCTGGGTGCCGGGTCACTCGGGGGTCAAAGGCAATGAAGAAGCTGACAGTCTCGCGAAGAGAGGGTCAGCAGAACCATTTATGGGACCAGAACCGGCTCTGGGCGTGTCAAAGAGCACTGCCAGGGGAGCCATTAAGTCCTGGGTCAGAAACCAACACAAGGTGTACTGGGCGGACTGTCCAGGGCTCAGACATGGGAAGTCAATAATTGACGGACCCAGTTTAAAGAGAGCTGTGGAGCTGCTAAACCTTAGCAGAGGACAGCTCAGAAACACAACAGGTCTCTTGACGGGACACATGGCCGTCAAGAAACACCTACATAAAATGGGGCGGTTCGAAGGGGACCTCGCATGCAGACTCTGCGGCGAGGGGGAGGAATCAGCCCAGCACATCTTGTGCGAGTGTATAGCTCTGGACCGGAAAAGACAACTGATCTACGGTCACTCTAGACCGGAGACAGAGCAATATAAAACTTCACCCTACCAATCGCTGTGCAGACTAGTTCAAGGCACAGTGATTTTGGAATGGGTGGAGTAAGACTAGGGGTATGCACAATCAACCAAGGGTTGCGGTGCTATCGGGGCGGCAAGGCCGCGGACGAGCCCTGAGGGAACAAAAAAAAAGAAGCTATTAATAAAATAAAGGCACTTTCCGAGGTTCATCAAATTCGGTTAATTACTTTTTGAGTTATCGGTTAAACATATATATATATATATATATATATATATATATATATATATATATATATATATATATATATATATATATATATATATATATATCGAAAGTGACCCCGGATATGGGTTCCAGGAGCCCAAATTCACGCTCATTTGAAAAAAATTTAAAGATCACCATCGATACCCCTATTAGAGATTTTTTTAAAAATAAAAATTCACTAAAATAAAAAGTCTGGACACAGCAAGTGCGTTATGGTTGTGAATTTTCATAAAAACATTTTTAATAACAAATATGTCTTTTTTTTAAAGAAAGCAGGAAGGATATGTGGGTATGTAAGGATATTTCTTGACATTGCTCAAGCCTCCGATAGGGTTTGGCATGCGGGCCTCCTAAACAAACTTCTATCATTTAATTATCCTCTCTTTCTGATACTGCTAATCAGGTCATACCTGCAACAGAGGAAATACCAGGTCAAACATCTGAGAGCCAGATCTAGGACGTACCCAGCCACGGCTGGTCTCCCGCAGGGTTCCGCTATCTCTCCTCTGCTGTACAATATATTTGTCACAGACATTCCGACAGCTCCACTCAGCCGAGGATAATAACCGAACGACTTCAGACCGCTGTAGTCGAGCTGCAATCATGGTATAGGAAATCCCTTCTAGCCATAAACCCCGAATGTTCAGAAGTCCTATTTTCCAAGAGGAGACACAGACTTCACGAACACGTTTCATTAGACAACCGTCTAATTCCCTGGCAAGATTCCGCCAAATACCTGGGGGTTTTCCTCGACAAACACTTAACATGGCGCCCCCATGTCGATCACGCCCGAAAAGAAGCCTCGATGTTCATGTCGAGGCTGTTCCCACTTCTTAATAGGAATTCCAAATTGTCCATGAACAATAAGTTGATTATGTACAAAGTCATTATCCGGCCAGCCTTGACCTATGCATCACCCGCATGGGCCACCGCGGCCGCAACACACATCAAGACCCTTCAAATCATCCAGAACAAAATTCTGAGAATGGTTACCGGAGCGCCATGGTTTGTCAGAAACAGTCAGATTCACTCTGATCTGGAAATGCCTTCGATACTTGAGTTTATAACTCAACTATCCACAACTCAATCCGCAAAAGCCGCTTCTCACCCAAATACTCTTCTCCGTAGTGCCACCGACTACGACGAGCAACTTCCACATAAGCATAAGCGTCCAAAGCTTATACTTGCCCGATAAAGCCCCCGCGGCTAAAACAGAATGGAAACATTCATACCCAAAAAGTCATTGTGTGAAATCTTTCAGACGGAGGTATGGACCTTTGACTATCTACCTACGAATAGACCAGGCATCACCCAATGCGATGCGTTGTAATGTTTGAAACCAACATTGAATAAAATGTTTGTTTACATGGTCCTCGACACCATAGGCGTCTCGAGAAATAGGATTGAAATTTTCATAAATACGATTAAAATAATAAAATAAAATTTAAAAGATGTTTAACTACCCACACATTATTTAAGTATACTATTAACTAAAAAGTCTGGACGCAGCAAGTGCGTTATGGTAGTGAATTTTTATAGAAATGATTTCTCGAATAAAATGTTCGAAAGTCTTAATGTTGCAATGTTGTGATCTCGTCACAAGCGATTTTTTTCTATGCAAATTCAGTAAAAAGTGTTTTCAACAAAAATTTAAGAAAAAACCTTGCAGCTCTACCAGTTTTTCTAGAAATGACCACCTGATTTGTCTGCTGCCATGTTTTATAGATCTACAACTTACCGGATAATTTCTTATTAATTACATCATGTGGCAAGCATCTAGGAAAATATATACATTTTCATTGGTTACAGGATGCGGCAAATAAGCCTTTAAACCTTCTTGAATAAATGTCTCTAAATTTGCTCACAAACATTTAATCATGCTTATATTTGCAGCTGCTCCATCAAAACTTACGGAAGTAACGACTATTCTTGCTTGATAGATAAAACTTAAAGCTCGATTAAATAATAGGCTTGCTTTTTCTTCACGAGAAATGACAGCTAGGAAGAAATGATCCACTGGAACTTTCCAGTGGTTATTTAAAGCAACTAATAAGAAAAGCAAAACTTCTTTAGCCACTGGAAGCTCGTTTGAATTATTCATATCCACGCCAATATCTACGTTACCACAAAACTTTTTTCCTGTGCACACAACTTGACGTCTTATGAACATCTCGTCGATGATTTGGTATTTAACAAAGTATTTTGCGACATTTTTCAGCTGCTTCTCGACTTTTTGAATTCAAAACCGCGAATGCTTCTTTGCAGAATCCAGGAACAATTTAGAAATTGTTCGAGGATGTGGCAAAGATTTCATCAATTTTTCTCGAACGTAATTATAAGCTTTGTTTGAATAAAAATTTAGGGTAATAGCAAACGACCTTACGTCTGATGAATAGTTCCGTTGTGGACATTTTAAAAGCTGTTTAATCAGATCTATTTGTGTGGGTAAAGAGGCCTAAAATATTACAAGCAATTATATCAATTCAATAACACTCAAAAGTGAGACGTTCAGGGATGTTTCTGTATTTTCCGTAAAAGCAAAACGACTTTTAAAATGCTCAATCAGCGATTTTTGGTGACAAACTCTTAAGACGTCTTTTCTGTTGGCGCAATATATTTATTTTCCTCTTTTGTTTTTTTATTGCTCGTTTAGCAATATATCATTTTTTAAAGATGTTTTCTGGAGTTCCTGATAAACTGGAAATATCTACAAAATAAGGAAGTTTTTTCCTAAAAAATGGACGATATTTGATAAGTTTTCAGTGAACAGAATATAAGTTTATAAAAATGGTTTCTAGTATTTTTCCCTCAATTCTAAGTCCAGGTACATTACTTACTTTTGACCTGGAGTAATGTTAGCTTTTGGTGTTAATTCAGGAGGACTGCCAAGTGCCTCACCTGTTGAACATGATGATAGTTCCCAAGCAGTGAGAGTTGATGATAACGATGATTTATCACTATTTTCTTGAAAACTATGACTGCAATTTTTATCGGGTAATTTATTAATTTTACCAATAATAAAGGTTTACAAAATAGGAAGCTAAGAAGAATTCTTCACCTTCTTTCTGGGTGAGCAAGAGCTTATTCATGCCAAAAGTAGAAGGCACTGGAGAACTTAAAACTGATGGAGACGCTGCGTTTTTAAGACCCTTCTTCCACTTGGGTAAATAATAAAAGTCTTTATTAAAATGCTGTGAACATAAATAAGAATATTTCGGCAGCGTATCCGATTTTCTATTTAAGGCAGCACACCATGTTAGTAGATGGAAACCTAAAAATGGTGCCAAACTGACGTGCCGCCACTGAAAATCGCAAACAGCAACATGCAGAGACATCGTTGCCACATCCTCAGGTAATCTTCTACAAGCAATATACTTTTTCATCATTTTGCATAAACAAAACTCAAAACCTTTATTGCAAATCAAGGTAACACAAAAATAAATTTTCAGTATACTTGCATACTATTCACAGACAAATACAAGCCACAACTGTCGATTAATACAAATCTAGATACTTCACAAGCAGCAAGATAAAGATTTTAAAATGAGTTTTCTGGTTATATTTACATAAAGAAGGGAGAAAACAACGAATATAACGTTAGTAAATCTTCACATTCATAAATAATCCCTAATGTAATTAAGTAACAGAAAAGTAATACATTTATCATTCTCAACTTGTTAGCATATTCGGCGATTTAAGGATGAATTATCACATAGCGGCAACGCTTGAGCCACAACCCAATCAGAGCAGAGGACCGATGTAAACATAGAGTCCCTTGAATGTTGGCTTCAAACAAATCGGCAGTGTGCCGGGTCTATTCTCTATATAGTCAAAGGTATGGACTAATGTCCGGTACTCCCAGGGAGGGGGTTTTAGTGAGTACAGTCTCACAGTACCTCGATATCCCACAGCACCTACGGGGCCGTGAATGGGGTCTGCATGAGCATTTCCCCCTCCTGTATCCAAAAAAAGGGGGCTGTAATTCGCGCTCATTTTAAAAAATCTTCCGAAAGTCTCACCATCATTACGTCTTTATTAGTAAATTTTCATAATGAAACTTCACTAAAAACATCACACAATAATTAGTTAGTCTTAAAAAGTTAGGTATGGTTTTCCCAGATTAAACCACCCCCGTATTTCATTCAAAATTCACTGACTGATGGCTGGAACCTGTGATGAGCACCGATATGTCCAATTTGGAGAACACAATTTATCACAAGACATTTTTCAGACCTGACTATCGTTTCGCTAACAAACTAAGCGTCATCAGAGCGATGAATAAACTAAGCGAATAAAAACCCTAACCCCTATTTGCATGTTGAGACAAAACACCCCACTGTTTAGTCGAAACTGCCTGTAACTAAAAATTCCATTACCTGTTTCTGTAAAACCGCATGTCAATAAAAACAATTGTATTAGTGAATTTTCTTAAAAAAAATTCACTATTGAGGAGATCCCGACTTTTGAATTTTGAAAAAATGTCTTCAAATGAGCGCTAATTGGGCCCCCCAGAACACATATCCGGGGTCAGTTTCAATTTTTATATGTTATATATATATATATATATATATATATATATATATATATATATATATATATATATATATATATATATATATATATATATATATATATATATATATATATGTATCACACCGATAACTCAAAAAATAATTGACCGATTTTGATTAAATTTGGTGAATAAATTCCTTTTGAAAATGGCTTGGATAAGTTCGTTAGCCAGAAAAATCTGCCAAGGTTTTCCCGGAAAATTTTGGGTTTTCTTTCGAAAAAAATTTATATCTCCGGAATTAACAAAGTAAGGGCAACCAAATTTGGTACACGGGTTTATGTTCTTATACGTAAGTTACCCACCAAAATTTAGCCCTGTAGCTCAAAAGACAAAAAAGTTATAGGCAATTAAAGAAAAATAAATTAGGGTTTTCCTCAAAACGTCAAAGTTGCGATTTAAAATGTCAAAATTGGCAACATTTAGGCAAAGAACTTGAATCTAATACGGGCCATGGAAATAAAATGTCTCAGGAAGGATGTTTTACAAACCCTGAAGTCTTAGTTTCAATCGTCATTGTCCTTCATTTTACTAAAATATTTGCAGAAAATTCATTTCAAATAGACCCTTTCTCTGACGCTTGGCAGTAGCCTTAGCTATAGAGTTTATCGTTTAATGGTATATAAATTTTGTCAAATTTTCGTAAAAAATCAATAAAGCTCAATATATCCGTTATTATACAAGATATGAAAAAAATTTGTATATATTAATTATGGGGTGTCTTGAGCTACATCTTAAAAAAATATTTCTACAATCACAGGATGGCCCATAAGTCATTGGTGATACAAATTTTCTTTTTTCTTTTTTAATCAAACACGCCTTATGTTATTGCATTTTTGCATTTTCCATCGAAATATAATGCATGTTTGTAAGAAAAAAATTCTGGACGCAGCAAGTGCGTTATGGTAGCGAACTTTATTTGTTTATGTAGAAATCATTGTTTGTGAAATTTTTGTAAAATTTTGGTAATTAGTACCTAATGTTTAATAAGTTATTGTAAAAAAAAATGTTTTTGGATTTTCGCAAAAAAGTTGTTTACAAATTTTGTTGTACGTTTTGTCGAAAAGCTTTTTGTAAATAATTATATCTTGGTAGGGGCTAAATACCTTGAGGAGGTTCGTTGGCCAGGAAAATGGGGCCAGTTTTTCGGGGATATTTTAAGTTAGTTTTTGAAAAATATTTGCCCTTTTTCCAACAACAAAGTTATTTTGATAAAATGTGGTACATTGTTCCCACTATAGAGGTTATACTGGTAACCAAATTTGATGCCTGCTTTTCTTTAAAAAAAAAAAGACATATTTGTTATAAAAAACATTTTTATGAAAATTCACTACCATAACGCACTTGCTGCGTCCAGAGTTTTTTATTTAATTCAAATGTTTAATATTTGGTGACCTTAACCGCGTATACTAAACACCTTCGACCATCTGCAGTTTGAGGAAAACAGGCTATCATAACGCACTTGCTGTCTCATGAGACAGCAAGTGCGTTATGGTAGCCAGTCATGACTTTCTCCTATGAACAAGACATCAAATAGTATTTTCATACTTTCATCTCCGGCACCACGTTTGAATGAGGGTTGTGTTATTGCGATTTAGGGTTGTATTTCGGCAGAGGGTGAGGGTAGAGGTAGATACACTGGAATAGTGGTAGACAGCTCGACGCTTGTGCGGTGGCGCCATCGCGACGCGTGTACGGAGCGGAAATAGAAGAAAGCACGTTTCCAATGCACCTTGCGCACATAACGATTACAGATGTAACCTACTATCCAGTTATGTTGCAATTCTCCCCAACAAATATCATGTTTTTACTGTCTGCACGCCAGCTTCCTAAATTATACGGCAGTTAACATGAAAAACAGAGTCACCTTCGCTGACGATCATGACAGGGCGCAGGAGATTGTCAAGTGCAGGGTTAAAATTGTAAGTAATTAATGGTAAATTGTTGCAGTAGTGCCTGTTTTGTATAGTTCACTTACCTAACATTAACTACCTGTAGAGCGAGTACCTACTACTAGAGATTGCCCCACTCTTTTAGGTGTAAAATATGTAACAGAGTGTGAGAAATACGTGATTTAAATTCTACCCATGTGAAAGAAATGAAAGAGAACAACTCACGGGTTCACGTTCTCTTATTTAGGTCAGGTCAGTTTGCAACTTGCGGGCAATAAAATGCTTTTATTGCGACGTATTTTATTTTAATACAATAGCTAAAGCAAAAATCAGTGCATGAAGTTTTATTATGGATGCAAAAGATTCGGTAAAAACATGCATCTTACCTTGTAACAAGGTGATCAGGAGCTGGACAAGGATCATAGAACACAAAGACACACTTAATTTTTTATGAAACTGTCCGAATTGAAAGTAAAACTCGAAATTAAAGAACGCACAGAAAATCTATGTAACCTAATTAAAACCGTTACATTATATAGCTGTCTAGATCGTTTCAAATTATTGTTTTCTGTCAGAAGACAAGGTTACCAACCTCAATTACTTGACTCAGACAATTATTTTGACAAAATGCTACTATCACATTATTTCCTCGCTTGATTGATAAAGAGATTATTCTGTGGATTCTTATTATAAAGTAATATGGCATATAGAATTAACTCTCCGCTTTAATTTGATGCTACAAAAATACTTAAGTACCGGAAATATGTCAAAATACTAAAGTTTATATGCAAAGTTATTGATAAAAGGAGGCAAATTGTGATTAAATAATTTGATATAGTCATTCTATGGACACATTTGTTCAAACTTTTTGCGGTTATCTGTTATTCGATTGATTTCAATCGTACATTTCCCAAATCTTTCACGTTTGTCTCAGTTTTATTTTATGCAACTTCGCTTACTTTTTTTTACTGGATCTACAATAATTAGCTAATGAATAAGAAGTCACTTTTTCCTAGAATTTCAGCTAGTTAGGTGCCTATTTGGAATATATGTGAAGATGCTCTAGTTTTTCTAGCTAAATTATCTCGTTCTGGGAGAAGCAATTGGTAAATTAAATCTTGTAAAATGAGCAGACACGATATTTTTTGAACAAATACACTATCTATTTCAAAAAAAAGGTAATGTATCCGGGTTTGACAAAAGTTTGTTTAAAGTTATTACTGTATCTTGAATCTGATCGGAATAAGGCGCAAGTTTCAAGATTTAAACAGAAAAACCAAAAGCCACACGAATGTACAGTTGTAACGAACGTTGATTTCAAGTGGTAAAAGGGACTATATGATTGTCTGAGTGGAAGAACCCATAAATATTTTCTCGTGTGTTGTGCACAGTAAAATTTATTAGCCATTAGTGTCATTTCTTAATCAAGAAACATGTGCATCTAATCCTAGTCTGTCTGAATGGTCATATTTTGAGGTAGAGAGGCAATGAAATTCACAGAAAGACTAAGCCCTTTTATTTACTTTCGCACATCTGTGTATCCCAATAAAAAATTGAACAGGTCAGCGCAATAATTACCTTGCTAAAATCGAAATCTCCTGAAGAGCGGTCTTGTTAAATCAGAAATATTTTAGCACTGTCTCTTACACAAGTCCATTCAAATTACCAAAATCTCGTTAAATGAGAACTTCGTTAAATCTGCTACTCGTAAAATCCGGAGCCTACTGTATATATATATATATATATATATATATATATATATATATATATATATATATATATATATATATATATATATATATATATATATATAGAGAGAGAGAGAGAGAGAGAGAGAGAGAGATACTTGGTTCTCGGGTTAAACCGCGTCCAGAATTTATGGAAACTCGACGTTTCGGCTCCTGTTTTGGAGCCATTTTCAAGAGGTAAAGGAAATATGTAAGGACACTCTAAGGCCTCAATCTCCCTACTCCTCAGAGTTGTGGACAAAGGTGGGTAAAGGAAATATGTGAGGACACTCTAAGGCCTCAATATGCCTACTCCTTAGTGTGGTGGACAAAGGTAGGTAAAGGAAATATGTACGGACACTCTAAGGCCTCAATCTGCCTACTCCTTAGAGCGGTGGATAAAGGTGGGTTGGGTTGTTGTAGATCGATTACGGGGCCTCAATCGGCCTGCTCCTCAAATCTCGCCGAAGATCGTCTGTGAGGTCTCAGTGTGTTCAACCCTAGGCCTCAGAGAGATCTGGCAGTTCGTTGCAAGTCTTGTCTTATATATGTCGTTCCGTCTACCTGCTTCGTTATCAGTGAAAGTAGTGGGGTCACCGTCAATTAAGTGGGGGGTTTCGGTCACGGTATTTAGAGGAGGATTAAGATAGTCACCGGCATTTGTTGGGGCAGATAATGATGCAATAAAATTGTCTGTGGAATTTATTTTCTTTTTCTGTGTTTGTAACGAAGATATAATAGGTTTCCAAGTAGTCGGAAGGCGAAGACCATCATCTCTCTTATTTAAACAATCGGGACGTTTTTCAATCTAGATTGCTTCGCGGATAATTCTCGTTTTGAAATTGTAAACCGGAGCTATTGTTTTGGCATTATCGAAGTCTATTTTGTGCGCTGTATGAATATGATGCATGGCCAGCGCCTATGAGGGGTCGGATTTTCTAACTGCGAGAGTGTGTTCATATATTCTATTGTGGGTGCGTCTATTTGTTTGTCCTACGTAAGTTCGGGAACAGTCGGAACAAGGAATTTCGTAAACTCCGTGGGATTCGTTTGGAATCGTATCCTTGGGAGTTTTTATAAGATTTGACAGTTTTTGGCCTGTTGTGAATACGGTTTTGATATTGTGGGTTCTGAAAATTCGGCTGATTTTGTCGGTGACACCTTTAATGTATGGTAAAAACGCTGTGTGTTGTTGTGTGGACTCTGTTTGTTCTTGTTGTGGTGTAGTGGTTTGTTGTGCGTTTCTAATGTTTCGTAGTATGTGATTGTTGTCGTATCCGTTTTCTAGCAATGTCTGTCTTAAAAAGTTTGTCTGTTTGTTGTTGTTGTCCGTTAGTCTAAGGAATCGTGTTACTAGTGTTCGAACCACGGAATTTAGTTGCGATGGGTGATGGTGAGATTGGGCGTTAAGATAACGATTAGTGTGGGTTGGTTTTCGGTAGACAGTGTAAGAAAATCCTCTGACTGGGTTTTTAGTGATGCGTACATCTAAGAAAGGCAAAGAAAAATTATTTTCTATTTCCATGGTGAACTGGATTTGGGGGTTGATTATTTAGGTAAGAAAGGAATTCCTCTAGAGATTCTTTGTCGTGTGGCCAGACAGCGAAAATGTCGTCAACGTATCCACCGCTCTAAGGAGTAGGCAGATTGAGGCCTTAGAGTGTCCTTACATATCTCCTTTACCTACCTTTGTCCACCACTCTAAGAAGTAGGGAGATTGAGGCCTTAGAGTGTCCTCACATATTTCCTTTACCCACCTTTGTCCACCACTCTAAGGAGTAGGCAGATTGAGGCCTTAGAATGTCCTTACATATTTCCTTTACCTACCTTTGTCCACCACAGTTAGGAGTAGGCAGATTGAGGTCTTAGACTGTCCTCACATATTTCCTTTACCCACCTTTGTCCACCACTCTAAGGAGTAGGCAGATTGAGGCCTTAGAGTGTCCTTACATATTTCCTTTACCCACCTTTGTCCACCACTCTAAGGAGTAGGCAGATTGAGGCCTTAGATTGTCCTTACATATTTCCTTTACCCACATTTGTCCATCACTCTAAGGAGTAGGCAGATTGAGGCCTTAGAGTGTCCTTACATATTTCCTTTACCTCATGAAAATGGCTCCAAGACAGGGGCCGAAACGTCGAGTTTCCATAAATTCTGGACGCGGTTTAACCCAAGAACCAAATATGTCTCACATTAAAGACCGCGGAAATCGTTCTGTATATATATATATATATATATATATATATATATATATATATATATATATATATATATATATATATATATATATATATATATATATATATATTTATATATATATTTATATATATTTATATATATATATATATATATATATATATATATATATATATATATATATATATATATATATATATCTGTGAGTGTGTGTATAATTTTCGTAAAAAATGAACGGATCATTTTTCTCTAAATTCGTTAGGATACGCACTTGCTGCGTCCAGACTTTTTATAATAGACAGGTTTTAATTTCAATTTTATTATTTATTAGTATAGTTTATATTATTTGTAGGCAAAATTAATTATGTACATCTAAATTTTAAATAATTTACATTAATTTATAAAAATCAATAATTTCAACGTTGTAAGACCGTTTGAATGAAAAATGTGTATAACGTCTTACAATTTACGCGTTATTTTGGAGTAAATTTTCAAAAATATCTTGGAAAATTTTCGAGGCCAATCAAATCAAACCAATCTCGTTGGTGGAAAATGTGGCAATGCTGTAAAATGAATAATCTGATTGTCTGTTGACCTGACAGAAAACGTCACTTATAAGTTGACCATTATTATCCTCATCATCCCCAATTTTTCCAGTCTATGTCACAAATGTGAAATTCTATTTTCCATCCGCTTTCCTATCCAGCTAGTTGATCAAGGGGATCAATAACCCCTTTTTAAAGGCATGATGGCTCTTATTTCCAGCATTTTCAGCGTAGTTTAACAGTTTCACAGCTTCCAGTGTTGAGTTTGATGTAACTGGAGCACGAGATCCCGGGGCAAAACGTGAACATCACCTTGCGCAGTTGCGGCATTGGCGGGCATCAAGTTCTCTTATAGCGAGTCCGTCGACCTAATCGCAGTAGACTAGTTGTAAGCACGCACTTTTGTTTTGTTTTGCCGTACACGGATTTGGAGTTCTTGTAGTAGTTTCCGGTATTTTGTGATCTCTTGCCGCACTGTTAAAGACATTCCATTCTACAGTTTCCGGTCAGTTATTCCTTCGGTGTGCTTCTTTGTGTCACCGTGTGGTTATGTTTGAAAACAAGTCGATGTTGTGAGCTACAGCTTATCATCCCCTAATATTATGTTGCTACACGACGGTATGAATAGCTTTTCATAGGCTTTATTGGAAAAGTAAGTGTTAAACAATTAAATTAAAGCAAGACATTTAATATTTTATAACTGATATAACGTTAGCAAATGTAAGTACACGTCTCTTCACAATAAAATATATATGTCTTTGACATTCTTGGAGAAACATGACAGAAGCGAACTATAGTGCAACAGTTTGTAATCGAATGAGATTTGGAAGAATTAGTTTTCCACAATGTAGCAAATACATTTAGTTATTTTATTAACTGTTAAATACAATGTCACTCAGTTTTGTTGTTAAATCGATCTTTGTAGGGTGTGACCAAAGAGGTTGTATATGTTAGAGGGAACAAAGCCGAGTTTGCAGCCTGTCGATTTCCCACTCTTGTCACCGTCCAATCACAAACAAAATTTTGAATAACGCGCTAATGTGTTTTGTTTTGATTCGTTCCCCCAACCGCTCATGAAGTTATTGTCAGCTGTCAACAAGTATTTGAAGTGTTTGTTGATTTGCGATTAGAGGTTATCTTGTGTGTTTTGCCGTTTTTTAGCAGTGTTTTAAGAGTGTAAAAGTTAAAAAATGCCAAGGTGTATTGTGAAGAACTGTATGTACAATAAAAGTGCCAATTATGAAAAGGATAAAGCAACTGTGCATTTATTTCGGTAAGTTGTTTACATGTCTTCTGTTTCCTTGTTTGGCGCCAAATGTTTATTGGTTTTCACAGGTCCGTATTTACACATTGTATTGCTTTAGCATTTATTAATGTCAATTGTGTTTTTTTAAGAAATAAAATCTTAATAATGCATTATTTATTGAATATTTGTAATGAAATTAAGCATTTTGTTTGGCAATTATTATTTGAATTAGATGTATTTACCTATGTAGTTCCAGTAGAAGCAGAAAAAAAGTAGAATAGTTTCGTTTTATCTATTACTGCATCTTTCTAGAGGTTCAGTCACTGATAAAGTAGATAATTCGAGATATTATTTTCAGATTTCCCAAAGCTGGTGAAAGATACGAGGCTTGGAAACGAGCATTAAATTTAAGCGATGAAGATATTTTTATGAACTCAAATGTGTGCGATTTACATTTTACTGAGAAATCTTATGATTTAGAAAAATCACATTTTGCAGTACACTTAAAAAAAAGTTCTATACCTGTATTGGTAAGTACTGAATCAAGGTTATTAATTTATGTAACTATTAGTGATATATATATATATATATATATATATATATATATATATATATATATATATATATATATATATATATATATATATATATATATATATATATATATATATATAGCCAAACAGCGGTTTTTCAATGGCACTGCTATCAGTGATGGCTATTTTTAAATAACAGGGACTTTAAACAGCTACTGCGATTGTGGTTTAGCCATTTACAATGCTGCATGTGCGTATGCTATTAAACACTTACAAGGTGTTAGTGTTAACCGCTTAATTGAAACCACAATATGATCTTCAGATAGCTTTTAAATTATATTAATTTTAAAAGTACTCAGATTTTTACTATTAATAGAAGTTCTATAAAATTAGCATATTACAAGAATATACGATGAGAGAAATCTACATATTATTTTTATTTTAATATAATGAAAAAGTTGGAAGGCATATATATGCTACAGTCGGTGCTGCTTTAATTTTAGATTCAGCAGGTTTTTCCATGATATAATGACTTACAAGATATATGATATTGCGCATATGCCCCGTCCCCTCCTATGACATCACATGGTGAGTAACGTTATAGAAGGCCAACTACACACTTAACACAAAGTCATTCGCAATCAAAAAGTTTCTATACGTCAGTTTAATGTGGTTGAAGTTACATTCCACTTCGTCGCCTATATTGTCTTTTTCAGATAATATAGAACGCAGCACATAATTTAATCTTTTTCATTTTTATATTACATATATATATATATATATATATATATATATATATATATATATATATATATATATATATATATATATATATATATATATATATATATATATATATATATATATATATATATATATATATATATATATCTATATGCACAAGTGAAGTATAATAATTAAGGGGAGCCCTGAATTAGCATTGGTGATACACAAACTTAAAAAGTAGAGAAGACGTTCGTAGACATTTACAGGGGGCGTTAACATTCATAAACTTGATTTGATCATCATGTCACATAATCATAGTATAGTATTCTGATCTTAAAAAATTACTTCCAACTGTATGCACGCAAATATCAGTAAAATACCTAATTTGATAAGGGGTTGTGATGAAACGTCAAACTCCACTGTACGACAGCATATTATTATTGCATTGGACTCACCACATGACGCCATGCGCGTGACGGTTCTAAAAATAGATAGTCTCATTATCATATCTCGCGTTATTTGTATCATGAGTTTTTCGTTTTCTACCTATAAGAAAAGGAGAAATGTTGTATTCTAATACGGGCGAGAAGGAAAGTATATAGATACTTCTACTCGCTCGCACAAACTGCGATTGCGTGTATTATGAATACAGCAATTGCTGTTTGTCATGGAGTTTTTAGTATAAGGTGAATTTCATAGAAATAATTACTCTAATGATTTGTGTAAATCTCGGTTTTCACAATCGCTGTTGTTTTGTGTTTTAATAACAGCTGCTAACAGCGATCTTTTAATAGAAGCGATTAAATCACCGGTAGCTATATATCACTCATCTCTAGTAACTATGCTACTAATTACATTCACGTAATATATTGTTATGATATTTATCGTAATTTAATTAGCCCTGCAAATTTACATTAATGGTATTCGTTTCAAATTTATTTATGCAGGTAACAAACAAGCCATCAACACAAGTCGTTTTTGGCGAGGAGCCAATGACTGATATAACTGCTATCAATGTGCCATTTGCAGCTGACCCGTCAACTAGTACTTGGTCTGGTAGCAATGTACCTGTAATGGATTATTCTCGGCCATCAACAAGTGCTGGTTTTTATGAAGAGAAAACTGTTGTAGAGGTACCGCAAAGATCGTTTAGTAGTTTAGGATTTGCTGAAATGAAAACACCTTCAATGCCTCCCACTGTGAAGGACATGGTGAGTTAAATTCAGTTTTTGCCGTTTATGAAATCAGTATAATTTAAAAAAACCTAATACCTATGTTATTCCATCACATTTTATGTGGTGTTTAAGTTTGTATAGTCCATGATTAAATAAGTTAGAAACAACTGTTTTGCAATTTATCTCAACCACTATTAACCAAAATGTGTTGTTGGAAATTTTGTTTATATATTCATTTTACTTGAGAAAATAAGTGGTTTATCATTGAACATTTTTTATAGGTTGTTACACCGCGCAAACGTAAACTGAAGAAGCAGTTATTCGATGCACGAAAAAAAATTAAACGGCTCAGCAGTAGTGTTCATCATTATAAGAAGAGAACAGCAACCCTTGCGAATATAATCAAACAACTAAAAGGTAAAGTAACCGACGAAACATTAGAAACATTAATGCAAATAGGACCTAATGAAGAATTTTTACAAAGACAATTAGGTCGTAAACATAAGTATGAAAATCAACTTAAAGCTTTTTCTCTTACGCTGCATTATTACTCTCCCAAAGCTTACAGTTTTGTCAGAAACACATTTAACTCGGCTCTTCCTCATCCAAAAACTATACCTAGATGGTATCAAAGCGTTAATGGGGAAGCTGGTTTTACGTCAGAGGTGTTCAACTTATTAAAGTCAAAATCAGAAAGCACAGATGGAAAACTTATATGTTCTTTAGTCATAGATGAGATGGTAATTCGCCAACATATAGAATGGGATGGGGTAAAATATTATGGGTTTGTAGATTTTGGTACAAATCTTGAGACCGATTGTAACCCTGTAGCCAAAGAAGCTCTTGTTTTTATGCTTGTTAGCATTAATCAATCATGGAAGCTTCCTCTTGGATATTTTTTAATCGACTCTTTAAGGGGTACACAAAAACAAAATTTGGTATTACAGTGTTTAACGCTACTAAATGAGTCGGGCATATACGTGGTCTCAATAACTTTTGATGGGGCAACAAATAATCTAACGTTAGCAAAAGAACTTGGCTGCGATTTGAATTGGAGGAACATTAACTCTACGTTTGTTGATCCTAGTTCAGGTAGGAAAATTGCAGTCTTTTTTGATCCATGTCATATGATCAAACTGATAAGAAACACATTAGGCGATAAAAAATTAATAATTGATGAGAATGGGGAAAATATAAAGTGGGATTATTTAGTAAAATTAAATGAGTTACAGGATCAGGAGGGCGTTCATTTAGCAAATAAATTAAGAAAATCGCATATATTTTATACAAACCAAAAAATGAAGGTTAAATTAGCCACACAACTTTTTAGCCACTCAGTGGCACATTCTTTGGAATATTGCAATGAAGTTTTACATCTTGAGGAGTTCAAAGAATGTGAGGGAACTGTGAAATTTATCCGACTTATAAACAATTTATTTGACATTCTTAATTCTAGAAATTTAAACAATTCAGATTTTAAGAAAGCAATAAATGCAGAAAATTTTGAAAACATTAATGTATTTTTAAGAGAGCTATCACAATATTTAACGTCACTTAGGATAATTGATGGACCGCTTCTGTGTGAGAGTGGTAGAAAAATGGGTATAATTGGCTTTTTATTTTGCATACAAAGTTTGCAATTTGTTAATAAAATTTTAATTGCCGACAATAATTTTTTGCTGTATTTTCCCACTTACAAAATCAGTCAGGATCATATTGAGCTTTTTTTGGGCAAATTAGATCCATGGGAGGCTATAACAATAACCCATCAGCAAAGCAATTTAAAAGTGCATATAAAAGGATGATGGTGCATCTTGAATTAAAAGATTCATTTAAAGGAAATTGTATCCCTTTGGAAGCAATTCCTATTCTGTCACCCATTGAGGTAATAAATAAAACTTGTGGGCGAGAACGAATATCTGAAGAACCAGATGAAGACATGAGTCAAATAGATAATTTTGATGACGACACAGTTCTTCAAATATTAGATATCAATATATCAGATTTTAAGAAAGAAGTCGTGACATATATATCTGGCTATGTAGTAAGGAAAATAACAAAAGCTCTGAGATGCGAAGAATGCGCGGGTGAACTTGTTGGGGAGAGGTCTGCGTTATTAACATCGTTTATAGATCAGAAAGACAAAGGTCAACTCCTCACATACCCATCTTACGATGTAATATCTATTTGCACTATTGCAGAAAAAGTTCTTCAAACATACTTAAATGAATCTGCGGTGATTATAAATGTAAAGGAAATAAACATGCGAATATTAAAAACTATAAGAAACCAAAACAGCATATTTAAAAAACTTGAAGTTCACTTTCGAGAACAAAATCTTTTGACTTGCCATTATGGCCATCTAATTAAACTAATATCATCTATGTATGTTTCTATTAGAATACATCATTATAACAAAAATCTATTTGATAAAAGTAGAAGTTTAAGGGCTGTTTATAACAAACTTCTCTTATTTAAGGGCCAATAATTCAGTGTACATTTCAAGTACTCGTATGTCCTTCAAATAATGTTATCGGGAAGTTATTATGTCTTATAATATGACCAATAAATTTTAGCTTCCTCTCGATTACTTTGAGCAAGCCTCTTTATTCTTTCACCTCTCCTAGCACACTTTGAAGCGTCTTTCTATCAACCTGCACTGTCTTTGACATTTTTCTTGTCTACATTTCAAAAGCTTATATTCTCTTCATATCCTGCTTAACTACAGCCCAAGTTTCCGCCCCATACATTACCATACTCCATACACGTACGACTTGCATTTGTTCCTCATGTACAGGTTAAAATATTTATTAGTGAGAACAGTACTTTGGTTATTGAATGCTTGTTTTGCCATCGCGATCCTCTTCAGACCTTTCCTACACTTACCATCATCTGTGATAATACTTCCAATCAATTATTTGAAATAATCTAATAAATCAAGCGTCATGTTATAAGATTTAAAAGCTACTTTTGTATTTGTATAGGTATTCAAAATTTGTGAAATGCACACGTAACGCAATCTACATCGATCAAACTTCTAGAAATTTTAACACCCGATACAAAGAACATATTTTTGCATTTAGAAATAACCATGCTGACAAATCTACATTTGCAAAACATATTATTGATACCCAACATAGACCCACAGTAAATAACGGCATAAAACCACAACATTTTTGTCATAACAAGTGTAAACTAGACTTGTTTTAAGCTTTAGAAGTAAAAAAGCATATACACGACAATATTTAGGATTTCTGAGATATTCTTCTTCCTAATTAAATAAATCAGACAACATAAATCTAACTATTTTTTCCAAAAAGTTGTTATAAGACATGATGTGTGTCGATATTTTCATTGTATAGTCTGCTTTATTAATGTGTTTGTTTAGTTATTTTATTGTTGTAATTGTTATTATAGTTATTACTGTTATAGGTTTCTTCTATCTTTATGTTAAATATTGATATACATCACGTAGACATTTTAAAGGCGTCATCCGTCATATTTGTTTTATTTTATTTTCACTTTAAAAGATTTTTTTGATTATAACATCATAAAATAGCAACAGATCTTTATTTGTAATTGTCATGATTTCGTATTAATTCAAATTTTTTCTGTCTGAGGATACTATCAAGCAGCAAAACCAGTAACAGAGACGTTGAAGAACATGTAGAATTCAGAAGGGCCACTTGCTCCAGTTAGCTTACGCGCTGGCTACGTCCTTCACATACAAAAACGAAAACCAACAGTGAAGCCAGAGAAGTAGTCTCCAAGTCTGTATGAAGTATGGACCAGTTTCACGAAGTAAGGGCAACAGCAATCAATGAAATTAATCTCTATTTCTTTAAAAAAGACAAGGAATGTTAACATTAATTTGTAAACAGTACAATGTACTTTATGTTGTATTTTCTTCTGTTGTTGAAATAAAAACTATTATTATTTATCCAACCTTTTGAATATACAACTTTATTCAATATATTCATCCAACAATTTATCCAACCAATAACCCAAAAAATATTTCACTGATTTGGAGAAAATTTTGGAATTACGCTTATTTTGCTAATGGTTTGGATGAGTTCGTTCATCAGATCTTAACGCATAGTTTTTCCTAACAAAAAATTAAATATATTTTTTTAAACGCAATAGCTTTCAAATTGTTTAAGTGATTCGAACGAAAATTTACAACTTAAAAGAACATACAGAGATGTGGTTGTGTACCAATTTTCAAGTCTTTTGATCAAAGAAAAATGAAGTTATTCGAAATTAATAATAAAATAATCCTCGACATCACTTCAAATTCTGTAATGCAATATCTGCAATGTTGGACAAAGGCAGAGCAATACAGCTACCTGTACTGTTATGCTTTTTAAATAAATTGTAGATAAAATCTAAACAATGGAAGTTACAATTATTGCCAGATGTCAAGATGTTGCTGACCGGGGTTGCCCGGGTAGTTAAACCTTTCATGTATAAACATATGAAATTTTTACAACTTCTGATAATAAAGAAAACATTTTATAAAATTTAATTTTATCAGTCAGTTAAAAAATACTGTATTTAATACCTGCAAATTTCGAATTACCCATTTCTCATGATTTTTAACTTAGGTATCCCTCCGATCATAATTTACTCTATCCGACAACTTTGTTAGACTGCGTCTGTGCTGAAGCTCAGCTGTCATTTGTCATTGTGTGGTAGTGTTATTTATTGTCAATATCAAATTGGAAATTTAAGACAGTAGAAACAGACACCATAAACAAAGAAGAAATTGGAAATTTAGCCTCTAGTGTAGGTTTTTGACATGATACCATTACTAGAGAGATATGATAATGTGGCAGCATAATAATATTATGCTAATGCTGTGGTACAGTCAGTTTGGCGTTTCATCACATCTCGTAACACACCAGCTGTTGTGTGCATACAGTTAGATATAATTTTTTATTATCAGAATACTACTGTAACATGATGAAATCAAGTTTATAACTGTTAACATACTGTAAATAATTTCTCCACTTTTCAAGTTTGTGTTGCTGCAATGTTAATTAAGGGTTCCCTTAATTATACGCATATTGTGCTTATAAATGTAATATAAAAATAAAAAAGAAATGAAAATGCAAGTGAACCTATTTAATTTAGCTCTGTATTCTACATTATCTGAAAAAGACATTATAGGCGACGAAGTAGAATGTAATTTCGGTAAATTTGCAGTTGACTGCATGAGGGTTTTAGATATTTTTTTCCAGCAACATGCTTAGAACCTTCCTCGGGCACAAGACAAATTTTCTGGCAAACAACCCCCAAGAAAATTAAGGGACTTTGAAAACATGCGTTTTTCACACTTTACAGCAATACCTCCTTTAAACCCTGTCTACCCCATATTCGCCCAGGTCCAGCAACCTTCTTGGGGGTTGCTCACAAGAAATTTTTCTTGTGCTTTATGCTTTGAAGGTAGTTGTATGCATGCACAAGGGGAAGGAGAACCCCCCGAATTTTTGGGTGAGGAGCAGAAACCCTCTTCCTCCTGGGGGTTCTTCTCCTGCATGCATACAATCACCCTCAATGCATCAACCAAAGGATTTTTTTCCAGCTTTCTATAGTGTATTTTTCTAGAGTATATTTCCTGTTTATCAATTGCTTTGTTTGAGTTTTGTATCCAAATTACTCTATAAATATATGTCATAGATCATGTTTTTGCTTGTCCTTCTTTACCTTGTTTTACTGTTCCTAATTAAATAAATTAATTTTCATAACTTTTAATATAAGGCTAAATCTTACAGCTTATATAGATATATTATTTAATATTGTTATGAAAATTCACTATCATAACGCACTTGCTGCGTTCCGAACCTTTTTAGGTTACCTATTTATACAAAAGCTTAAGAAATTCATGAATAAGCATTACATTTCAATGATTGAATAATTTCAGTTTTATTTCTAACCAAACTAAAAATTCCTAAATACGTCCCTGACGTTTCTCCCACTTAAGTCACCGAACTCCGCCCAGTTAGGAAAAGTGTACAGGCTTCTTGTATTGCAAAACTGCACCTTTGTTACCTCTATCCCTTACAACCTCTTTGGGTGTGACCCAGTTACAGTGTCAAGTTTGTTGGGACGAAATTATTTATTTATTCGGCTTTGCTGATTATTTTGACATAAGATAGTTTCTGAAGGGGGAGCGAAATAACATCCACTAAAAATAAGACAACTGTTGCATTAAATGTTTTGCATTAAAACCAAAGGGATTGTTGTGCCACATTTAGTTATGGTTCTTCAAAAATGTTTTAAGCCGTCGATTCAATGGACTGTATTACTGTACGTTTAAAATATAACGATTGAGACGCAGTAGTATTATTAAATTAATTATAATCGAGATTATAATTCAACGCTGGTTCAAATACAGGCTCAAAGAAAAATGTTGTTGGCAACTCGGATGAGCTTCTTTCTTTATAATAATTGTCGGCAGATACATATTTGTATAATTCTTACTATATTATTCTGATTTAAACTAATGCATTTGGTGACTCATGAAATATCGTTTTGATGTGTAAGTGTTTAGACTCCCGCAGAATATTCCCTGGAAGCCACCCTGTCCCCTGTGGGTCCGGGGACTAACTAAAAGAATAGGCCCAAGGTAACTCCTGCCTGTCGTAAAAGGCGACTAATCGGGGGCAGGTGGTAGTGGACTTTTCCTTTATGTGATAGTAAAAGTTTTTTTCACGCCCGAGGAGGTACCACCCCTTACATCAAGGGGTCGGTGAAGTCCCAACGGACGTTTCCAGTTCTGGTGTATGAGTCGGTTTCCCTTATAAACAAAAATGATGGTAGCTCCTCCTTGTACAAAAGATTCCGAAGATAAAATACCTCTTCATTCGGATCTCCGGGGGAGGGGTGTACAGGGGGCGCCGGCATCAAGATTTAACATATCCTTCTCGAATATATGTGGCCTAAATTATAACCTAAACTCCGTCCACCATTTCCTCCAGGTTAAACGGCCCCAACTCATCTTCTTCACCGAACCACAAATCAGTGCCAAAACAGCCACTAATCCCCTTAATTTCGTGGGGTATGAGCTCTTTACTTCCTTTAGATTGCATGGCGGTTTGTGCGCATACGTCCGTAGTAATCTACCCTGCACCAGACTCCCCAATTTATAAGCTGGAAGAAAATACATACTTTGGTTGAAACTATCTCTCAGGGCTGCAACTAAATTCATCTGTTGCATTTACCGGTCACCTTCTGACAACAACTTTATCCCGCTCTTCGACTACCTTTCTGAAAAAACCGACCATCTGATTTATGAATATCCTTCCTCCGAGGTCACTATTCTTGGTGACTTCAATGTCCATAATAAGGAATGGATAGGATCTTCAAAAACCTATCCACAAGGGATAGCAGCGGAGGCCTTTGCAGTCAGCAATTCTTTAGCCAATATGGTTCAGCAACCTACTTACTTTCCTCGCATCCCAATACACAGCTCAAATCCCTTGGATCTCCTTCTTACTACAAAACCTGAATGCTATAAGACGTCAGTCACCGCCCCTCTTGGTCGCTCAGACCACGGCGTGGTCACTGCTTCCTGCGCAATGCAGCCTGAGGTCACACAATCATCACACCCACCTATCGTTTGGCACTACAACTCCGCGAACTGGGAAGAAATGCGGGATTACTTTTCCTCATTTCCATGCGCGCCTGTCTGCTTCTCTCATCCCGACCCCTCTGATATCTCATAAAACGTCACCGAAATTATACAAGCTGGCATGGAATTATTTATTCCACGTGCACAGAAAACCTCTTCAGCCACTCAAAAGCCCTGGTTCTCGAAATCCTGTGACAAGGCCAGACTTGAAAAGGTCACAGCTCATAGAACGGTTCTACACAATCCCAGTCAAGAAAACGGTCAAGCATTAACGACTCAAGAAAGCGCTATGACCGCATTCTTTCTGTGGCAAAAAAACTCGTTTAATAACCACATCAAAAACAAAGTCCTCTCAAGCTCCAACGGCAACAAACCCTTCTGGACTCTTGCTAAATCTATTGGGAATAATTTCTGCAAGAGCACGTTCCCACCTCTTGTTTTAGGGGATGAAATTGTTTCTACCGCCGTGGGCAGGGCTGAACTTTTTGCCTCGTTGTTCGCCGGCAATTCTACTCTCAACCCACCTCCAAATGTTCAACCACCAACAATCCCCAACGTCGCGCATAAAATGACGGATATCATTTTCAAAACTAAAAAGGTACGAAAGATGCTCTCTTCTCTCAATACCAGGAAAGCCTCTGGCCTTGACGAGATCCCAGCAATTGTTCTTAAAAAATGCGCACCAGAACTTGCTCTTGTCCTGACTCGTCTGTTTCAGACGTCTTACAATAAAGGCATATTCCGTTCTAACTGGAAAACTGCTCGAGTACAACCCGTCCCCAAGAAAGGTTCCAAAGCGCCTTCGAGCAACTAAAGGCCTATCTCTCTCCTTTCAGTCGTCTCTAAAGTAATGGAAACGTATATAAACACCGAATTACTAAAATTGCGTGAAAAACACAGTCTAATCTGACGGATATCATTTTCAAAACTAAAATGGTACGAAAGATGCTCTCTTCTCTTAATACCGGGAAAGCCTTTGGCCTTGACGAGATCCCAGCAATTGTTCTCAAAAAATGCGCACCAGAACTGGCTCCTGTCCTGATTCGTCTGTTTCAGACATCTTACAATAAAGGCATAGTCCCTACTAACTGGAAAACTGCTCGAGTACAACCCGTCCCCAAGAAAGGATCCAAAGCGCTTCCTAGCAACTCCAGGCCTATCTCTCTCCTTTCAGTCGTCTCTAAAGTGATATGAAGGTATATAAACACCGAATTACTAAAATTTCTTGAAAAGCACAGTCCAATCCACAACAGGCAGTATGGATTCCGTCAGCGCAGATCAACTGGCGACATCCTTTCCTTTGTCACCCATTATCAAAACCAGTCTATGGAACTACACGGTGAATCCCAGATTGTCGCTCTAGACATATCCAAAGCATTCGACCAGGTCTTGCACGCAGTGCTGCTTAATAAACTTCCGGCGTATGGCCTACCACCAAAACTCTGTGCCTGGACAGCAAATTTCCTCTCCAACCGGAGAATTTCTGTTGTCGTGGATGGTCATTCCTCTAAACTGTATCCAATTAATGCAGGAGTCCCTCAAGGTTCAGCTGTAGCCCCTACTTTGTTTCTTCTCCACATCAATGACCTCCTTTCTAGCACATCCAACCCAATTCACAGTGACGCGGACGACAGCACCCTCCACTCAAATATACAATATTCTAAGCCTAAAATGGTACGAAAGATGCTCTCTTCTCTTAATACCGGGAAAGCCTCTGGCCTTGACGAGATCCCAGCAATTGTTCTCAAAAAATGCGCACCAGAACTGGCTCCTGTCCTGATTCGTCTGTTTCAGACATCTTACAATAAAGGCATAGTCCCTACTAACTGGAAAACTGCTCGAGTACAACCCGTCCCCAAGAAAGGATCCAAAGCGCTTCCTAGCAACTACAGGCCTATCTCTCTCCTTTCAGTCGTCTCTAAAGTGATATGAAGGTATATAAACACCGAATTACTAAAATTTCTTGAAAAGCACAGTCTAATCCACAACAGGCAGTATGGATTCCGTCAGCGCAGATGAACTGCCGTCCTCCTTTCCTTTGTCACCCATCATCAAAACCAGTCTATGGAACTACACGGTGAATCCCAGATTGTCGCTCTAGACATATCCAAAGCATTCGACCAGGTCTTGCACGCAGTGCTGCTTAATAAACTTCCGGCGTATGGCCTACCAGCAAAACTCTGTGCCTGGACAGCAAATTTCCTCTCCAACCGGAGAATTTCTGTTGTCGTGGATGATCATTCCTCTAAACTGTATCCAATTAATGCAGGAGTCCCTCAAGGTTCAGCTGTAGCCCCTACTTTGTTTCTTCTCCACATCAATGACTTCCTTTCTAGCACATCCAACCCAATTCACAGTTACGCGGACGACAGCACCCTCCACTCAAATATACAATATTCTAAGCCTGTCTCTTTAGCCCAATTAGAGGAGGATCGCAGACTCATGGAGGGTTCGGTCTCCGTGAATCTCCAAAAAATATTAGACTGGGGAAGTAGAAATCTTGTACAATTCGACTTCACCAAATCTCAGTCTTGCCTTCTATCTCATAAGATATACACCAGCCCTAGACCTATCACAATGAACAACCAAGTTATTCAAAGTAATGAGTCCTTTTCACTTGTTGGAATTTCTGTGGATCGAAGTCTCAATTGGCACCAACATGTCACATCAATTGCAGAAGCGGCTGCCAAGAAATTAGGTTTCCTCTTCTGGGCTGGCAAATATTTTCCACCACCTAATCTCTATACCTTATATATTTTACAAATAAGGCCAAACCTCGAATACTGCTCCCACATCTGGGGTGCCGCTCCCTCTTCTACGCTCGATATCCTGGACTCCTTTCAGAAGAGAGCTATACGTATCATCGGTGACTCTCCCACCTCCCCCTTCTCGTAAACGGTATGACGGTTGCTTTCTCGAGGCTCACCCCGAGCCCTTGTCCAACAGTCCACCTTTCCACCACTTTCAGTGCTGTCCGCATGCGCTCCCACACTGACTGTGGAACCTTTTCTCGGACTATGATGACAATTTCGTTCTCGTACCCCCCTCCCGAGAGCCTCCCTAGCAGACCGTCCACGACTAGGCACCCGAGCAGAGGAGACAGAACGCTCCCCTGCGGACACCCCGCCGCGACCCCCGTCTGGCAATCACCGCCATTCCGAGGCCCTCCGCAGCCTCTCTATACGAGCCAGTGTGCGCCCTGGCCCTTTTGGGACGTCTGTCTGTAGTAGGCGTGCTAGAGTCCGAGCGCGGCCTCTTCTGGCTCGCACTCCCCTCTAGCGCCTTTACAGGTTTCTCGACCGTCCACGCCCCGGTCGCCTTTTTCTGCGCCCTCCGGGGCTTCTTTCTTTGCGCCCCGGAAAGACGCTTGGACTGCCGGAATAGTCCCTCTACCCCTGCAGTAGGGTCCTCATTAGTGAAGGGGCCCCCAGAGTTCGCGGACCTCGCCGCCCTCCGGTGGGACACAGCCTCTGGCTTGGGTGTCGGGGACAGGTCCGTGGCCGAAGCTACCCCCTGATCCTCCGTATCTACGTCGGTCGTGAGACCTCCAGACTCCGCGTACGCTGCCGCCCCCTGGCTCGTCTCCGTTTCCGGAATAGACTCAAGGCACGAATCTGTAGCCGAAGCCACTCCTTGAGCCTCATTGGTTTTGGTTTCGTTTATGTTTGTGTTCTTCATGTTGTTCCCATGAGAATGTGGGAAATATTGTCCACACCATCAGAACCCCCTGTGTGGTACAAGGCGGGTTACTCTGGAGGGTTTCCCGGTACTCCAGAGGTTCCGTTCACGACACCATCACCCTCAGTGCTATCCATCCCTAGGCACGGTTCACGTGACACCGTGGATTGGGGAAGTTTTCTCGACCTCCACGTCTAGATCCGCCATGTTTAGTTATTATCAGGGTCGCCTCGTGCAGGATGCGGCTCTTCACCGCGCATGACGGTCTTGAGGAAAGCTTCATCGAAAGCTCATGTTGTTGTTTTCGCTTCCTCAGCCTGCCCCCTTGAGTCCTTTGCCCCCCGACTCCTCGACCCCTTACAGTGATACTTCTCACAGCATTAACTTCTTCCACTATGTGTATGAGATAGATGCAGAGATGCATCTTTTTCGCGCCGGTTTCTGCAGAGACTCCAGTCGAACCTCTGTACTCGCAACGGTTTTGTTTGACCAGTATATGTCAGGTGTATTTTATTGCTTAACGGTAGCAATTCGATGGTCGGCGTCTCTTCACTTTTGAACCTGTCTCATCAATTTCCGACTTTATGTGTAGCGAAATCCCTATTTATCGAATAATTCTCTTTAACGAAAATCAAAACACCAGAATATTATGTCACCCTTTTTGCCGTTAGATCGTATTGAGAGGCTTATTGATTTTTATCAACTATTTTAAACATACGCATACTCCACAGCGAGGCCATTAGACAATGAGATCATTCTCTGGTATTTTACAATGGAGCTATTGCGTCTTTAAAATTTTATTTTTCAGGAACCATTTATCTCAGTTAGATATCATTTACGTTCTGATATTTTCCTCTATAAAATATTTAATGTAAGAGGAACGTTCGAGAAAGGCTAGTAAGGTATTACCGTGGTGAGGATAAAACGAAACTCCAAGAAATCTTTTTAATCTACTAGGTCTTTGCTGTGTATTATAACACGATCTTAAAACTATTAAAAATTTCTTTGATGTTATGCTGCCTCAGTAAAAATGGTACGGTAGCGAAGAAAAAAAGCGGACCGTAACAACCTGACAAAGGTCTGTTCTATCTATTAACCATATAGTATAAATAGTAATATATAAACTGAAAGATATAAACGGAAACGTAATATTGAATTGAAAAAAATGGATTCCCAAATACCTTGCAATATTGAGCTTGCTTAATTGACATAAAATACGCGACTTTTGATTCATATCAGGTCACGCCATCTAGGTCAAGTATTTTCTCAAGAGAATTATACCAATATAATCGCATCTAAGAATACGAGATTCTGGAAACTGGTGCGGAGAGGAAGCAGTAATAGGGCATGCAAGAGTCGCCAAGGAGGTAGAAAAGGAAATTCCGATTTCCGCCATCAAGGTATGGAATGCAGAGGACGATATTAGGTTGACTAGGCCATACACCCTCAGGATTCTCAGTAGGGATCAGTGGACGGAAAATGAGGTTACATTCCAGCCCGCA
Source organism: Tillus elongatus (assembly GCA_964006375.1). NCBI lineage: Eukaryota > Metazoa > Arthropoda > Insecta > Coleoptera > Cleridae > Tillus > Tillus elongatus. The sequence continues at coordinate 3,538,730 of OZ023267.1, forward strand.
AGCCTGGTCTGTTTTACCGACGGATCGCGGCTGGAGGATCAACAATCCTCCGGGGCAGGAATATATATCGACGGCCTGAGGGTGCTCTGGACGCATATACCACGGCATTCGAAACGGAGGTGTACGCTATCCTGTCTGTAACCAATAGACGGGGAGGATGAGCCCCGAGACATGTGTATACATTTGCTCGGATAGCCAGGCGGTCCTCCGGGCAGTCTGCGTGGCTAGAATCAGGTCAACACTGGTTCAGGAGTGCGCTGACGCCCTCAAAGGACTATCCACGACAAAGGAGGTGCAACTGGTGTGGGTTCCGAGACACTGTGGCTTAGCGGGGAATGAGGTAGCAAATAATCTCGCAAGGCTTGGTTCCCGGCGGCTGTTCTGTGGCCCGGAACCTGCGATAGGCATAAGTAGGACGACGGTCTCTGTCGCCTTAGACAGGTGGACTGAGGAAGCTATGGGGAGGCACTAGGGGTTGGTTGGGGCCTGTAAACAGGCGAGGGACATCGTGGAGGGGCCGGACAGAGATAAAACTGTCTGGCTACTGGGTAGGAGTCGACCTACGCTTCGCCGCATCCTTGGAGTACTGACAGGCCACTGTGTCCTTAGAAGACACCTCACATTAATAGGCGCAGAGCGGGATCCCATTTGCCAGGAATGCGGCGAGGATGAAGAAACGTCTTACCACTAGCTGTGTGAATGCGGGGCTCTTGGGCGTCTTCGAGCAGAATTGTTCGTTTCGAGGACTCTGCAGAGGAATCAGGTAAGTACCGTCCAATTGAAGACCGTCACGGCCTTCTATTCGAGATCGAGGCGGTTTGGCGACGGAACCGAGGAAGTGTAGAGCTTGGTTGCTGGGGTTGGCAAAAAGGGCCCATTATGGCCTACTTGCTTAGCGTTAGCCTCCCCACCACTGCTGCTACTGCTACTGCTACTTTACTATCTAATTTCTACTGCCTATTTATTATATCGGCCTTTTAGGCAAGCTATAGGCTGCTGTTGTTCTTGAACATACTGCCGAGTCAAAGAACTTGGACCTCTTGTTCCTGAACAATACGATTTTTTGGAAATAAAATCTTAAAACAATTTCTTCAATAATATCTCTCGTATTATCAACTTTTATTAAAGCGTTTTAGCGTTAATAATAACCTTCTATGAGTGTGCTTAATCACCTCTTAAAAATAAAATTACATGACCGTGTATATTCTTTTTCCAGCCAGTGTGTAGGATTTTCCTAGTCCTGAATAATAACATTTTACTGAGTTTTCACTGATAATTACACCACTAATTTGAACATAGAGTGGTGACAATGCTTTAAGCATATTGAATGACAAGCCCTGAATTAGTAGATTATAAAGGTGTGGTACTCTATTTGAATAATGAGTGACTTTGCATGCGTTCATTCCTTTGTCGGGCATTTCAATAATAATAAATGGCATGTTCACGAGTCTGCCGGGCCGATGCAACAGGTGTTTTAGAGTCACCTGAATACCTTTGTTTGAATCTACATAAACGATTGATTTTTAAAGTCTTTAAGCGAATATGTGGTAAATTATCTAAATATAGGTGATTTACAAGATATTTTGAAAACTTGTGTCATCTCACAGATAATAGAAAGTGTAGCAGGAAAAAAAATTCGGGACGCAGCAAGTGCGTTATAGTAACGAATTTTCATAAGAGTTGTACACTATAATTATATGGCATATTAGTAAAGTTAATACTTTAAACTTACACAAACCTTGAAGATGGATTTTAGAGGTCCTAGGACGCGCACATTTGAAGAATTCTTTCGAACGTGTTACCATCGATATCTCTCTAGCATTAAAAAAATCTTACGTTCTAACTCCTTTTGAGAAAAATACCCAAAACTAAATTTTCTATGAAAATAAAAAACTAAATTTTGCTATATCTGTAGATAGTGGAAGTCTCTTTAAAATAAACATGTATTACAAATTTCATTAATGTTATACAAAAGATTTACAGAGGGAAACTCAATTCATATTTAGAAAAGTAAATTATCTGACAAATTATAAACGTAGCAGTTATTTTTCCTTATTAATCGCCAGTATGATTTCGTTTAAGTTTTTCAATATCACCAATAACTCAATTATGATTTCAAAATCAAAGGTGACAAACTTATTTAGGCGTTTTAAACAAAAATGAGATCTTGTTCAAAACATATGAAATCTGTGCAGTATTGTTTCTCCAAATGTCAAAATAAAACATAAAAAAACATACATTCATCGAGCTGGATTCGATCATGCAACCTTCTGCGTACTGGACTAGTACGCTTCCACTGGGCCAGCTGGTAATGCGTCAACTAAGGTTTTGTTTACATGATACTTGACACAGGCTTCATGAAAAGTATACGTAACAATTAATTACAAAATTAGTAGAGTTACCATTGAAACACATCCCACGACGGTTTCGGTCTTATATGACGTGTTATGTTTTAGTTTAAAGATTAAAGAAACTATTTTAGAATCATTTTTATAGAGACTTGGCTTGATTTTGTTTACATTTTTCTATATTATGCGACAGCATGTACAGCCAGACGGACCGACCGACCGAGAGAAAAAAAACTTTCGTCCCAGAATCAAATTTTTTATACGTTTTGAGACTTTTTACACCGTTGTAGCAAAAAAAAAGTTAATTTCTGTCACTGATATTCCATCCCTACGCATTCAACCCCTAATTTAATTTCAGCTCAGAATACCAAATGTTTGATGAAATTCAAAGTTTTTTAATAAGCAAACCTTCAAACCTTCTATTAATCAAGTTTCAACGAACAAATGTCAATTTTTACCAAATCACCACCCAATCATCCCCTACCCCCTAGAGCGATTTTACCCAAAAACAATCCGAACCGTTCGTTTGCCGGATGCTAACTGTATACCAAATTGAAAGGCGATATCTCAATTCGTTCTAAAGTTATCGTGGCTACAAACAAACATACAGACCGAGCGCCCAAAAAAAATTCGTTCCCAAATCATGCTTTCTATATGTTTTAATAATTTTTACGACGTTTAAGCGAAAATAAATTTTGAAATTTTTGTCACCGATGCCATATATATATATATATATATATATATATATATATATATATATATATATATATATATATATATATATATATATATATATATATATATATATATATATATATATATATATATATATATATATATATATATATATATATATATATATATATACAGAGTGGCGCATTGAAAACGAAACATACCGATTTGCGGCCAGAGAAATTATTTTTTTAAGAAACTCTGAAACACGTCAATTTTAATATTGAGGGGGACATGTTTTGACAAAAAACTCAACTTTGTGACATCAACCCCTTACGGGTGGTGATAACAACCCTTATATTTTAAATAGGGAACATGGGTCGAGTGTTACATCATTTGAGAGATTTTTCTTTTCTGAATTCAGCATACTAAATTTTGTGGAAGTTTTATCCACTCGTTTAAAAATTATTCACAGTTGGAGTTGCAAGAACATGTTTTATTCATTGTGATAAGAAATGCTCTAATTAATCCATTTTTCGTAAAACAAAAAGAAAACAAAACCAAATGTTCAAAAATGTTTATTTAGTAAAGTAAGTGTTCAAATTGTTAACCACCAGCTTCCATACAAAAGTAGAAATTTTGTTCAAAACGAGCTTCTGGAGCATTAGACGGCATTCTTCAACAATGCGTCGTCGTAATTTTTCCAGAGACTCTCCGGTTCTGTTGCGTAAATTCTACTCTTTAAATAGCCCCATAGATATAAGTCTAAAGGAGTTAAATCCGGTGATCTAGGGGGCCACTCAACAGCACCTCTACGCTCAATCCATTGCTTTGGAAACTCTATGTTCCAAAACTCCCTAACACGTTGTGAAAAATGCGGAGGAGCTCCATCTTGTTGAGATACTAATTGATTTTCTTGATCGCGATCATCATTTTCAACAATGTCAATTAGTAGAGGGTAAACGATATCTCTAAGTAACTTCAAATACGTTTCGCCACTCAAATTGCCATTAAGAAAAATTGGTCCGATTAAACGGTCTCCAAAAATGACAGTCCAGACATTCAGTTTCTGTGGAGCTTGAGTGTGGACTTCGTGACAATTTCTTGAATTATTATCTGCCCAATAACGACAATTATGACGATTGACTGCAGAGTTTAATAAAAACGTACACTCGTCTGAAAAACAGATATTGAACAGAAAGTTCCCGTTATCAGCTATTCGTGCAGTCGTAACTTCACAAAACTCCAGCCGCCGATCAAAATTATCTTCATTCAGTTGTTGTACAAGATGAATTTTATACGGGTGAAATTTATGATGCTTCAATATTTGCTGAATAGTTCTTCTTTTGATGTTTGAAACAGTGGCCAATTTTTTCGTGCTCCAAGTTTGGTCTGCAGAAATTTGTCCTAAAACTTCAATCTCAGTAGTCTCATTTCTAACCGGAAATTCATGTTCAGGATCTCGTTTTTTGTTGGCTACTGAACCACTATGTCGAAACTTTGCAACTAACTCCAAAATGTATTTTCTGTTAACATGTTTGTTCGGATATCGTTCATTAAACAAATTTGCGGTACTGTTGGCACAGTCATCGTTTTTGAAAAAAAAAGAGTAATTATTTCAACTCTTTCTTCTACAAAGTACACCATTGTGAAATTAATTTTCGGTAGTACTATCAAGTATCAAACCGACCGATAAACTGAAATAATAAACCGCATTTTTCTTATTCCGATAAGAAATGTTCTGATAATCAATTTTTTGTTTACAAACCAACAAAACATTGACTATCAGCACATTTCTTATCGGAATGAGTGAAATGCGTTTTTGCATCTTCAACTGTGAATAATTTTTAAACGAGTTAATTAAACTTCCAAAAAAATTTGTGTGCTGAATTCAGAAAAGAAAGAGCTTTCAAATGATGTAACACTCGACCCATGTTCCCTATTTAAAATATAAAGGTTGTTATCACTACCCTTAAGGGGTTGATGTGACAAAGTTGAGTTTTATGTCAAAACATGTCCCCTTCAATATTAAAATTGACGTGTTTCAGCGTTTCTTAAAAAAATAATTTCTCTGGACGCAAATCGGTCTGTTTCGTTTTCAATGCGCCACCCTATATATATATATATATATATATATATATATATATATATATATATATATATATATATATATATATATATATATATATATATATATATATATATATATCTTCATAAAAACAGAACTAATTAAAAATATAAAAGCCAATTATAAAAAATGACACAATGTGCACTTGGTTTAAATAAGGTATTTAAAATAATTTGAATATGAATTGCAGATTTACATAATTTGTTTGTCAGTTTAGTGAAAATTATTATTAATAGATATGAGATGTTTGACTAAACACTAATGTCTTTAAATAAATTACAGTTATTGTGAGGTCCAGTCATTTATTACTTATTGTAAGTTTTTAACTATCGCTTTGAATTTTCATTTTCAATACTAGTAACATAGTTTAAAGTCTTAATTTTTGTTCATCACGTGTTAAATAAAGTAATGTTCCTAAAAATTGACGTGAAAATTTTTTACCTGTGGATTAGAATTTATCTATAGACGAAATATCTGCTATTAATTTCAGACAGTTTCTCTAGACAAACCATGTATTATTTATTAGCTGATTGTTTTGAGTTTCATGAGATAATAAGCTAATTACGTCAGGGTTATATTATTAAATTGGGCAGATCCTATCACCCAGAAGGGGTTTATGTGTGATCAAACACGCTAATTAAAATTCTAGCGACAGAAATTTCCTTATGTAATTCTAACTTCCGTAACCTTTTATGAAGACAAGACGAGGCATTTTACAACGTATATGGTGTGAATGAAACGCGGAAATTTAAAGTCTCACGTACTCTGGAAGTAACCAAATGCAAATGTCTGTTTGTTAATAAATTTCGTTCCTTAGCAACGCCAATAGTTAAATTTTTTGGTTATTTCTTCTTTTAATTGAAGATTTGATTTTCTTAAGATCAACTGATACTGAAATACGTCCAAATTCATTCCTATCGCGTCTTTCTAAAAGATATAGCGACTTCACAACGTCTGGAAGGAAAGCGATGAATCAAATATATCGTTTAAAGGCAAGACCTGTTTATTTTTATATAGCTTATAAACAATGTACGAAAATAATTAGATTGGCGATAACTAATTTTATTTTGAATTTTCTGTATTCGCGTAAATAGAAAAAATTCTGGACGCAGCAAGTGCGTTATGGTAGTGAATTTTCATAAAAATCTTTTTAATAACAAATATGTGTCTTTTTAAGAAAGCAGGCATCAAATTTGGTTACCAGTATAACCTATATAGTAAAAACAATGTGCCATGTTCCATTAAAATAACTTTATTGTGTGAAAATGTACAAAAATTTCCAAAAGTAAACTTAAAATGTTCCCGAAAAAACACGTTTCTTGGTCAACCTTATAGGTTAATAGCAAATTGAGCTGTTCAAATATGAAACATTTGATCAAAATTCGCTACCATAACGCACTTGCTGCGTCCAGAATTTATTTTCTTACAAATATGCATTATATTTCGATGGAAAATGCAATAACATAAGGCTTGTTTGATTAAAAAAATGAAATTTGTATCACCAACGACTTATGGGCCACCCTGTGATTGCAGAAATATTATTTTAAGATGTAGCTCAAGACACCCTATAATTAATATATACAAATTTTCTTCATATCTTATATAATAACGGATATATTGAGCTTTATTAATTTTTTACGAAAATTCGACAAAAATTATATACCATATCTATAGCTAAGGCTACTGCCAAGCATCAGAGAAAGGGTCTCTTTGAAATGAATTTTCTGCAAATATTTTAGTAAAATGAAGGACAGTGACGGTTGAAACTAAGACTTTAGGGTTTGTAAAACATCCTTCTTGAGACATTTTATTTCTATAGCCCGTATTAGATTTAAATTATTTGCCTAAATGTTGCCAATTTTGACATTTTAAATCGCCACTTTGAGGAAAACCCCAATTTATTTATTTTTAAATGCCTATAACTTTTTTGTCTTTTGACCTAACTAGCTAAATTTTGGTAGGTAACTTACCTATAAGAATGCAAACTTGCGTACCAAATTTGGTTGCCCTTACTTTGTTAATTCCGGAGATCGGCCCATTATTTTTTGAGTTATCGGTGTGATACATATATATATATATATATATATATATATATATATATATATATATATATATATATATATATATATATATATATATAAACATATAAAAATTGAAACTGACCCCGGATATGTTTTCTGGGGGGCCTGATTAGCGCTCATTTGAAGAAATTTTTTCAAAATTCAAAAGTCGGGATCTCCTCATTAGTGAATTTTTTTTAAGAAAATTCACTAATTAAGTAGCCTTTCCAACGATATGTCACTCGACCGCAGGCGCTATTTAAAAATTTATCAGGGTATCATGCCCTGTTCAAAGTAGTGAAATAGCAATTTTGGTGTTCGCGAAAAAAATGTGTTCACCTCAAAAAGAACATCGAACTATCCGAGCGTTTTCAACTTGTATAGCTTTAAATGGACCAGTCTGCATACGTTGTAATGGGTTAAATTTGCATGATACAAAGAAGTAACGGCTGTCATGTTGTAAGAAATTTGACTAAAAATTCATTATATTATATTGCATATGTGTTTTCTTTAGGAAAAAATGTATATCTTCGGAAATAACAAAGTAAGGGCAACCAAATTTGGCACGCGTGTTTGTATTATAAAGAGTGAACCATGTACCGAAATTTATGTGGTCTGTAAGTTTAAAGACAAAAAAGCCCATAACATTTAAAGAAAAAAAAATGGAGTTTTCCTCAAACCGCCAAAATCGCGATTTGACCCGTCAAAACTGGCAACATATAGGCAAAGAACCTGAAACAAATAAGGATTAGGTAAAGAAAATGTCGCAAGAAGAATGTTTTACAAAGCCTGAAGTCTTAGCTTCAACAGTCATTGTCCTTAATTTTACTAAAATATTTCCAGAAATTTAATTTCAAATAGACCCCTTCTCTAATGCTTTGGCGGTAGTTTTAGTTAAGTTTATGGTTTAACGGTCTATAATTTTTACCTAATTTTCGTAGAAAAAAATCGTTAATGAGGAGACCGCGACTTTTGAATTTTAAAAAGATTTCTTCATATGAGCGCAAACTAGTCCCCCTAGAATCCATATCCGCGTTTAATTTCAGTTTTCATCTGTTTACATATATACAGGGTGACGCATTTCTAGAGTAAAGCTCAATATAATTGTTATTATACAGGGCCTTCATTAATACCCGAACCCCACGTGACCGCTTAAGTTAGGCAACACGGTTGTACAACCTGAATTAATGAAATCCATATAAGATGCCAGTGTTGTCTCATAATTTCCTTTCGGGTTTTATAAAAAAAATAATAATATAATATGGTGAAACAGTAAATGTCTTAAATGTATTTATTATTCAGTATTTTTAACAGCAAGTCTGTTCATGTATGGTTTACTGTTATTGATTGTTAAAAAAATAAATTAAAAAGATAATAAAATATTACTTTTATTTTGTATAGATATCAAAATTTTGTAATGTACGTAAACAAATTGAGGTCCGATTATTTAAACTTCTAATTTACGGTTTTAGGAATGTGTATTGTGTAACATGTAACAAATATGTACCTGTTTGGGCAGATTACAGACAAGCAGATTTGGTAGGGCTTCGTTCCATGCGATGTTGAATATCGTGAACAACATAACCTTAACATACCTACACTTTTAACTTACCTAAAAACGGAATGAAAATGCTAAGTTTTGATAAAAACTGTTTATTTTTATTGTTCAACAGATAGAAAATTATTTGAAGAAGGTAAACACTGGTCGAACTTGGAAAATGTACAATATACATACACAATAACCGTCAGAGGCCAATGGACTGAACTGTCAATTGTCAATTGATTTAGTAACTTTAGGGTCCCTAGCCTAGTGTTTTTTTTGGGTACTTTTTGGACTGCCAACTCAGAAAATCATATTCCACTAGGAGAGAGACAGAATCCGGTCACGTGGATTCGGGAATTAATGAAGGCCATGTACAAGATGCGAGAAAAAGTTGTATACGTTAATTATAGAGTGTCTTGAGCTGCATCTTATAAAAATTTTCTGACAATTACAGGCTGACCCATAAGTTGTTGGTGATACCTACAATTTTTTTTAGAACACCCTTATATTATTGTATTTTGTAACGAAATATGATGCATGTTTGTAAGAAAAAAATTGAGACGCAGTAAGTGCGTTTTTGTAGCAAATTTTCATTGAATGCTTCAAATTTCAATAACTCGATTTGTTATTAACTAGGAAACCATTTTTCTCGGAAATATTTTATGTTTATTTTTGGAAAATTTTTGTACATTTTCAAGCAATAAGTTATTTTGATAAAATATGGTACTGTTTCTACTATATAAATTATACCGGTAACCAGATTGACGCCTCCTTGCATTAGAGAGATATACTTGCTATTAGAAACATTTTTATGACAACTTACTACCATAATGCACTTGCTGCGTCCAGACTTTTGATATTTGGTTTCACCTGTATGTGAAAAAAAAACTTGTAGTCGAATAATCAATAATAATTTGAATGAATTGTTTCAGTACAAGGTATCCACGATGCAGCGGTGTCCTTACATCCATGAAATGAAAGAGCGGCTCCTAGGGGAACAGGTCTCGTCGATGGAACCACAGTCTAAGAAGATACCGACACCACCGCCTTTTATCATGGAACAACAATTACATCAACAACCAGTTTCCACTATCGTCAGGGTAAGACAATATTAACGTATATTTTGGTAGGAAAAAAATCCCAATTATATAGATATAACTATCTGATAACGTGTTTTGCTACATTGTTTTTGTTTCTTTTTAGAAACCCTTAAATAAAGGAAAAATTATACATTCTGGTTTATGGACTTTCTTAAACTCTGTGTTGGAGCCGGTACATTTTCTTTTGTATATAAATTATCTTTTAACATCCATTTAGAGTGTGATTCACAGTTTAGCTGATTTTTACCTACAGCCCAATTCTTAAAGGCTAAAACTCAACAAATATTTAACGATAAATCTATCGGAAATTCTAGTGTGTAATCGGCAAGGCCTTAAATTATAAGTAGCTGGCGAACTAACGTTAAAACCTTACCCTCCTTATTATTGGCTATGCTTGGTTGTTACTCAGGAGCGGGGTTCCAGATGATACACTCTGGGTTAAACGCTGGCTGCTGTCGTGTATCTAGACGAGCCGGAGGGGGATGAGATATCTGATGAGTGGTAAAGACCCGGAGTTTGAGGCCCCCACTGTGTGCTTCGAAATGGACGGACGGCATCGCTTCTGTGATTCTGGGGAGCGGGACTCGATGGGATATCGCCTTGAGTCTACCACTGGTGAGTTTCGGATTGAGACGAACTATAAGGAAATCTGAGATCCCAAAAAAGCTGGGGGTGGATTACAACTGGAGATTGAATGCTGCTCGAGAGCGGGACTTCAGGATACCGCCTCGACTCAAACACCGACGGGTGTCGGGTTCAGACGAACTCAGAGAGAGGGGTTATCTCTCTTTGAGCTTCGAAACGGGTAAACGACTTCACTTTCTAAAACTAATGCCAGAGAGTGGTGGGTATCTTAGAACTAGAGGACAACGAACTTTTTTAGAAAGCTCTAATAGTCTGCAAAACTCTTGCCCATGTGAAAAACTAGCAAATATCAGAGCTTGACCAGAAAATGTCCCAAGTGTCTGAAAACGAAAATTTTTCCTAGTAGCTATACGGCTTTGTTACGAACACGAATAATTTGTCGCCGCTACTACAAATTGATATCTTCTAGAACTAGCGGTGTACCACCGACAGGTGGTACACCTACTACCTGGTACCGAGATGGCGACCGTGTCGCACATCTTACAATGTTCTAGGAAGCTGGCTACCGTAACCATATTACTTTTTATGTGTGTTGTCGCTGTAATTAGTATACCGTGCTGAAGAGCTCTAATTAAAGCGAAACCGGTTTGAGGTTCTAATTATAGCGAGAATACATATATTCTTACATATCTTTACGTTTTAAGACTTATTTCATAAAAAAATTATACTATATAATAATAATCATATATTTGCACCATCAATACATATAAAATGTGTAGAACGTCAATACAAAAAAACACACACACGAAATTTAAAAGTTAAATTATAGATGCTCGTGTATCAGCAAAGAAATTCAAACACATAATCTTAAAAATAACTTGTACATTCACAGTTTAAAATTTGATTAACTTCAAGTCATAAAATTAGTCAGTAAATAAAAGATAAAATGTCCAAAAATATGTTAATGGATAAACAACTTTAAAATCAATACATTAATTACAATCAGCTAAAACTTCTCAACTGAAAAATCCTTGAAATTATAATAGCCTTTTGCGCCAGAAATTTTGTTCCAATTTCTGGACTAACACCCTAAAAACTACCTTAAAGTCCTAAATTAACCTATAAAATTTTTACTGATAAACGTTTTTCCTTTGATTACCCATAAAACATTTTTTAATTATCCCTATCTTGTACCATACTTCCATCAACATTTTTTATTAGTACCGGCTTCATTTTTTCCCCACTGGCGGCTTTTATATGGCAAACAGCTTCTTCACGTCTCGAAGCTATGGACCTTCTTGGTGGGCATATTTCCATTAATTTACAATCTCTAGAAAGAAAAATGTTAAACTTTAAATATTTTAAAATATATACGTGCAATTGTGTGTAGGTATGCGTAATTATGGGTGTATCTGTTGAGATTGTATTTACGTTATTAAAAATAACAAATATAATAAAGGAAAAAACATAAACCTCAAACGAGAAGTTAAAAAATCTGGGGCTAATGACAATTCTGTCGAGGCCATATCACCTTTTTCACCACTACCAACACCATAATCTTTAGACGCTTTGAAGACTCGCAGCCAGGATAATTTTTTTTTTACATAGGGAAGCTATTTTGCAACAAAAAGATTGCCAGGTTTTTATTTTTATTTTATTTTTTTTATTTCAACAACACACCAAGAGGGCTCCCAGTCTAAATACTATCGTACCGTAGGTGTCGACAAAGAGGAAAGAGGTAACTTGTTAATTCTGGACTTGAAGGTTTGGAGGTCCGGAGGAAAAAGAAAAACATGTGCCGGCAAGAAGTTCCAGAACTTGGAAGTCCTCGGGACAAAAGAGAGGACATAACAAGATGTCCTGTCTGGTGACCTGGACAGTAAAAGGGTGCATTCGCTCTGTTTCCCTGGTAGATCTGTTGGGGGCAGCAGGTGGGGGAACTATGGAAGAAAACTCCTCTGAGCAGTGCCCGTGCAGATATCTATAAGAGAGAGAGAGAAAGAGAGAGAGAGAGACAGAGAGGTCACCAACGGCACGTCAGTGGGCAAGGGATTGCAGCCTTTGGGTGAGGGTAGGATGACCTATGAGACGTATAGCTCTTTTCTGAATGGAGTCCAGGATAACGAGTGTAGAGGCGGCAGCGGCACCCCAGATGTGGGAGCAGTATTCGAGGTTTGACCTTATTTGTGAGGTATATAAGGTATAGAGATGAGCTGGTGAAAAGTCTTTGCGAGCTCGGAAGAAGAAACCTAATTTCTTAGCAGCCGCTTCTGCAATTGATGTGACATGTTGGTGCCAATTGAGTTTTCGATCCACAGAAATGCCAACAAGTGAAAAGGACTCATTACTTTGAATAACTTGGTTGTTCATAGTAATGGGTCTAGGGCTGGTGTATCTCTTATGACAAAGAAAGCAAGACTGAGATTTGGTGGAGTTGAATTGTACAAGGTTTCTACTTCCCCAGTCTAATATTTTTTGGAGATCCATGGAGACAGAACCCTCCATGAGTCTGCAATCCTCATCTAATTGGGCTATAGAGACAGGCTTAGAATATTGTATATTTAAGTGGAGGATGCTGTCGTCCGCGTAACCGCGAACTAGGTTGGATGTGCTAGAGAGGAGATCATTGATGTCGAGAAGAAACAAAGTAGGGGCTAAAGCTGAACCTTGAGGAACTCCTGCATTAATTGGATACAGTTTAGAGCAATAGCCATCCACGACAATAGAAATGCTTCGGTTGGAGAGGAAATTTGTTGTCCAGGTTTTGGTGGTATGCCATAGGTCGGAAGTTTATTCAGTAGCGCTGCGTGCCAGACCTGGTCGAATGCTTTGGATATGTCTAGAGCGACAATCTAGGATTCACCGTGTAGTTCCATAGACTTGTCGCAAGAATGGGCGACAAAGGAAAGGAGGTCGGCAGTTGATCTGCGTTGACGGAATCCATACTGCCTGTCCTGGATTAGACTGTGTTTTTCGAGAAATTTTAGTAATTTGGTATTTATATACTTTTCCATCACTTTAAAGACGACAGAAAGGAGAGAAATAGGCTTGTAGTTGCTAGGAAGCGCTTTGGATCCTTTCTTGGGGACGGGTTGTACTCGAGCAGTTTTCCAGTTACCAGGGAATATGCGTTTATTGTAGGATGTCTGAAACAGACTAGTCAGGGCAGGAGCAAGTTCTGGTGCGCATTTTTTGAGAACAATTGTTGGGGTCTCGTCAATGCCATATGCTTTCCTGGATTAGGAGAAGAGGGCATGTTTCGTACCTTTTTAGTTTTGAAAATGATATCCGTCATTTTATGCGCGACATTGGGTACTGTTGGTGGTTGAACACTTGGAGGTGGGTGAAGAGTAGAATTTCCCGCGAACAACGAGGCAAAAAGATCTAAGAAAAGATCTTACATTTAATGTATTTAGTACTAATTTTAGTGAATTTTCTTAAAAAAAAATCACTAATGAGGAGATCCCAACTTTTGAATTTTGAAAAAATTTCTTCAAATGAGCGCTAATTAGGCCCCCCAGAAAACATATCCGGGGTCAGTTTCAATTTTTATATGTTTATATATATTTATATATATATATTTATATATATATTTATATATATATATATATATATATATATATATATATATATATATATATATATATATATATATATATATATATATATATATATATTTATATTTATATATATATATATATGTATCACACCGATAACTCAAAAAATAATGGGCCGATTTTGATTAAATTTGGTGAAAAAATTCCTTTTGCAAATGGCTTGGATAAGCTCGTTAGCCAGGAAAATCTGCCCAGGTTTTCCCGGAAAATTTTGTGTTTTCTTTCGAAAAAAAATCATATCTCCGGAATTAACAAAGTAAGGGCAACCAAATTTGGTACGCAGGTTTACATCTTTATAAGTAAGTTACCTACAAAAATTTAGCTATGTAGCTCAAAAGACAAAAAAGTTATAGGCATTTAAAGAAAAATAAATTGGGGTTTTCCTCAAAACGTCAAAGTGACGATTTAAAATGTCAAAATTGGCAACATTTAGGCAAGTAACTTGAATCTAATACGGGCTATAGAAATAAAATGTCTCAAGAAGGATGTTTTACAAACCCTAAAGTCTTAGTTTCAACCGTCATTGTCCTTCATTTTACTAAAATATTTGCAGAAAATTCATTTCAAATAGACCCTTTCTCTGATGCTTGGCAGTAGCCTTAGCTATAGAGTTTATCGTTTAATGTTATATAATTTTTGTCGAATTTTCGTAAAACATCAATAAAGCTCAATATATCCGTTATTATATAAGATATGAAAAAAAATTGTATATATTAATTATAGGGTGTCTTGACCTACATCTTAAAATAATATTTCTACAATCACAGTGGCCCATAAGTCGTTGGTGTTACAAATTTCCTTTTTTTTTTAAATCAAACACGCCTTATGTTATTGCATTTTTGCATTTTCCATCGAAATATAATGCATGTTTGTAGGAAAAGAAATTCTGGACGCAGCAAGTGCGTTATGGTAGCGAATGTTGATCAAATGTTTCATATTTGAACAGCTCAATTTGCTATTAACCTTTAAGTTTACTTTTGGAAATTTTTGTACATTTTCACCCAATAAAGTTATTTTGATGAAACATGCCACGTTGTTTTTACTATATTGGTTATACTGGTAACCAAATTTGATGCCTGCTTTCTTAAAAATGCACACATATTTGTTATTAAAAACATTTTTATGAAAATTCACTACCATAACGCACTTGCTGCGTCCAGAATTTTTATTTTTAATGCACGGTGAGATTTGTTCCTAGTATGAAACCTGCTGTATTTAATACATTTGTGTCTTTATTAGTTAAATGCTGATGGATATGGATCTCATACATCGCCAACTCATCATCGAGCCGACAGAACACCTCTGATGCCGAAGGAACATAGCGAAGATTTTCGTTACTCCGATCCACATAGATACCCCAAAAATGCCAAGTAAGTGTGTTACTTCATTTATCTATAATTATTTTTTAGTACATAAAATGCACTACCAAATATTTTCTATCAAAAAGTAGATAGTTAAAGTGTGATTAAATGAAAATAATCACAATTTTATAAAGTACACTTTAATCAATTCCAGTTGACTGCAACACACTTCTAAATTTGGCTATCGTTTTACCAACAAAGTTGATATAATCAGGGGATAAGCGTAACTATTGAATTATTCTCTTATAATTATCTGGCTGGTCATCAATTATATGTTCTGTCTGTTTCAAGTCGGTTTTGTATCCTGTCACTTCTGGTGTTCCATATGGCTTCATTCTTGGTCCACTTATTTTTAGGTTATTTATAAACGACATTGTTTTTGGTTCAACTCATCTTGTGTCTTATATGCAGACGACTTAAGGCTACATACAGTGATTAAAACTGAAGTTGAATATACCTTCCTCGGGGTTGACTTGGATCATGTCTCCCGATGGTGTTGCGTGAATCTCTTGTCGCTCAACACCTCAAAGTCCATGGTAATGAGTTTCTCTACGAAAACTAGCCTCATTTCTGACAACTATTTGTTTGATTCCCAGACTCTGCATGTGCGTGATAGCAACTGTGGTGTTGGGGTGATATTTGATCCCCGTTTTTCATTCGTTCTTCATGTTGAAAATATAATCTCGACTTGCTCGAGAATGTATGGTTTCATCGTTCGGTGTAACCCTCATTAACCATCTCTTGTCTACAAAAAAAAATCAATAAATAGCTGCAGCAAAAATTAGCTGCAAAGTGATGCTGATCTAGGTAGACATTTTTACTAGAATAGCGCCAAAACTTCTACAAATAAACTCATCAGAACTGTGTTTTTGCGAGATCTTGTTGCAGAGTTAAATTCAAATCTATATTTATATTTATTTGTTGTCTTCTCTTTGTGATGTGTAAATCCATTTTACAGTTATGTATTTTATTTGTGACGAAGTAACCGTTGATGGTTAAATCAATGTTGGCTTAACAAAGTAATTCCCAATGTTGCCTATTCTATTACTTTCACATCGTCACAACGTGTATATAATTATTTTTTTCGCTTAAACATCGTAAAAAGTATTATTTCATGTTGTATTTTCACTTTATAATGTTTACCAGAAAGTACTAAAAAGCTTTTACAAAACTGTTGCATAGTTGATTTATAAAAATAGTATAACAAATAGTCAAATATATTTCATAGCAAACTCTGAGAACTGTAATAAAACTATTTTATAATGTCAGTGTTGACATTTTTTTGGAATCGCAGTAATGTTTATAAAATTGTTTTGTAATGTTTACAAAACGCTTTATAAATATTTTCGGAGACTAAAGTATTTTATAAAATGATGCCAATTTTGGGTTTAAAGCTGTTTTATAAACGTATTGTAAACAATCCAGGGAGTGAGATTAATTTATAAACTGTTTGTCGAAAACGTTTTCACAACTATAATGACAAATAAAATTGCTAGTTGGGAGTACACTAAAATTAAATTTCCTGTCACCTGACGTATAAAGTTTCACTATAATATCTATATCCGCTTACTTGAACTCTGAAAGCTTATTACTTCTTATGCTGACATAAGGATTAACTTATGACTTGGCATCTGACATTTCATACTTCCAGAAATTCTAAACCAGGATATTGCAAGTAAGATTATTTCGGATTTAAATATGCCAAGGATTATATGTATGTGTGACTAGATATTTAAAAAGTAAATATTATATTTCCTGATACAAGAAAGAGAATGCATTGCTTGTAGTATAGATTTGTAATGAGATGGAGATAATGATTTATAAAATAGAAAATGTTTACATTTCAAAAGCTACTATTCCGTCCTGTACATTACAAAAATCTATGTGTATAACCTGACCTGACCTCTTCCTAAGGTGCAAATTAAAATGTTTATTATTGGCAAGAGGATTTTCTCCAATCAATGCCTGCTTTAGCATCGCGGTTCTCCTCACTTTTTTTGTAATTCTTTTTATTTTATTTCAACAACACACCACGAGGGCTCACAGCCTAAATACTATCGTACCGTGGGTGTCGACAAAGAGGAAAGACGCATCTTATTAATTCTGGACTTGAAGGTTTGGAGGTTTGGAGGAGAAGGAAAGCATGTGCCGGCAAGGAATTCCACAACTTGGAAGTCCTCGGGAAAAAGAGCGCCCATAACAAGGTGTTCTATGTCTGGTAACTTGGACAGTAAAAGGGTGCATCCGCTCTGTTCCCCTGGTAGATCTGTTCGGGGCAGCAAGTGGAGGAACTATAGAAGAAAGCTCCTCTGAGCAGTACCCGTGCAGATATCTATAAAAGAGAGATGTCACCATCGGCACGTCGATACGCAAGATATGGCAGCCTTTGGTTGAGGGTAGGGTCACCGATGAGACGCATGACTCTCTTCTGAATAGAGTCCAGGATAGCGAGTGCAGAAGCGGCAGCAGCACCCCAGATGTGGGAGCAGTATTCGAGGTTTGGCCTTATTTGTGAAGTATATAAGGTATAGAAATTAGCTGGTGAAAAGTATTTGCGAGCCCGGAAGAGTAAACCTAATTTCTTAGTAGCCGCTTCTGCAATTGATGTGACATGTTGGTGCCAATTGAGATTTCGATCCACAAAAATGCCAACAAGTGAAAATGACTCATTACTTTGAATAAGGTGGTTGTTCACTGTGATGGGTCTAGGGCTGGTGTATCTCTTATGAGATAGAAAGAAAGACTGAGATTTGGTGGAGTTGAATTGTACAAGATTTATACTTCCCCAGTCTAATATTTTTTGGAGATCCACGGAGATAGAACCCTCCATGAATCTGCGATCCTCATCTAGTTGGGCTAAAGAGACAGGCTTAGAATATTGTAAATTGGAGTGCAGCGTGCTGTCGTCCGCGTAACTGTGAACTAGATTGGATATGCTAGAGAGGAGCTCATTGATGTGGAGAAGAAACAAAGTAGGGGCTAAAGCTGAACCTTGAGGGACTCCTGCATTAATTGGATACAGTTTAGAGGAATGGCCATCCACGACAACAGAAATGCTCCGATTGGGGAGGAAATTTGCTGTCCAGGTACAGAGTTTTGGTGGTAGGCCACGGGCCGGAAGTTTATTAAACAGCGTTACGTGCCAAACCTGGTCGAATGCTTTGGATATGTCTAGAGCGACAATCTGGTATTCACCGTGTAGTTCCATATACATGTTCCAAGAATGGGTGACAACGGAAAGGAGGTCGGCAGTTGATCTGCGCTGACGGAATCCATACTGCCTGTCGTGGATTAGACTGTGTTTCTCAAGAAAATTTTGTAATTCGGTGTTTATATACGTTTCCATCATTTTAGAGACGACTGAGAGGAGATAGATAGGTATGTAGTTGCTAGGAAGCGCTTTGGATCCTGTCTTGGGGACGGGTTGTACTCGCGCAGTTTTCCAGTTACTAGAGAATATTACTCTATTGTAAGATGTCTGAAACAGACGAGTCAGGACAGGAGCAAGTTCTGGTGCGCATTTTTCGAGATGCTGGGATCTCGTCAAGGCCAGAGCTATTAAGAGTATTAAGAGAAGAGAGCATCTTCGCACCTTTTTAGTTTTGAAAATGATATCCGTCATTTTATCCGCGACATTGGGGACTGTTAGTGGTTGAACATTTGGAGGTGGGTAGAATTATCGGGGAACAACGAGGCAAAAAGTTCAGCCTTGCCCAGGGCGGTAGAAACAATTTCATCCCCTGAAACAAGAGGTGGGAACGTGCTTTTGCAGAAATTATTCCCAATAGATTTAGCAAGAGTCCAGAAGGGTTTGCTGCCGCTGGAGCTTGAGAGGAGTTTGTTTTTGATGTGGTTATTAAAATAATTTTTTTACCTCAGAAAGAATGCGTACATAGCGGTTTCTTGTGTCGTTAAATGCTTGACGGTTTTCTTGACTGGGATTTTGTAGAAGCGTTTTGTGAGCTGTGACCTTTTCAAGTCTGGCCTTGTCACAGCATTTAGAGAACCAGGGCTTTTGAGTGGCTGAAGTGGTTTTTTGTGTACGTGGAATAAATATTTCCATGCCAGCTTGGATGTTTTCGCTGACGTTTTGTGAGATATCAGAGGATTCAGGATGAGAGAAGCAGAAAGACTCCCATGGAAATGAGGAAAAGTAATCCCGCATTTGGTCCCAGTTCGCGGAGTTGTAGTGCCAAACGATACGTGGGTGTGATGACGGTGTGGCCTCGGGTTGCTTTGCGCAGGAAGCAGTGACTATGCCGTGGTCTGAGCGACCTAACGTCTTATAGCATTCAGGATTTTAAGAAGGAGATCCAAGGTATTTGAGCTGTTTGTTGGGATGCGAGGAAAGTAAGTAGGTTGCTGAACCATATTGGTTAAAGAATTCCTGACTGCGAGGGCCTCCGCTTCTCTCCCTTGTGGATCGGTTTTTGAAGGTCCTAGCCATTCCTTATTGTGTACATTAAAGTCACCAAGAATAGTGACTTCAGAGGAAGGATATTCAGAAATCAGATGGTCGGTTTTTTCAGAAAGGTAGTCGAAGAGCCGGTCAAAGTTGTTGTCAGAAGGTGACCGGTAAATGCAACAGATGAATTTAATTGCAGCCCTGAGAGAGAGAGTTTCATCCAAAGTATGCCTTTTCTTCCAGCTTTCAAATTGGGGAGTCTGGTGCAGGGTATATTGCTACGGTCGTATGCGCACACACCTCCATGCAATCTAAAGGAAGTAAGAAGCTCATACCCCGAGAAATTAAGGTGATTAGTGGTTGTTTTGGCACTGATTTGGCTTGCGGTGAGGAAGAGGAGTTGGTGCCTATTGGCCTGGAGGAAATGGTGGACGGAGTTCAGGTTAGAATTTAGGCCACATATATTCGAGAAGGATATGTTAAATCTTGATGCTGGCGCCCCCTGCACACCCCTCTACTAGAGATCCGAATTGAGGCGTATTTTATCTCCGGAATCCTTTGTACAAGGAGGAGCCATCATCATTTTTGTTTATAAGGGAAACTTACACATACACCAGAACCGGAAACCTCCGTTGGGACTTCACTGGTCCCTTGATTTAAGGGGTGGTACCTCCCCGTGCGTGAAAAAATCCTTTACTATCACGTAAAGGAAAAGTCCACAACCACCTACTAGTTAGCAACTTATTATAAAGCTTCATCTGACTGAAGTTTGCATTGTGCTACAGTTTGAAGAGTTTGGAATAATAATAACAATCTACCATTGGCCGAGAAAAACTAATGTCATTTTAAACGGTTTTGCGGGAATCTTAGATATTCAATATTCACTTCTGTGTGTATTGCTGTATAGAAATTTTTTAGTTGCGAATAACCTTGTTTTAAGTGAGTGTAGTTGGATTTATATCATGGGCAAATACTAGGAAGCTAATATGCTCCCTCTCGGCTTGCTCTAAAAACCCTAGTCTACAACCTACCATTTTTATTTTGTGTTTTTAACGAATTTTCATTACGAAAAATTTGCTTATAGATAGGTCACGATGAAAAGTTAAAAAAAATGTTTTCAGATCGTGGGATGTGTTTCAATGGTAATTTATAATACTAATCCTGTAATTAATTGTTATGTATACTTTGAATATAATATCCCGGACGTGAAGCCGATCTAAAGTGTCACGCAAATATAACGTTAGTTGGCGTGTGCCTAGATGGTGCAAGAGGCATCGCGCTTGCCTTCTAAGCAGAAGGTTACGCGATCGAATTCAGCTCGATGAATGTGTTTTTTATGTTTTATTTTAACATTTGGAGAAACAATAGTGCACAGATTTCGTGCGTTTTCCACAAAATCTCATTTTTGTTTAAAACGTCTAAATAGGTTTGTCACCTTTGAGTCTGAAATTATAATTTTGTTATTGTTGATGTTGAAAAAACCGGTTTGATTAGGTTGACTAAAACGGAATCATACTGGTGATTAATAAGGAAAAATAACTGCTACGTTTATAATTTGGCAGATACTTTACTTTTATAAATATGAATTAAGTTTCCTTCTGGAAATCTTCTGTATAACTTTAATGAAATTCTTAATACAAGTTTCTTTTAAAGAGACTTACACTATCTACAGATATAGGAAAATTTGGTTCTTTAGCTTCATATAAAGTTGAGTTTTGGGCATTTTTCAAAAGGAGTTAGAACGCAAGATTTTTTTGATGATAGAGAGATATCGATGATAACACTTTCGAAAGAATTCTCTAAATGTACGCGTACTAGGACTTCGAAAATCGATCTTCAAGGTCTTTGTAAGTTTAAAGTATTAACTTTACTAATATGCAGTATAACAGCTTACAATTCTTATGAAAATTCACTACTGTAACGCATTTGCTGCGTTCCGAAATTGTTTTCCTTTGTTTAAGATCAGTGCATTGATTTTGCATTGATTTCTGTATTTTTTATTTGTGTCCAGTCGTAATATAATCATTTTTGAGGTAACATCGCGCTGATTCATTATTTTCATTACAGTCCTTTTACATTTAAATTACGATATAATATAACCTTGACATTAGATTAACCATTGTTTTTGATAATTTTTCCGCTAAATGATCATGGGGGGTTTTCTTTCTCCTTCTAGATGCCTACAACCACCTTCAATATACCAATCACAAGCAAAATTTCTTGAAAACAGCCCCCAAGAAAGTTGAAAGAAACCCCTGGGCTCGTAACTTTCTTGGGGATTGTTTGCAGGAAATCGTTCTTATGGTTTGTGCATCCAGGGAGGATTCTAAGCATGTTTCTGAAACAAAAATCTATAAACTCTCCGTGAAGTAAACCGCAAATTTACCTGATTAGTATTTCCTAAACTATTTTGTTATTTTACAGTTTGTGGCTAATGAAACGAGCGTTCAAGGCCATCTATTCCAAAATACAATTAAAAAAAATTATTGCTTGTAATTCAGCATATTTTCTGAACATTTGCTACCATAGCGCATTTTCTGCATCCAGCCTTTTTTAAAATTTTTGCTTATACCCCATGATGGAGCTAAAAAGCAACTAACATATTTAAACAAACAAAAATGTACCTACCTGTAAAAAGACAGTTTTAAATTTCCTATTCAATGTTAAAGCAAGTGTATTTTTAAATGCTTTTCGAAACGGCAGTCAGTGTATCAAGCTTCCACCCTCTAGGGATGTTACGATAGAGCGTAAAATATTGATTAAGCTACTGGTCCAGCCTCTCGCATCCTTTTCAACCTTACATGTCCCCTTTATGTGCGTAATTATTCCCCATACAGCAGGGCTCTGTTATCACATTTAGTACTCTGATCTTGCAATGACTCTACCACCATCCCCTGTCACAGAGAGTTAATTGTTTCAAGTCAAGGACCACTCTCAACAACTTTTGTTCCAGTCGGCTACCCTATCAAAAATAAAATGGTGTAAATTCCAAAGTAAATATTATTAGAATCTGGGTGTTTTTTTTTTAACAAACATGACAATTTGATAACGGATATGAATAGAATATTTTTTTAACAAGAGGTCACTGGAGGTTACTGGGTCGCAATCCCGGGCAGCTCTCCCACCATCCAATAGGGGTAGATCTGGCACAGCACGTGACTCCGCAGCATCCCTCTCTCCCGAGATATTTGCCAGCTTTTAGTTCACTGTTTCCACCGTTGGAAGCGCACAGCTTTTGTCGATATCTTCCCTTTCTTGTATCGGTGAACTCTTGAGCTGAAACAGTATCGACATTGTCATAACCGTCCTTCCTAGGGCAATATGTGAAGTACAAGACATACGGGTAGTTTCTGTGACAGGTGCGACAAGTTTTCGTGTCCAGTTTCTGTTAGAGGATGCACGACAAATCTGATTCCGGCCTAAAAGACATCGAGTTAGTTGATTGTTGAAAGATGATGTGATCGTTCTTGCAACGAAGTAGATCGAAGGTTCAAACGATAGGGAGTTATTGTTATTAGATTGTATAATGATTAGTGGTGAGATGAAGGTTGCGACCGTTGAGGTGGAGTCTTCTGTGGACAACATGGCGACGCTTCCGGTATCGCGGGCTCACGGCGGAAGCGACAACGAGAAGAACAGTGCATCTGCCAAGGAGATGGAATTAAGGAAAGTGCAACCTAAACCTGACAAAAGGTACTCCACGCCCATCTTCTTAAAGCATAGTCCAATATGGCACTTACACTTCTTAGTCTCAGCTTTTGTACACTGATAAACCCTATTTATAACTTTAATTTGACATGCATTTTATACATTTTAAACTTATACACAAATCAATACGGTTATCATTAATATTATTAAATTAATTAAATTTTTTAACATTATTTGATAGCAATTTTATTAGTGAATTTGAAAATGCAGTGATGAGGAGATCCCGACTTTTGAATCTTGAAAATTTTTATCTAAATGGGCGCGAACTAGCCCACTAGCCCCCTATCCTGGATCACTTTCAATTATATATATATATATATATATATATATATATATATATATATATATATATATATATATATATATATATATATATATATATATATAATCACACCGATAACTCAAAAAACAGTGGGCCGATTTTGATCAAATTTTGTATGGTACCTTCCATTTGTAAGTGGATTGGATAAGTTTATTAGCCAGGAAAATCAGCCCTGCTTTTCCCGGAAAATCTTGTGTTTTCTTTTGAAAAAAATGTATATCTCCGTAAATAAGGGTAACCAAATTTGGTACGCTGGTTTCTGTCGTAAAGAGTACCCTATGTACTAATTCAGACCTCTAAGTTAAAAGACAAAAAAGTTATTGGTAAGCCTCTGATTAAAAAAAGTTAAAATGTCAAAATTGATAATTAGGTAGTCATACTAATGTGAGTGAAAAATGCGAGACGAAATGACTAACAAGCTCCTAGATCTGTGTCTAAGTCGTTATTTTTCTTCATTTCGTTAAAATATGAGCAAAAAATCCATTACAAATAAAAATTGTTTAGTATAAATAATAAGGACGTTAGAAAATTAACATAGTAGCGTATATACCTGTTAGTACATACATCTGTCATGTCGACGGTGGTCCAGTGGTCTGAGCGGTGTGCATCACATAATCGAGTCCTATAATAAGCGGAGTTCTAATCCTAGTTAGTGACTTCACATTTTATTGATTTTGTTTAGTCTTTCATTTCATTATACCGTTATCTGATCAGATTGTTGTTATTCCTATAAATTTTGTAGCGAGTTTTTGTATAAAAAAATAATGTAGTAAAGGAGAGATGAAAACTTTTAAGACTTAATTCAATTTCGATAGCATATCTGGTTGTTTGTTCTTGCCCTAATTTAGTGAAACCGTTCCATATTTAATACAGCTGTAGACTTTTCCCGTGGCTTCACAAGTGTTTTTTTTTCTGCAACCGATTTCGATTTTTAGTGAATTTTCTTTTAAGAAAAATTACTAATGAGGAGATCGCGACTTTCGAGTTTTAAAAATCTCTTGAAATGATCGCGTATAGTCCCCCTAGAACACATATCCTGCGGCCAGTTTTAATTTTTATACGTCTATATATATATATATATATATATATATATATATATATATATATATATATATATATATATATATATATATATATATATATATGTATATGTATAGTATTAAGTTTTTGTGACGGTAATAGTGTTATTTACTCAAAAAATTGTGGGAAAGCTGTCAGTTGCAAAATAAAACTCTTTATTGAAAGCCGAGCTTCCGGAAAAATTTATTACATTCTCAAGGATATAACGTGAGTTTTACTATGACTAATTATGCAATAACAAACTTGAAAAAAACCTTTATTTAAATTATATATATATATATATATATATATATATATATATATATATATATATATATATATATATATATATATATATATATATATATATATATATATATATATATATATATATATATATATATATATTACTAAGGTTAATACTTTAAACTTACACAATGCTTGAAGATTGATTTTAGAGGTCCTAGTACGGGCACATTTGAAAAATTATTTCGAATGGGTGTCACTATTTTTTTTAAATCGTAAAACTCCTTTTGAGAAAAATGCCCAAAACTCAATTTTCTATGAAGCTAAAAAATTAAATTATCTTATATCTATAGATAGTGTGTCTCTTAAAAAATATATTTTATTACAGATTTTATTAAAGTTGCAAAAGATTTCCAGAAGGGCAATTATTTCATATTTAGAAAAGTATCTGCCAAATTATAAACCTAGCAGTTATTTTTCCTTATTAATGGCCAAAATGCTTTCGTTTTAGTCAACGTAATCACACCGATTTTTTTAATATCAACAATGACAAAATGTCTGCTGAAAATTATAATTTCAGACCCAAAGGCAACAAAGTTATTCAGGCGTTTCAAAAGAAGATCTTGTTCAAAACGTATGAAACCTGTGCACTATTGTTTCTCCAAATGTCAAAATAAAACAAAAAACCATACATTCGTCGAGCTGGAATCGGTCACACAACCTTCTGCGTAGAAAACATGCTCGATACCACTGATATAGGTCAGTGGTCTATCCTTATATAGATAAGGATACGTTAAGTAACGTTTTGTTTACATGATAGTTGACACCGGCTACATTCCCGGGATATATTATATTATATTAAAAGTTTACATAACAATTAATTACACAATTAGTAGAATTGCCATTGAAAGACATTCAACGACTGCTTCGGTCTTATACGAGGGCGAGTCAATAAGTCGGAGATTTTTTGAATTTCCCGCCTCTTCACAGGAAGGGCAACACTGCCCCTGTCAACAAGCATCTGTCAGTTGACTCCTATCAAATTTTAAACAAGCTGCGGGATTTAGTTTGTTAGATAGCCATTGAAAGCAGAGAACCTCTTGAGTTATAACAAAAATGGAAAAAAAAAGTGAATTTCGTGTGCTTATCAAACATTATTTTTGCGGAAAAAAACATCACTCAAACCAAGGCTAAGTTCTATAAATACTATGGGAACTCTGCACCATCAATTTCCATGGTAGAAAAGTGGTTTACTGAATTTCGTTGCGGCCGTGCAAGTACAAATGACCCCCAAGGTTCTGGACGCCCAGTTCAGATCGCTACACCCGAAAAAAAATTGAAAAAATTCACGATATGGTGTTGTCCGATCGAAAATTGAAAGTGGGGGAGATCGTGGAAGCCATAAGCATATCACATGGCTCAGTGGTTTTGATTTTGCATGATCACTTGGGTATGAGAAAGCTATCTGCAAGATGGGTGCCGCGTTTGCTCACAATTAGACCACAAACGTAATCGTGTGACAACTTTGAAGGAGTGTTTGGTGCTGTTCAACCGCAATAGGGACGAGTTTTTGCGCCGTTTCGTAACCGTGGACGAAACATGGATTCACCACAACACACCAGAGACCAAGCAGCAGTCAAAACAGTGGGTTTCTCCGTGCGAATCGGCGCCGAAGAAGTCCAAGGTGGGTTTGTCAGCCAATAAAGTCATGGCGACCGTTTTTTTTGGAATGCACGCGGTACAATCCACATTGATTACCTTCAAAAGGGAAGAACAATCAATGACGAATATTATACCAACTTATTGGACCGATTGAATGACGATTTGAAGAAAAAACAACCGCATTTGGCCAAGAAAAAAGTTCTTTTCCGCCAAGACAGTGCAAGGGTGCACACATGTGTAGTCTCCATGGCGAAATTGCATAAATTGGGCTACAAAGTGCTCCCTCATCCGCCCTATTTTCCGGATTTAACCCCTAGTGACTATTTCTTGTTTCCAAACTTAAATAAATGGCTCGGCGGAAAGAATTTGACTCCAACGATGAAATAATCTCACAAACAAATGCCTATTTTGAGGACCTCGACAAAACTTTTTTTTTGAAGGGATAAAAAAATTGGAGAAATGTCCAGCTCTTTGACTAACTTTCTGAAAAAACCGACCATCTGATTTCTGAATATCCTTCTTCCGAAGTCACTATTCTTGGTGCCTTCAATGTCCATAATAAGGAATGGCTAGGATCTTCAAAAACCGATCCACAAGGGAGATCAGCGGAGGCCTTCGCAGTCAGCAATTATTTAGCCAATATGGTTCAGCAACCTACTTACTTTCCTCGCATCCCAACACACAGCTCAAATCCTTTGGATCTCCTTCTTACTACAAATTCTGACTGCTATAAGATATCAGTGGCCGCCCCCTTGGTCACTCAGACCACGGCATAGTCACTGCTTCCTGCGCAATGCAACCCGAAGTTACACAGTCATCACACCCACGTATCGTTTGGCACTACAACTCCGCAAACTGGGACGAAATGCGGGTTTACTTTTCCTCATTTCCATGGGCGTCTGTCTGTTTCTCTCATCCTGACCCCTCTGATATCTCACAAAACGCCACCGAAATTATCCAAGCTGGCATGAAATTATTTATTCCACGTACACAGAAAACCTCTTCAGCTACTCAAAAGCCCTGTGACAAGGCCAGACTTGAAAAGGTCAAAGCTCACAAAATGCTTCTACACAATCCCAGTCAAAAAAACCGTAAAGCATTTAACGACGCAAGAAACCGTTATGTCCGCATTCTTTCTGAGGCAAAAAACCACATCAAAAACAAAATCATCTTAAGCTCCAACGGCGGCAAACCCTTCTGGACTCTTGCTAAATTTATTGGGAATAATTTCTGCAAGAGCACGTTCTTGCCTCTTGTCTCAGGGGATGAAATTGTTTCTACCGCCCTGGCCAAGGCTGAACTTTTTGCCTCGTTGTTCGCCGGCAATTCTACTCTCAACCCACCTCCAAATGTTCAACCATCAACAGTCCCCAATGTCGCGCATAACATGATGGATATCATTTTCGAAACTAAAAAGATACGAAGATGCTCTCTTCTCTTAATACCAGGAAAGCCTCTGGCTCACAGCATTACTGTTAACTTTAGAAAGTGTTCTTGAAAATGATACAAACACTGTAATCCCAAATTCCATTAATTAGCGAACCCATTCCAAAATAAACTTCAATTGTGTAAATTTTTCGCTTTATGGTTGAAAGCATAATTTATGTACTGCTTAAGATTGCAACAGCAAGCTAAACTTCATCACCAGAACTGCTTGACAGGCACTGGCAATCAACAAATGATCGGCATAAATCCATGACACTAGTTCAGACTGTTATTTTAATATCCATGGCTTCGTTTGACCGAGTGAATCATTATTATAATTATCTAATCAAAGCTGTAACGTGATTTAGACTGTTTCAAGTTTATTTATCTCGACAATTAATTCTAATTTTAGATTATTTGACTTGTTTTCCATTTTTATATATTAAACGAATTTTAACCCGCGTTATGTACACGACCTGATGTTTATGTTTAAAATTTTACATTTCTCCGCTCTGTTTATTTTTTTATAAATCCATGAGCTAACAAACTGCCTTATCTACCTCGCGCCATGCCTGATTTGTTCAAAGCACGTTCGATTTAAGTTGATGTTAAAATATACAAAGCCCATATGTTAACCGAAGTGTAAACTTGGAAACAAAACACCCTAAATAATAGGACGGGCGATTGGTTTTCAATTAAACAGGAAGAATTCCGTCTAGGTGGGAGTATTCTCTCTGGTTTATAGAGAGTTTATTCTGCTGTTATACAGTTAGCGTCCAGATTTCCCACTTATTTATAGAAAATTAGATCAGTAGATGTGAGTGAGTCAAACTCGAACCGTGAGTGTGTCTGTGCGAATTTTCATTTCCGGATTTTTTGGTTATAATGCATACATACATACTTACAAGTATCTCGGATGAACCAAGGTATGTCAAATTGTTTGTGTTATTATCGTTTTTGATCAATCCCTCTAAAATCACGTTGATAACTGATTAGTGTGCATTTTTTTGTTGGTGTTCAAAGTTTGCCTCTCATGCTTCTATTATTATGTTTTTCTGGATCGTATGAATTTGCTACTCTTAGCGAAACATAATTCGCTACAACGCTGTTTTTATTTTAAAGATTATTATCGTCTCACTGGCTCGTTGAAGTTAATCAGAGGATAAATGACACTAAAGACAAATAAAAAATCACAAACACTATAAATTAACTAAGTGAAGATCGAAACCTGTGATGAGCACTGATAATTACACTTGGACAACCCAAATCATCACAACACATTAAAAACCAGCCTGGATGCAGCAAGTGCGTTACGGAAGTGTATTTTTATAAAAATATTTTTAATAGAAAATATGTCCCTCCATTTAAAGCAGGCATCAATTTGGTTACCGGTATAACCTATATAGAAGAAACAATGCACCAGATTTTATTAAAATAACTTATTGTTTGATAATGTACAAAAACTTTCGGAAATAATACTTAAAATGTTTCCGATAAAACTCGTTTCCTAGCCAACAAACCTTGAGTTAATAGCAATTTGAGTTATTGAAATTTGAAGCATTTAATGAAAATTAGCTACCAAATCGCACTTACTGCGTCCCGATTTTTTTCTTAAAAGCATTTATATTTCGATAAAAAATGCAAAAGTTCAATAACATTTGGGTGTTTGGAAAAAAGATGCAGCTCAAGACACCCTATAATTAACGTATACAACTTTTTCTCGTATCTTGTATAATAACAATTATATTGAGCTTTAACGTAGAAACGCGTCACCCTGTATATATGTAAACGGATAGAAACTGAAACTAATATGAAATCTGTTTAAAATTCAAAAGTCGCGGTCTCCTCATTAACGAATTTCTTCTACGAAAATTAGCTAAAAATTATAGACCATTAAACCAAACTAAAACTACCGCCAAAGCATCATAGAGCGGGTCTATTTGAAATGAAATTTCTGGAAATATGTTAGTAAAATAGAGGACAATGACGGTTGAAGCTGAAACTTAAGGGTTGGCTGAACATTAATCTTTCGACATTTTCTTTACATAATCCGTATTTGTTTTAGTTTTTTGCCTAAATATTGCCAATTTTGACGTTTCAGATTGCGAATTTGACGTTTTAAGGAAAGGCCTAATTTTTTCCTTTAAATGCCCATAACTTTTTTGTCTTTAAACTTACAGACGACCTAAATTTTGATACATGGGTCACTCTTTTTAATACAAACACGCGAAATATTTTAGTAAAATAAAGGACAAT
The DNA here is from genome assembly GCA_964006375.1 of Tillus elongatus. NCBI lineage: Eukaryota > Metazoa > Arthropoda > Insecta > Coleoptera > Cleridae > Tillus > Tillus elongatus. Next base: position 3,569,227 of record OZ023267.1, read on the forward strand.
GACGGTTGAAGCTGAAACTTAAGGGTTGGCTGAACATTCTTCTTTCTATATATTTTCTTTGCATAATCCGTATTTGTTTTAGATTCTTTGCCTAAATATTGCCAATTTTAACGTTTCAGTTTGCGACTTTGACGTTTTAAGGAAAGGCGCAATTTTTTTCTTTAAATGCCCATAACTTTTTTGTCTTTAAATTTAGAGACCTAAACTTTGGTACATAAATATGGCTGTTCACGCATGCGCACCCCCAATTTTTTTTATTTTTCAAGCTAGATCCGAGTGTGAGCTATTGTACACATTCCCAGATACCACTCAGTGCAGGATAGGAAAGTTCACAATTAGATTTGATTGATTTCCAGTTCAGCGCAAAATTGGATGCCTCCGCTAACCTTACCTGATATTTGCTTCTACGTTTCTACTTTCAGGTTAGAATACACTTCTAATTTCGGTTTAGAAAGTGCATAAACTTTTTTATGAGGTACTTAATCAATAAAATTGGGATTCTATTATTGAATAATTTGGCAGACATTAGTAGGTAATCAATTACTAAGGGGCGTATTGTATTTAACGTAATATATGAAGAAACTACCTGGCCACTAGATGTGTGAAGCTCATTCATTTTACAATAGAAAAGTCTTGACGCAGCAAGTGCGTTATGGAAGTGAATTTTCATTAAAATGTTTTTAATAGCAAATATGTTCTTTTTTTTAATGAAAGCAGGTATCAAATTTGGTTACCAGTATAACCTATATAGTAGAAACAATGTACCATATTTCATCAATATAAGTTTATTGTTTGAAAATCTACATAAAGTTTCCCAAAATAAACTTAAAATGCTCCCGAAAAAACTGGTTTCCTAGCCAACGAAAGTTAAGTTAGCAAATTGTGGTATTTAAGCTTAAAGCATTTAATGAAAATTCGTTACCAAGATGCACTTGTTGCGTCCTGAATTTCTTTTCTCACAAACATGTATTATATGGACCACGCTGTGATTGTAAAATTAATTTTATAAGATGCAGCTCAATACAACCTATAATTAACATTTACAATTTTTTCTCGTATCTTTTTTTCCTCAGGGCTCGCCCGCGGCCTTGTCGCCCCGGTAGCACTGCAACCTTTGGCGTATTGTGCATGCCCTTAGTCTTTTTAATCCACCCATTCCAAAATCAGTGTGCCTTGAACTAGTCTGCACAACAATTGGTAGGGTGAAATTTATAATCCTCTGTCTCCGGTCTAGACTGACCACAGATCAGTTGTCTTTTGCTGCCCAAAGCTATACACTCGCACAAGATGTGCTGAGCTGATTCCTCCCCCACGCCGCAGAGTCTGCATGCGAGGTCCCCTTCGAACCGCCCCATTTTATGCAGGTGTTTCTTGACGGCTATGTGTCCCGTCAAGAGAAGTGTTATGTTTCTGAGCTGTCCTCTCTGCTAAGATTTAGCAGCTCCACAGCTCGCTTTAAACTGGGTTCCTCGATTACTGACTTTCCAGGTCTGCCTGGCTGTCTGTGACTATTTTTGCCTTGTTGTCTGTCCCCAATGTTGCATATAAAATGACTGATATCATTTTCAAAACTAAAAAGGTACGAAAGATGCTCTCTTCTCCTAATACCAGAAAAGCTTCTGGCCTTGACGAGATCCAGCAATTGTTCTCAAAAAAGAGCACCAGAACTTGCTCCTGTCCTGACTCGTCTGTTTCAGACATCTTACAATATAGGCATATTCCCTAGTAACTGGAAAACTGCTCGAGTAGAACCCGCCCCCAAGAAAGGATCCAAAGCGCTTCCTAGCAACTACAGGCCTATTTTTCTCCTTTCAGTCGTCTCTAAAGTAATGGAAAAGTATATAAACACCGAATTACTAAAATTTCTTGAAAAACACAGTCTAATCCATGACAGGCTGAATGGATTTCGTCGACGCAGATCAACTGCCGACCTCCTTTCCTTTGTCACCCATTCTTGGAAGAAGTATATGGAACTACATGGTGAATCCCGAGAGCTTTCTTCCATAGTTCCTCCACCTGTTGCCCCCAACAGATCTACCAGGGGAACAGAGCGAATACACCGTTTTACTGTCCAGGTCACCAGAAGATCTTGTTATGCCCGCTCTTTTGTCCCGAGGACTTCCAAGTTGTGGAATTCCTTGCCGGCACATGTTTTTCCTTCTCTTCCGAACCTCCAAACCTTCAAGTCCAGAATTAACAAGTTCCCTCCTTGTCGACACCCACGGTACGATAGTATTTAGGCTGTGAGTCCTCGTGGTGTGTTGTTGAAATAAAAAAAATGTACCACACAATTATCCACCACAAGCAAAAGTTTTCTATTTTAGCGAATTTTTCGTAAAACGAATAATTCACTAATGAGAAGATGTGTTTATATATATCACAGCGAAAACTCAAAAATTAATGGGCCAATTTTTGATGAAATTTGGTATGTACCTTCCTGAAAAGCGGTTTCGTTAAATCAGAAACATTTTAGCATTGACTTTTACACAAGTCCAGTCAAATCACCTAAATTTGCTGGTTAAATGAGAAGTTGATCTAGATCATATTTCCAGACAGTAGAGTGTTAAATTATGTGAGGGATTTAATATGTATCTCTTACTTTTGTTTAAAAATAACTAAATACCGGAAATATACTGGTAGCTGGAAGAGATTTGAATTAATTTTATGAATCAACTTCAAAATGAAGAGCTACGAAACGGTTATTTACAACAAAATTAGACTGCATTTTATTAAAACAGACAGAGGATAACCCAAAGTATAAACAAAGTTGATAACATTTTCCCTCGGTAATATTTAATGCTGAAATCTAAAATGTTTTATTTTCCACAGATATCTGTAGCTGGAAATCAGACCAGTTGATATTTCTGGTCGATTATTATCCCCCATCTCCTTTAATTTCCGTTAAAACTTGTAGCTACCTGTCCAGAGGAAATGAAGCAGTAATTTTATAGTCGGCAACTCCACGAATCGTTCAAATATTGCTGCAGGGAAGTAATGTTTTGTGTTAAGGGAGATTTTCGCGTTATTTCCTCATTGCTTCAATAGAATTTCCGATAAAAAACACACTAACAATTTAATCTCAATCTAAGAAAAGTGTGGACGCAGCAAGTGTGTTACGGAAGTGAATTTTCATAAAAATATTTTTAATAGCAAATATGTTTTTTTAATGAAAGCAGGCATCAATTTTGGCTAAATAATTTTACACAAAATTCTGCTAAAAGAATACATAAAATTCAAATTATATACCTAATCTGTAATAATTGAAATTGAAAATAAAATAATTTGTTTGCACGAAAATCAATTAAAACCTGATTTTCGACGAATTTCGTTTAAAAAATGTTCCATCGCTTGAATAATTTTTCATATAAAAATTCTCAAATGTTTCTTCAAATAAAATTCATTAAATCCATTTATAAGAAAATTCGCTATTAAAAGAACATTTTGTACAAGAAAATTCGCTAATAAAAATAAATTAAGTAAATTAAAAAAAAACTGGTCCGATTTTCCTGGTCAACGAATCATTTCAAGTTATTTACCTACCTACCAAAATATAATTTTTCACAAAAACTTTTTCGACGACAGGACACGAATTTCATGAAAATTTACAAACAATTTTTCAAGAAAATCCGTAAAGATTTTTTTTTTATAATAACTTATTAAACATTTATCATTAATTATGAAAATTTCACAAAAACATCTCACAAAAAATTATTTCGAAGAAGCACAAAAAAAATTCTGCGAAAACTGTCTAAATATCTTTTTACACAAAAGTTTGCAAAAAGAATACATAAAATTCCAATTATATACCTAATACGTAATTAAAATTGAAAATGAAATAATTTGTTCGCACGAAAATCCATTAAAACCTTATTTTCGATGAATTTCGTTTAAAAAATATTCTATCAATTGAATAATTTTTCATAAAAAAATTCGCAACAAACGTTTCTTCAAAGAAAATTCTTTAAATTCATTTATAAGGACATTCGCTACTAAAAGAACATTTTGTACAAACAAATTAACTAATATAAATAGAAATACATTTAAAAATATTAAAAAACATTCAAAATCTGATCTAAATACAGAACTAGATACTTTTTCTGTGGCTTCACAAAAAAAATTATTTTGCATGTGGATGCTGTAAAAATTGAATCCGGTTGTAGAGAAGAAAACAACTTCTTTTTATGTCACAAATCTCTACGTCTATGTTAACTGTTACACGGTTTTACCAACTAAGGGCAACAACAGCTACTATTAAACTTGAATTAAACGTCTTAAAGGTGCCTATATTTCATTTTCAACAAAAAGTCGCTAAAAATTTATTGGAATTACACAATCTGATCAGATAATTACCCAATCTGATCAGATAACGTTAAAATAGAATCACAGACGAAAAAAAAACTTTAAAAAAAGTTAAAAGAGAAATTCAGTCAACGGTGAGGTTTGAACCTGCGTACCTTCGCTCATCAGACAGGAATACTAACCATTACACCTCGTAAGGCTTCTGACAAACTGCAATAAAGAAAGATAGATAGCCGATAATAGTATTAAGTTATTTATTTGTAATATGTAAGGTCTTTAGAGGAATATTTTACAGTTATTTTAACAAATGAGAAGAGTAGCATAAATGTAGAACATTCTAATACACATTTTATGCAATATTTTCCATTCATAAACCGCAATACTTAGTTTTCATGTTTCAAATCTCCAGTTTGACATTTACAGGAGAAAACTTATTAAATTCTCTCTCTTCTGGTACTTCTTGAACCTTTTGCGCCATGAAAAGATAAACGTTGTCTGTAATATTTAATACATTTTGTTTAACACATCCAATATTTTGGTATTGTTCTGCAAACTCTTAAGTTTCTGCTTCAACCATCATTTCTCTTGATTTTAATAAAATATTTCCAGAAAATTCATTTCAAATAGACCCTTTCTCTGATGCTTTGGCAGTAGTTTTAGTTAAGTTTGTGGTTTAACGGTCTATAATTTTTAGCTAATTTTCGTAGAAAAAATTCGTTAAAGAGGAGACCGCGACTTTTCAATTCTACAAAGATTTCTCAAATAAGCGCAAACTAGGCTCCCTAGAATCCATATCCGGGTTTACGTTCTGTTTACATATATATATATATATATATATATATATATATATATATATATATATATATATATATATATATATATATATATATATATATATATATATATATATATTATATATAGGGTGACGACTTTCTACGGTAAAGCTCAATACAATTGTTATTATGCAATATACGAGAAAAAATTGTATACGTTACTTATAGGGTGTCTTGAGCTGCATCTTATAAAATTATTTTGATAATCACAGGTGGACCATAAGTCATTGGTGATACCTCAATTTTTTTTAACATTCCTCATTGCATTTTTGTACCTTTCATCGAAATATGATGCATGTTTGTAAAAAAATCGAGTCGCAGTAAGTGCGTTTTGGTACATTGTTTCTACCATATGGGCTATACCAGTAATCAGATTGATGCCTGATTGCATTATAGAAACATATTTGCTATTAAAAACATTTTTATGAAAATTAACTTTCATAACGCACTTGCTGCGTCCAGACTTTTTTTAATTCCGATATTTTTCAGGTGGAAACTTTTAATTGGCACACACCGTATATTTAGTATTTATCATTTAAATTATTATTCAATACAGTCGGTTCGATTCATCAATGTTTACACAACACGCAAGGTATTTTTATTGAAAATTTATTTTCTACACAACCGATGTCTGCAAAACGATGACTGCCAATATTCAATCGCATTTAATTGATAAAGATTGTCGCAGTTCTTGATCATAGTTATAGCGCACACCCGACTAACTACAGGGTATCGAAATAATCTGTGAATATGAGAATACCTATATTTAAAGACTCGGTTTGTATATGCGTTTATAACTTTAAAATATTAAATTTAACTCCTTCTGTCTACCCCACTGTGATTACACCTGTGAATCCGTGGTCCGTCTTGTGTGTCTAGAAGTGGCCATGACAGACCCCTTGGTGCAAGTGTCCCCGTTTATAATCCCTAGTAAATAGATTAAAAAAAAGTGTAAACAGCTCAAAAAAAAGAATATCCGTCATATTTAAAACAAACAAAAACACAGAAGTATTGTATGAAAATATATAAAAAGTATCACAAAATGTAAACTAATATCTCTGTTATATATGTATGTATATATGTGTATATATGTATATATTAAAAGTAAAGTAGCATACAGATGGGATCTAAACCAAGAAGTCGGAAAAAATGTGCGAATGGTCTGACGACCGCAGCCATGAAAGAAGACAACACACACACAGACTCGGTTCTTTCTTTAGTTAAAATATCGTGTGTAAAAACGTCCAGTTTCAATCCATCTAAAGTAACAATATTTAGCTTAATATATGAGTCACTGTAAAGCTTTGAAGAGCAATAAATAATAACGTAGCTTTCTTTTAGATACATTGTAAAGCAATTGTAGAAATTATGACAATATCAAAACGGTCTGGATTGTCCTTGTCGTATTAGAGGTTGTTCAGTCATATATAATGGTTAAACTAAAACATAAAAGATTTATTCAGAGCTTTAATCAATTATTGTAACCCTAATGGTATTTACGGTCATCTAAGTCGATAAAATATTGTTGATTTCATTTTAAAATTGAGGAAAACTGGAGGCACGGTAGGCTAAATAACTTGATACCTAATTGTACTCATCACTTATTGAACTTGACCCTATTAATGCCTGATGTCAATAAGTACCCCCTTAAAAGAAAGGTGTACCAGTTTCGCACAATGTTGTTAATAGTCAAATTGATTTTTAAAATCTTAATAGGTAATAGGCTATCAATAAAATGTTTAAAATACACCACATTTCTAGCTTGATTATCTGCTACAATTAAAGCTTTAGACTAAGTACACTTGGAGATACCCAAATCACCACAACACATATTTCAGAGACGATCGTTTCGTTGACAATGTCAACATCTTCAGAGGAAGAATTTTCTTCCTCTGAAGATGTTGACATTGTCAACGAAACGATCGTAAGGTCTCTGAAATATGTGTTGTGGTAATTTGGGTTTCTCCAAGTGTACTTATTAGTGCTCATCACAGGTTCCAGTTTTCACATAGTAAGCATTAGACTAAAAATGTAGTATACAGTGTGTTCCAAACTGGATGGGAATGTATTGCTATCTCCGTTATTATTAGAGATAGGGAGACGGTTAAATTAGCAATGTTCTGTAGAATTTCATGCCCGTTCCAAATATGACTTGTATTTTGCCCTGCCTCTTTTCGTTTTCGAGTTATTTTGAAAAAGAAAACAAAATTTGACGATTTTTTCCCCTTAAATATCTAAGTAGACGTTGATCTGACATGTCTAAGACTTGCACATTATCAGGACACTTTACAGCGTAAACTTTTTGTGCTATTCTCAAATTTGGATTGTCATTTGTTTTTGAGCTACATGTATCAACGTTTGTTTTTATTATGGCAGCCATATTGGATTTTTGCTCATGTGATAGCCTGTGAAAAGAGCTTTCCAATGATGTACAACATGCTTGAGAAATCTTGTAATTGCACCGATTGGGTGAGACGTGTAGCTCTCTTCTGAATGGAGTCCAGGATAGCGAGTGTAGAAGCGGCAGCGGCACCCCAGATGTGGGAGCAGTATTCGAGGTTTGGCCTTATTTGTGAAGTATATATGGTATAAAAATTAGCTGGTGAAAAGTATTTCCGAGCCCGGAAGAGGAAACCTAATTTCTTAGCAGCCGCTTCTGCAATTGATGTGACATGTTGGTGCCAATTGAGATTTCGATCCACAGAAATGCCAACAAGTGAAAAGGACTCATTACTTTGAATAACTTGGTTGTTCATTGTGATGGGTCTAGGGCTGGTGTATCTCTTATGAGATAGAAAGCAAGACTAAGATTTGGTGGAGTTGAATAGTACAAGATTGTTACTTCTCCAGTCTAATATTTTTTGGAGATCCACAGAGACAGAACCCTCCATGAGTCTGCGACCCTCATCCAATTGGGCTAAAAAGACAGGCTTAGAATATTGTATATTTGAGTGGAGGGTGCTGTCGTCCGCGTAACTGCGCACTGGGTTGGATGTGCTAGAGAGGAGGTCATTGATGTGGAAAAGAAACAACGTAGGGGCTAAAGCTGAACCTTAAGGGACTCCTGCATTAATGTGGATATAGTTTAGAGGAATGGCCATCCACAACAACAGAAATGCTCTTTTCCATCACTTTAGAGACGACTGAAATGAGAGAAATAGGCCTGTAGTCGCTAGGAAGGGCTTTGGATCCTTTCTTGGGGACGGGTTGTACTCGAGCAGTTTTCCAGGTACTAGGGAATATGCTTTTATTGTAAGATGTCTGAAACAGGCGAGTCACGACAGGAGCAAGTTCTGGTGCGCATTTTTTGAGAACAATTGGTGGGATCTCGTCAAAGCCAATGATATCCGTCATTTTATGCGCGACATTGGGGACTGTTGGTGGTTGAACATTTGGAGGTGGGTTAAGAGTAGAATTGCCGACGAACAACGAGACAAAAAGTTCAGCTTTGCCCAGCGCGGTAGAAACAATTTCATCCTCTGAAACAAGAGGTGGAACCTGCTCTTGCAGAAATTATTCCCAATAGATTTAGCAAGAGTATAGAAGGGTTTGCTGCCGTTGAAGCTTGAGAGGGCTTTGTTTTTGATGTCGTTACTAAACGAGTTTTTTGCCTCATGCAATCTAAAGGAAGTAAGGAGCTCATACCCCGGGAAATTAAGGTGATTTGTGGTTGTTTTGGCACTGATTTGGGTTGCGGTGAGGAAGATGAGTTGGGGCCTATTAGCCTGGAGGAAATGGTGGACGGTGTTCAGGTTAGAATTTAGGCCACATATATTCGAGAAGGATATGTTAAATCTTGATGCTGGCGCCCCCTGCACACCCCTCTCCCGGAGATCCGAATGGAGGGGTATTTTATCTCCGGAATCTTTTGTACAAGGATGAGCCATCATCATTCTTGTTTACAAGGGAAACCGACTCATACACCAGAACCGGAAACGTCCGTTGTGTCTTCACCGGCCGCTTGATGTAAGGGGTTGTAGCTCCTCGGGCGTGAAAATATCCTTTGCTATCACGTAAAGGAAAAGTCCACTACCACTTGCTTGAATCCGATTAGTCGCCTCGTACGACAGGCAGGAGTTACCTTGGGCCTATTCTTTTAGTTAGTCCCCGGACCCACAACAACAAGTAACCAAGTTACGGCGCGCGTTGCTAAGTGATTTATGCGTCACCTAGCAACCTACGATACACACAATGTGAATTGCTCTCTCATTCATTAAACCTTTGTTATTAGGCGATTTGGGTTAATACTTATTGAATAAACACGTTATTTCTCATGGTTCTGAGCCATGCTAATAATTTTAAAATTCAAATAATGATACAATAGCCCCTCAAACGGAGATTTATACAACTACCACTTTCGAATCATGTTCTTAAATTAAAATATATAAGTAATAGGATGACAAGTAGAGTACACCCAGACATTACGTGTATGGTAACAAAGGTTGTGTAATTTTAGGCAATTTTTTTTCAATATTATTGGCTGCGGCATCTCAGGCCATTAGCACATTCTTTCCCATCATTTAATATTTTTACAAATTTTCCAGACAAAGTCAACTTGGCTCGCCTGGGAATCGAACCCGGGACCTCTCGCTTTGCAGGCTGGCAATTTTTAGGCAATTGTTTATATTGATGAGCCTTGTATATATTGCGTAACAAAACATTAAAGATTAGATAATAATATTCACCAAGAATACCCGAGAAAAGAGACAAATTCCGAACAGTGCGCCACTACTTAACTACGCATGCTCCACTTAATGTTGAGTTAGTCGAAGAAAATTAATCCCTCTTTGAAAAATCGGCAACAGTGATGTTCGAGCTGAAACTGAGCGGTACTGATGAACACATAGATTGACTCAACTATTCAACTGTTAGCACTATTTATAAGCATGGACAGAATTACAATTATTTTCACATTCATAATAATAGAAAAAGCTACATCAAGATACACCGAAATAATAGGCAGAATTACAACTACTTTGACAATTATAGTCGATCAACCTGCGCCAATTAATCCTTGCGACAAATTTGTATTTATATCTAAAAAAACTCGGGACGCAGCAAGTGCGTTATGGTAGTGAATTTTTATTAAATGCTTCAAATTTAAATAACTCAATTTTCTATAAACTTAGAGAGTTTAATTTCAATACGTAGTAAGGTTTTTCCTAAGGCAAGATATCCACAAAATTTCATTAAAATAACTTTGTAATTTTCGGAGAAAAAAATTTTTTTCGAAAGAAAATTTAAAATTTGAATAACTCAATTTTCTCTAAACTTAGAAAGTTGAATTTTGGTACGTAGTAAGGTTGAGGCAACATATATAGTAAATTTCATTGAAACAGCTTTGTTACTTTCAGAGAAAAAAAATTTTTTCGAAAGAAAACTCAAAATTTTTCCGGAAAACCCCGTCTGATTTTTCTGGATAAGGAACTCATCCAAGCCATTAATAAAAGAGGCACTTGCCAAGTTTCATCGAAATCGGTTAATTATTTTTTGAGTTATCATATATATATATATATATATATATATATATATATATATATATATATATATATATATATATATATATATATATATATATATATATATATATATATATATATATATATATATGTATATAAACATATAAAAATTAAACCTATTTACAAATGAACTTTAATAAGATATTATGCTGTGACAATACCTCTCTCAAGCACCCTAAAATATAATCAAAATGTGCACAGTTATATATGTTTTATTTCTTTTTCCCTTGTCTTAATACACTACATATTTTATGACAATCGATTTAATTTACTTATTTGATTTCATAAATAGTCGGTTAATAGTGACTTGGAATGAAGTAGACACCACATCTTCAAACATATTAAGAGAATATGAGTAAATCAACAGCAACTGGGAATGAATTCGGTCAGTCCCCCAGCCACGTGGTTAAAAAACACTGGCTGTATGAGTGGTTACAACTCTACCTCTAAATAAAAGGACTGTAACAGCGGCAGAAGCAGAAGTCAATGGAAGCTGTGTGTATTCGGAAAGAAACTATTGACTATTAATAACAACAATTGACTAAAAACGCTACGAGTTGTAAGGAAAAAAATAATTATACTACAGAGGTGATAAATGATAATAAATTACAATAGGGTTATATATAATCGTAAATGCTTCCAATGATTAACAATCAGTGAATTCAGTATTATTGACATTTCTCGGAAACTTAAAAATGAATTTCATGAGTCAATGACAATAATAGAAGCATTGACTAACCAACAGCAACCACATACTTATGATTTAAACATAAATGTTTCAAATTTGAATAGCTCAATTTTCTGTAACCCTAGAAAGCTGAATTTTGGCACATAGTTAGGTATTTCCCAAAGCAATATGTAGACCAAATTTTATCGAAATTTTCGGGAAAAAAATTTTTTTTTTGAAAGAAAACTCAAAATTTTCCCGGAAAACCCCGTCCGATTTTCCTGGCCAACGAACTCATCCAAGCCATTAATAAAAGAAAGGCACTTGCCGAGTTTCATCTAAATCGGTTAATTATTTTTTGAGTTATCAGACGGATACATATATATGTATATATATATATATATATATATATATATATATATATATATATATATATATATATATATATATATATATATATATATATATATATATATATATATATATATATATATATAAACATTCAAACTGACCCCGGATATGGATTCTAGGGGTCCTAATTCGCGCTCATTTTAAAGAATTTTTGCAAAGTCTCACCATCGATACCTCTCTATTAGTGAATTTTTTTAATAAAAATTCACTAATTATACATTTTTAGCCATTAGTTGTTTTTTATCATTTGATGCATTGTATGATGTTAATTATTTGTTTCAGGACGTCCCTCTTCATAATAATGAGCTTCGTATACGCGAAGCTCTTAGTGGTTGTATGTATAGCATATGTGATATCCGATGTAGTCACCCATAACATTCCCCTATACTATTACGAAGGTTTCTTCACTTACCTTTATGGAATGAGTATCCTCTTCCTCCTATACGTGTTCTGCTTCCTTCTACAAGAGAGTACCTGCTGCGCGGGCAACGAAACGCCCCCGCCAACCGTCAAAACCAAACCAGACAAATCAGCTGCTGCCAAAACCAAACAAGCCAAAGATAAAGAGAAAGAAAAGAAAAAGGAGGAAGAAAAGAAAAAGAAGGAAGAAGAAAAGAAAAAGAAGGAAGAGAAAGAAAAGCAAAAGAAAGAGAAAAAAGAGAAGGATAAGGAGAAAGATAAAGACAAAGACAAGGATAAGAAGACCAAGAAACAGGAGAAGGTATACCCTTTTATTTGTTCATTTTATTACTACAGACTTGTGTGTGTCTAATACCCGTTGGTTAAAAGTAGATCATGGTGAAAGACGATAAGCCTTAGGTTTTTCCAAAGCTATTTTGAAATAAAACTATCGTCTCTAACCTAGTGATTCAACGATAACAATAATTTAGAACATCTCTTTGTAAGTGCACTAAGTTAAGATTGAAACATGTGATGAGCACTGATAAATACATTTTGAAGAACCCAATTCACTACAACACATTTTTAAATACCTGACGATCGTTTCGATAATTAGGTTAACATCATGAGAGGATGTATACTTACATTCCATTAAGTGAAATTTTCCATAATCTGTTTATCAGTACTAAGATTCTCCCAATATGTATTTATTTGTGTTAGTCAAAGGTTCCATACTTTATTTCGTAAATAAAAATGAAACTTGCATTCATCTATCTTTGTTTTCAAGAGCAACATTTATAATATTTTCCTGTAAATCGCTTGTTTCAATGAACACTGTTACAATGTAGTTTTCTCGTTGATACCTAGACGGCGTTGTATCTTTTAAACGATTAAATCATTATTAAGTAAATCTAACAGTTGCACTGTTACTTTCGGGCTCTCTTATTTTTACATTTCAATTTCTTATTTTTCACTTCGGGTCGGCCATCATGGCAGCCATCTTGGATTACGTCATCCCAGGTTAGAGCTTACGTCACAAACTATCCAACCACCATCAGTTTGTCTAATCAGTAAAATATGTTTTTACTGAAAGATTAAATAGTGCTACAGATTAAATTATAACCTCCACATAGCTGTGATAATTTATTCTCTTCAGAAAGACATTCTAGTGGAATGACTTTAGGGCCCACGACTTGTATTCCTGTACCTATAAACTTTTGAAACGTTATATTATTACTCGAGGTTTATTGAAAAAATGTTAATTTTCACCAAATCGCGCCTATTTATCCCCTAACCCCTGAAGCGATCTTATCCAAAAACAATTCGAAGCGTTCCTTTGTCGGGTGCTAACTGGAGTTATTGCGCCTATTAACAGACAGACGTACATGCGGACAGACCCAACCGGCAGACAAAAAAATGTTCGTTCCAGAATCAAGTTTTCTATATGTTTTGAGACTACGCCGTTTTATCAACAAACAAAATTCGAAATTTTTCTGAACAGTATTTCACCCCCACAGATTCAACCTCTAATTTTATTTCAGCACAGAATACCATGTGTTTGATGAAAATTTCTAATAAATAAACCCTGGAACGTAATATTACTCGAGTTTTAACCAAAAAAATGTACATTTCCACCAAGTCAGCCCTCAATCACTCCCTACCCCCTAAAGGGATTTTACCCAAAAACCCGAAAACAATCCGAACCGTATACCAAATTTGAAGACGATATCTCCATTCGTTCTAAAGTTATCGTGACTACAAACAGACAGACATACAAACCGACAGACAGAAAATTTTCGTTCCCAAATCATGTTTTCTATATGTTTTGATACATTTTACGACGTTTCAATACAAAAAAAATGTTTTGTCGCCAATGCGATACTTCCACACGTTGTGACGATGTGGAAGTAATTTATTAAATAGAAAAATGTCAATTATTACTTCCACATCGTCACGTGTGGAAGTATCCCATCGGCGACAAGTAGTAGTAGTAGCAGTCGTGGGGAGTCTAACGCCAAGTAAGTAGGCCACGATGGGCCCTTTTTGCCAACCCCAGCAACCCAGCAACCGGCTCTACACTTCCTCGATTCCGTCGCCAAACCGCTTCGACCTGAAATTAAGGCCGTGACTTCAATTGGACGGTACTTACCTGATTCCTCTCCAGAGTCCTCGAACCAAACAATTCTGCTCGAAGACTCCCAAAAGCCTCGCATTCACACAGGTAGTGGTAAGACGTTTCTTCATCCTCGCCGCATTCCTGGCAAATGGGATCCCTCTCTACCCCTATCAATGTGAGGTGTTTTCTAAGGGCGCAGTGGCCTGTCAGCACCCCAAGGTTGCGGCGAAGCTTAGGTCGACTCCTATTGTTTTTTCTCTGTCCGGTCCCTCCACGAAGTCCCTCGCCTGCCTACAGCCACCAGCCGACCCCCAGTGCCTCTCCATGGCCTCGTCAGTCCACCTGTCTTAAGGCGACAGAGGCCGTTTTCCTACTTATGCCTATCGCAGGCTCCGGGCCACAGAACAGCCGCCGGGAACTCAGCCTTGCGAGATCGGCTACAAAAATTTCAATTTTTTTTCAAAATATCTCAATTATTAAACTAAGTGCAACAAAGAAAATTATCAATCACAGGCAAATATTGTCAATTAATTATTAGTGGAATATGATCCAAATTTTTTAATTTTGAAACTTTTTTGTGAAAGAATTGGTCTTAACGATTTTAAAAATTATCTTGTGGAGTTAAAGGACTTTAATTATAATTCTGATTCATTTGTTCTTAGTAGTAAATTTCTACTTTTAACCAACAACACTGTAAATATTCCGAAGATGTCTACTTGCTGACATTTTCATTTAATTTAAAATAATACTGAACTACACAAAAAACGTGGCAAGTGATACGACATTTACGATTCCTTATCGAATCATCTCATTACATAAATATAAAGTTCTCCTAGCTATAGAAAGATGCATAGATGGGTTTATTAATTTTTGTATAATACAAGTATCATGAAGGCATGTCTACGCGAAATATGCACATAAAATGAAATAGTGGATTTCTTAGATGATTATATTTTTATATTCTATAAAGAAGCAAAAATGGCTCACATGTTTGCACAAAAATCGAACAGCATTGGTGTAAAATCACCAGTACGCGTTTAATGTGCCATATATATATATATATATATATATATATATATATATATATATATATATATATATATATATATATATATATATATATATATATATATATATATCAACACACCACAAGGGCTTACAGCGTAAATACTATCGTACCGTGGGTGTCGACAAGGAGGAAAGAGGCAACTTGTTAATTCTGGACTTGAAGGTTTGTAGGTTCGGAGGAGAAGGAAAAACATGTGCCGGCCAGGAGTTCCACAACTTGGAAGTCCTCGGGACAAAAGTGCGGGCATAACAAGATGTTCTATGTCTGGTGACCAGGACAGTAAAAGGGTGCACTCGCTCTGTTCCCCTGGTAGATCTATTAGGGGCAGCCGATGGAGGAACTATGGAAGAAAGCTCCTCTGAGCAGTACCCGTGCAGATATCTATAAAAGAGAGAGAGAGGGGGGGGTCACCAATGGCACGTCGGTGGGCAAGGGATGGCAGCCTTTGTGTGAGGGAAGGGTCACCGATGAGACGTATAGCTCTCTTCTGAATGGAGTGCAGGGTAGCGAGTGCAGAAGCGGCAGCGGCACCCCAGATGTGAGAGCAGTATTCGAGGTTCGGCCTTATTTGTGAAGTATATAAAGTATAGAGATTAGCTGGTAAAAAGTATTTGCGAGCCCGGAAGAAGAAGCCTAATTTCTTACCAGCCGCTTCTGCAATTGATGTGACATGTTGGTGCCAATTGGGATTTCGATCCACAGAAATGCCAGCAAGTGAAAAGGACTCATTACTTTGAATAACTTGGTTGTTCATTGTGATGGGTCTAGGGCGGGTGTATCTCTTATGAGATAGAAAGCAAGCCTGAGATTTGGTGAAGTTGAATTGTACAAGATTTCTACTTCCCCAGTCTAATATTCTTTGGAGATCCACAGAGACAGAACTCTCCATGAGTCTGCGATCCTCATCTAATTGGGCTAAAGAGACAGGCTTAGAATATTGTATATTTGAGTGGAGGGTGCTGTCATCCGCGTAACTGTGAACTGGGTTGGATGTGCTAGAGAGGAGGTCTTGATGTGGAGAAGAAACAAAGTAGGAGCTAAAGCTGAACCTTGAGGGACTCCTGCATTAATTGGATACAGTTTAGAGGAATGGCCATCCACGACAACAGGAATCCTCCAGTTGGAGAGGAAATTTGCTGTCCAGGTACAGAGTTTTGGTGGTAGGCCATAGGCCGGAAGTTTATTAAGCAGCGCTGCGTGTCAGACCTTGACGAATGCTTTGGATATGTCTAGAGCGACAATCTGGGATTCACCGTGTAGTTCCATAGACTTGTTCCAAGAATGGGTGACAAATAAAAGGAGGTCGGCAGTTGATCTGCGCTGACGGAATCGATACTGCCTGTCGTGGATTAGACTGTGTTTTTCAAGAAATTTTAGCAATTCGGTGTTTATATACCCTTCCACTGCTTTAGAGAAAATAGGCCTGTAGTTGCTAGGAAGCGCTTTTGATCCTTTCTTGGGGACGGGTTGTACTCGAGCAGTTTTCCAGTTACTAGGGAATATGTCTCTATTGTTAGATGTCTGAAATAGTCCAGTCAGGACAGGAGCAAGTTCTGGTGCGCATTTTTTGAGAACAATTGCTGGGATCTCGTCAAGGCCAGATGCTTTCCTGGTATTAAGAGAAAAGAGCATCTTTCGTACCTTTTTAGTTTTGAAAATGATATCCGTCATTTTATGCGCGACGTTGGGGACTGTTGGTGGTTAAACATTTGGAGATGGGTTGAGAGTAGAATTGCCGGCGAACAACGAAGCAAAAAGTTCAGCTTTGCCCAGAGCGGTAGAAACAATTTCATCCCCTGAAACAAGAGGTGGGAACGTGCTTTTGCAGAAATTATTCCCAATAGATTTAGCAAGAGTCCAGTGCTGCCGTTTGGAGCTTGACAGGACTTTGTTTTTGATGTGGTTATTTAACGAGTTTTTTCGGCCTGAAAGACGGTTGCATGAGCTCCGAGGGAAATACTGTGACTTACTCTCGGTCCTTCCGAATAGACGCCTGCCCCCGTCCCACGCTCCCCGCCGAATCCGTCGGTGAACCAGGCGAACGCGTCCCGTGGTAGGCCCGGCGTTTCCCCCGCCGTGCCTCGCTGTCATGGATTTCTACTGTAAAATTGTTTTCCCTGCAGATTCGCGGGCTCGCGAAGTCTGGCCTCATTTCAAGCATGGGCTTCTTCACGATCTTCTGAATTTTGCAGTGGCCCCTGCAGCCTATACTACTCATTAAACAATCTACAATCTAGGTGTCATATCCTAGTTCCTCAAGTTAAGTGTCGCTATACGCTGTCATTGTGCAAAAAAAGTAAGCAAATTTGAAGAATTACCAGCGTTAGACACCGAATGACCTCAAAATAATGCATTTTGTTATCAGCCAGTAAAAAAATAAGCCCAAAAAAAAATACGCACTCAATATGTTGTTCTTTCATCTAGATTCCGAAGATTTAAACATGCCACAGATTGTGTAGTTCAATGTTATTCTAATACTGGTTTTGCTTTTATTAAGATTTGATAATTGCATAATAAAAAGTATTTTCTAAATTGTCTTTATTCAAAAAATTTTGTCACGTCAATTTCATTATAATTAGAAGCTTTTATTACCATGCATATTTTAAGGGGAAAAACAATTTCTCATTACGAGCAAGTTCTAATCATCAAAATGTAAAGCACTTGTTGATATAGTTGCCTAATTAGCTATACATTTTTTCTAATGTTTTTAAATTTTAGCTGCAGTTTCAAGTGCTGGTTTAATGTAACGTGACCTAAAAGTATTTTATCCCATATTTTCTCCTAAATACACGGCAGTTTGTTTAAGTGTAAAATTTATGTGCATCCAAAACTTTATGAGCCGAACGAAAATTTTGACCGAATTCTTAATTTCCCCTAACAGATCTATCTATTGTATCCAAGCTGCCATAGCGGCACTTGGTTCCTACCGTTGTAATTGAAAAGCAGTATGGAGCTGCAAGACTACTTTCAACAAACTGGCCAGCTACAATGAGGTGTCGCTTGAATACCGGGGCAATCCGACCTTGACGGCAATCTAGCGGCTGACGGGTTTGCCGGGAGGGGTGCCGGAGAGAACTTTATCGGAGCGGAACTTGCGCTGGGGTTATCCTTATGCACAGCAAAACGCACCTTAAAGACCTGAACAGATGGAAAGACAATCTAACGATGGCAAAATCTGCCAGGATTAGCATACTCTAAGGCCTTCATAAATGGCCTTTAAGAGTTAGGGGCTAAACAACTTCTAGGGTTAAATAGGCAACAACTGAGAACTCTGTCGGCCTATATACAGGGCACTGCCGCTCGCGTCACCACATCCGCAGAATTGGGCTCGAACAAGAAACCGAGTGCCGGCTGTGTATGGCGAGTGATGAAACAGCAGAGCACGTCCTATGTTCCTGTCCGAGTGCGAACAGGGCTAGACACTTGCTCTTTGGCAAGACAAAACTTGCACCAGAAGATCTGGATGATTTGTTGTTAAAATGTATCTCGCACTACTGCCCTTTTAAAAGAATAATCACCTTTTCTCTAGTCCTAGTCGACTGAACCGGATGAAATAGAGTGTAAAGTAATTCTGAAAATGTTTATTTTTCCACAGTTGGAGGAAAAACTAGAGTTTTTTAATCAGTGTCATCTAAAGAGACAGACAAATTTTTAAATAAATAAATATACTGTTTCAATATCGTAGTAACGTGTTCTTACCCCAACAGCTGTATTTTTAGGCCAATGTACAAACAACATGTTTTTATTATATTAATGATAAAATTCAACTGCAAAGAATTTTACTACAACTCTAGTTTGTATAAATGACATAAGTAAAACCAGTATGCAAAACAGCACATAATACTATTAGTTTGCTGTGTCACAAATAACAAACAAAAGGGCCTGTTTCACATCTTAACAGATTTTCATAATTATTATTTCCTTTTCTTTTATTATTATATTATTTTCGTTTCTTTTGTTTGTGTTTGTGTTTATTTTGACTAACCCTTTATTTGATTGTTTTAGTTATGATTTTTATTTGAGTTGTGATTAAGTTTTAAGTTGTTTTGCGTTGTCGGACATGTTGTGCGTGTAGAAGGAAAGATTCCCTCGTAAGATGCGTGACGTTGTGCAGCAAAGGACACCACAAATACAGGTGAGATTATCTCGCTGCCTACTTCACATATTTCTCTATGTCAAAGTATGTCAAAAGCACATTCTAAGCCACAAACCTTACAATATAGAAAGTGTTTAAATATATTGTGCATAGTAGAATGTTATTCACTTCATAAACAATACGTTTAGGTACTGTAGATACAAGTTTTAACTTACCTGACCTGACCTAACCTCACCTAATTGACATTGAGCTTTTATAGAAAGTAATAATGCCATCATCATTATCACAATAGAAAGGTGATATCGTCTTTCCTCTGCAACAATGATTCTGTTTCCAGGAGCTGTTTTCATCTCATTGTAGCTTCTATACTCCATCAGTTGAGCCAGGTTTACCAGAAGCTTTCGCTTGGTTTACCTCTTTTTTTCCAAGAGATGTTCACTTGGTCTATCTTTTGTTTTTCCACAGTTTTTTGCTTGGTCTACCTCTTTTGTCCAGAAGTTTTTCACTTGGTCTACCTCCTTTTTTCCAAAGTTTTTTCTTGGTCTATCTCTTTTCTCCCAGAAGTTTTTCACTTAGTCTACCTCCTTTTTCCAAAATTTTTTTCCTTGGTCTACCTCTTTTCTCCTAGAAGTTTTTCCGCTTAATCTACCTCACTTTTCCTGAAGTTTTTTGGTTGGTCTATCTCTTTTTTTCCAGAAGTTTTTCGCTCATTCTACCTCCTTTTTCGCAAAGTTTTTTGCTTGGTGTACCGCTTTTTTCCCAGAAGTTTTTCACGTGGTGTACCTCCTTTTTCCCAAAGTTTTTTGCTTGGTCTACCTCTTCTCACAGTAGTTTTTCACTTGGTCTACCTCTTTTTCTCAAAAGTTTTTTGCTTGGTCTAGCTCTTTTCTCCCAGAAGTTTTTCACTTGGTCTACCTCTTTTTTCCAAGTTTTTTGCTTGGTATACCTTTTTTCTTCCAGAAGTTTTTAACTTGGTCTACCTCCTTTTTCCCAAATTTTTTTGCTTGGTCCACCCCTTTTCTTTCAGAAGTTTTTCATTTGGTCTACCTCCTTTTTCTCAAAGTTTTTTGCTTGGTCTACCTCTTTTTTCACAGAAGTATTTTCACTTGGTCTACCTCCTTTTCCCCAAAGTTTTTTACTTGGTCTACCCCTTTCTCCCACAAGCTTTACACTTGGTCTATCTCTTTTGCCCAAAGTTTTTTTGCTTGGTCTGCCTCTCTTTTTTCAGAAGTTTTTCACTTGGTCTACCTCCTTTTTCTCAAAGTTTTTTGCTTGGTCTACATCTTTCCTCCCAGTAAATTTTCACTTGGTCTACTTCCTTTTTCCAAAAGTTTTTTGTTGGTCTACCTCTTTCATCCCAGAAGTTTTTCACTGGATCCCCCTCGTTTTTTCAAAAGTTGTTTGCTTGGTCTACCTCTTTTCTCCCATAAGTTTTTCATTTGGTCTACCTCCTTTTGCCCAAAGTTTTTTGCTTGGTCTACCTCTTTTCTTCCAGAAGATTTTCACTTGGTCTATCTCCTTTTCCAAAAGTGTCGCGGAACCACTTTCGTGAAAAACAGCAATCCAATTTTAAGGCACACATTATATACATTCTTTGGTGTTACAGCTAAATGTTCTTCAAATTTATCAAAACATAAACGCTCACTGTCTTCGCTCACTGTCTTCCCGAATTTCATTACCAGCATTCAAAAATATTCTTTAGTAGCATAAATACTATGCTCTGTGCTAAAAATCATAGTTGGGAAACTGCTTGTGATTATAATATTATGAAAACTTTACTGGAACTAGTTCAGGCATTTTTTCTTAAATAGCCATGAGCTCACATTTGACCAATTTAATTTTTAATATCTTAGTATGATTGCTTGTTTAAAGAATTCAATACATGTTATGACTTTTACTTTGCCATTTACTAAAATCAATTCCCTTAAATTTTTGAATCTTATTAAAAAAAAAGCTACAGGATATTATGTAGACATCTGTATAACAACAAACCTCAACAGTATTATTTGTTTGTAATTTCCTGCCCTATAACAATATTTCATGTTGCCCAAACAATTTGATGTGTTACTACAACAAAACATTTCCATCATAGTAGTTTCACGCTAGATTAAGTATCGCTCTTTTAATGTCTAATAGATTACCCTAACATATAATGAAATCGAAAATATTGCAATGTAAGGCTAGCATATTTATCAGAGTTAGTATAACTGCTTTCTTTTTATTCATGACCTTGACCCGAACACAGAAAGCAAATAAATTATATTAGGCATTATTAGTAGGGTCATATAATCTGTTTGTAAGATTGATAATTTCTATTCTCTATTTTATTTAGGTTCTCATTTTATAACATAAATGTTGTCCAAATATCATTTAAAGCTACTAGCTGCTATAATTTTTATAGAATAAGTAGGGAGAGATGGGGGCTTCCGCGCCCACCTCCCTGCCACCCAGCTAATACGCATGCGTGTGACGTCAGAGTGGCGAAACAAAGATGTTGGTTGGATAAACTATTGCGAGAGGTCTTTTTTTATTTACAGTAGGAGGTCGGTAATCTTCATAGACTGCCGATATCTTTCGAACAGTGTTGGATTCTCTCCTCTTGGAGGACCTACCAACTAAACCCTTTCCTCCTCTTCTCATATTAGTTTGGGACTGCAATGCATTACTTCAAACCGGGACATGAGTCTATTTTCTTCTATTCTCCTCTTTCGTTCTTAATTGTCTTTTAATCGCTTTCTTTCTGCCTCAGCACTGTGTTGATGTATTTCTGCACTTTATCCCATGTAGTCTGGCTCTTCATCATATTCTCCACTATGTTGTCAGGTGTTAATTCTACTCCGATTTCCAGTACCAGCCTCTCCCTCTGCCTGTCCCACCTCTGACAATCGAAGAAGGTGTGCTCTACTGTGTCTATACCTCCGCAATACCAACACTCATCAGTGTTCCTGAGCTTAAATCTCTCCAAATAGGCCATTAAGCAGCCGTGTCCACTCACAAATATGGTCATGTACTAGTCCTCTTCCCATCTTCTTTGCCACTTCTCTATCTCTTCTCTTACGCATGTTCGCTCTTCTTCATCTATACCGTATGAATTTGCTCTTTCTTCCACCAGCAGGTCAATTGGTATTATTCCTGCGATTACCTGAATTGCTTCAGTGGAGACCATGCGATATGCGCTAGCCATTCGTATTGCCATGCTCCTTTGGAGGCTTTGAAGTAAGTTGTTGTATTTTTTATATTTCATGGCCTTTTGCCAT
Source organism: Tillus elongatus (assembly GCA_964006375.1). Classification (NCBI taxonomy): domain Eukaryota; kingdom Metazoa; phylum Arthropoda; class Insecta; order Coleoptera; family Cleridae; genus Tillus; species Tillus elongatus. The sequence continues at coordinate 3,591,893 of OZ023267.1, forward strand.
ATTGGAGCAGCGTATAGCACCGTTGAGTGTGCAACGGACGCAAGAAGTTTCCGTTTGGCGCTGCTTGGTCCTCCTACATTTGGCATAAGCCTTCCAAGCACCATTATTATCTTCTCTGCCTTCTTGGCCGCCTGTGTTATGTGGTGTTGCATGTTTCGGACTTCCGCGAAATGGGCTCCCAGGTATTTCACCGTCTTCTTTGTTCTTATTTCATTTCCACTGTGCTGGAGTGCGTAGCTCTTCAGCCTGCGTGCCCCACATAAAATCAGTGCCTCCGTTTTTGTTGGCTCCAGTTGCAGTTGTTTCATACGTATAGCCTCTTCTATGGTCTGCAAGGCGGTGTCGGCGTTCAAAATGAGTATACTCTCTGTTTTGGTGGTTACTACCATTGCCATATCATCGGCATACCCAACCAATGTTACACCTTCTGGTACTAGGGTTCTTAATATGGAATCATAGTACAATATCCATAGCAAGGGTCCTAGAACTGATCCCTGTGGGACCCCGCAAGTCATTTTAACTTTTTCCCCTCCTACCAGCAGCCATCTGTCTTGCAGGTAACTCGCTATCATCCTGACCAGGTATCTGCTCACTCCAAACTCCTCCAGCGTGCTCATTATTCCCTGCCATGGCACAGTGTTAAAAGCATTCTTGCGAGAGGTATGACCTGAGGTAACGTAATCCAACTAACAACTGTTAGACAGCTGTTTGTTTATGGCAGCTGTTAGACAGATACCTGCCTGTCACGGCAGCTGATAGACAGTTGTCCTTTTGTCTGTCACGCTAGCTGTTGGAAAGCTACTAGACAGCTGTCTGACTATAATGGCAGCTATCTAACAGCTGTTAGTTAGATTACGTCATCTCAGGTCAGACCTCTCGCAATACTCTCTTCAACCACCATCTTTGTTTTGTCATCTGGCATCACACGAATGCGTATTAGCTGAGAAGCAGGGAGGGGGCGCAGAAGCCCCCATCTCTACCTACTACTTTAAAGTTACTAGCTGATATAATTATTATAGAATAAGTAGGTAGAGATTGGGGATTCTGCACCCACCTCCCTGCCTCCCAGCTAATATGCATGCTTGTGACGTCAGAGTGACGAAACAAAGATGGTGGTTGGATAGAGTATTGTGTGAGGTCTAACCTGAGATAACGTAATCCGACAAACAACCCTTAGACAGCTGTCTGTTTATCCTGACAGCTGTCTGTTTGTCACGACAGCTGCTAGACAGTTGTCTTTTTGTCTGTCACGATAGCTGTTAGACAGCTGCTAGACAGTTGTCTTGTTGTCTGCCACGATAGCTGTTAGACAGATGCTAGATAGGTGCCTGTCTGTCAAGGCAGCTGTCTAACAGCTGTTAATTAGATTACGTCATCAGAGGTCAGAGCCCTCGCAATACTCTATCCAGCCAACATCCTTGTTTTGTCACTGAATGCTTATTAGCTAGGAGGAAGGGAGGGGGCCCAGAAGCCCCCATATCTACCTATTTACCTTGAAAGCTATATCTCTGATTAGTACAGATAACATTAGAAACAAGCATGTTCCAGTGATTGTTTTGCCTACAAAGTTACCTTCATCCAAAAGGAAATTAGTCAAACTAATGAGATGTTACGGATATTATTCTATTTATCATATTAATGTAAACTTGAGCAGGTGATTGGTGTTTATTATGGTTCCTTGAAATGTGTAATTTTTTAATATAAACATGCTTTTACGTGCACTTAACTCTTACGTTTGTTGTATTCCAACTTCTAATTATCTTCAGTTTCTATGTCCGTTATGTATTTTAGTTGGATTATCGTTCTCGTGTCTAGGATGCTGTTCCTGTAGGACCACATTGTAGCTTTTAGATTCCATCCAGAAACGAGATGTCCGCCTTCGATAGCAGAATAGAAGATTCATCTATCACAGTCAATTTCACTTCTCTAGATCACAAAAGAATGGTTGGAGATTCCTCAACTGGCCATATTACTATCGATATTGCTCCTTAGGAATTATTTTTTAGTAGTAGTAGCAATGATAGGGAGACTAGCGTCAAGCAAGTAGGCCGCAACGGGTCCTTTTCACCTACTCCGGCAACCCAGCAACCATCCCCTACCTCTCCTCGGATACGTCACCAAACCTCCTCGACCTCGAAATAAAGGCCATGACGGGCTTTCATTGGATGGAACTTACCTGGCTCCTCTGCAGAGTCCTTGAGTCAAACAGTTTGGTTCGAAGACTCACAAAAGCCTCGCATTCACACAGGTAGTGGTAAGATGTGTCTTCAGTCTCGCCGCATGCCTGGCAAAAGGGATCCCTCTCGACACTTACCAGTGTAAGGTGTCTTCTGAGAGTGCAGTGGCCTGTTAGCACCCCAATGATGCGGCGAAGCACAGAACGACTCCCACCAAAAAGCCAGAGAGTCTTGTTTCTATCCGGCCTCCCCATGAAATCGCTCGCCTGCCTACAGCCATTTACCGACCTCCAGTGATTCTCCATGGCCTCGGAGGAGTGCTGCTCCTCCAGCCGTGATTCGTCGGTAAAACAGACCAGGCTAGCAGGCTGGAAAGCAACCTCATTTTCCCTCCATTGCTCCTTGCTGGGGATTCTGTGGGTATATGTGCTAGTCAGCCGAATATAATCCTCTGCATTCGCGGCTAATTGCTTTGTCCGTTCCTCCACTTGCTATCGTTAACCACAAAAAACATTCTGGTCAAAATGTGCACTACCTTAGTGTCATATTACGTTCTTTCCTCGAGCATCCAAATTAGCGAGAGCACTCTTGGCGGAAATATTTCTGAACATATCTTGATTATCGTTGCCCATTTTTCAACAACTATTTGTTCCAGTTCTTGCAAATTACCTATATACGAGTTCCTAAAATCCAATTTTTCAAAGTGAAGGTATACAAAATATCCCTTGATCGCTAATCAAATTTTCCTTAAAGGAAACTGAACTTGTCAATGCATGTCATTAGAAAAGAGAACTCGGAAGGAAAAGCTATATTTCTTGTGTCGTATGTGCTCTTCCTTTCTCTTGCTGAAAATGGTAATGCCGAAATTCATCGTCGTGTAGCTGTTGAACTAATTCAGTCAAAATATTATTCTTGCACTGTTCTACATTGACAGGGAAATGAAAACAGACATGCCAATTAACATTTGCGAAAAACTGCAATCCAAAAACACCAATTTTTGGCGTATAATGGAGAGCTAACAAAAATTCAGAGATTATCAGAACTATAAATTCCTATATTTTGAGAATTGATGTAATGTCAAAAATGAAACCTTCTTCCACCAGAAAAAGAATGTTATCTTAAGCAGACATCATTCAGCAAATTATTGACAAACCAATAGTATCACACAAGATGCGGCGGGGTGGTTTGCCAGCAAACTTGCCTGGTACTATTGCATCTTACATAACTATGCGAGCTCTTTTTTAATCCTTTGGCATGTTCCAAAGGAAGGCCTAATTTTTTGAAAGGTGTTTCGAAGGTTTTGTAGGCTCTTGTTCCATGCTTTTGAAGAGCATCATTAACAACTTCTGTGCAAACTGCTGGTCCACCAACAGCTATTTTGTGTCAGAAGATATTTGGCAAAACAGCAGTGTTTTAGGCACACAAAAAAATTCATTGCAATTACTGATAAGTCTGGGAAGTGTCCTTTACAATGTGTTTAACTTAAATGCTAACTGCATTTAAGTTGACGGTCAGTGCTTGCAAATGTATAGCATAATGTATGTGAGTGTAGCCTGCGTACAAGAAAGACAGTAGCAAAAACAATTAGGCAAATGAGTAGTGGATGACACAGAGGTAGGCAGTTGTCAGCTGGCTGTCCAGGTGACGTAAACCTAACAGATAAAAATATCTACTATTGTTTACACATTCAAATGTCAAATGACTTAGCATCCAGCTCCCTTCTCTAGGCGACATACATAAACGACCACATTTTAGATGATTGTCGCTTAGGTGTCTAATTGTGTATCCATGGTCTTGTATATCTTACGTTCTGTGGTAAAAATCATGATTAGGAACTGCTTTAGATTTTGTATGATAGCAAGAAAGCTTCCATCAAACTTTGAAAAAATATGGATCTAATGTACAAGACAGGCTTTGAAAATTATACAAATATGGATCTAATGTACAAGACTACCTTAGGCAATTATTCCAATATCAAAGATCTTGTAGAAACAGGTTAATTTTTGATGTTTCAGTAATTTCTATAAAATGGCACAGGCAACGGGATAGTCCAATAAATTTTAATACTTTCCAAGAAACCATAATAAGTATCGTATCCATCACTCTCATATTGGTCAATTGTAAATAAACAAACCAGTCTAGAGCTGGCTTAAGTTTAGTTTAACTCATCTTCCGATGAAGCAGATTTTATTGGTCAAATTATCATGGGATATAAAGAATGTTGTGAATTGTAGTTTTCTTAAATATAAAGAAACTAAACCAAATCTATTTGCAAAGCAGGTTCAAAATTCATATAGGTATAAACAATATATAATATATCTTAAAATGTTACTTCATAAATTTTTTCTAAAAATGAAATACTAAGCAGATTTTCATCATTAAATATTCAATAAAAGAAGGCTTCTTTCAAGACAATAAAATTTTAATAAAATCACTACCCGGTTCGGCCAACTAAGTAGTCATCTTCAGGGGTAAATTTTTCCATTTTTGAAAATTGAATCAAACCTCTACAAAAGGTTGACCATGTTCTCAGCAAACACAGTTATAAATCAGATACATAAATGTTACATAAAACTTGCTATTTCAAGAGCTAAGGTTATGTATCAAATTACTTTCATGTAACATAATTGATATCAGAAATGTCAGCAACTACATTAATACAAGGGTCGCGCATTTAAAACTAAACAGACCGATTTGCGTCCAGAGAATTTTTTTTTTAAGAAACGCTGAAACACGTCAATTTTAATATTAAGGGGGACATGTTTTAATACAAAACTCAACTTTGTCACATCAACCCCTTAAGGGTGGTGATAA